>JAJOZX010001585.1:382500-857522 GCA_023014485.1 Bathynomus jamesi | reverse complement strand
CTGCTCTCAATTCAGCGACTGTTGCAGGCTTATAGCGTAGACTTTGTCTTTTAAGTATCCCCATAAAAAAAAGTCTAGTGGTGTGAGGTCTGGTGAACGCGGAGGGTATTCTACGAAACCCCTTCGTCCAATCCACATCCACATCGTGCCAAGTACCACTCGCAATACTGCACTCTTCTGTTGGATCATCTTCATTAATAGCATGGACTAATCTTGGAATGTAACTTTTCCATTGACAGCGCTTCAAAATGCGTTGGAAGACGATTCTGAAATTCCTACCTCACGACTCGCTTGCCGCACAGATTTTTTGGACTTTGGTGATACGTTTCCAGTACTCTTTCTGCTTTGTGGGGCTTGTCGATGTCCGTGGTCTTCCGGAACGCTTCTGTGGACATTGAACAGTTCCATCGGCTTCAAACTTATCTCTAATTCGAGTGATGGTAAGTCGCGTTGGTGGATCTGTTTGAAACTCCCTCCTAAACTGTCTTTGCACTTCAACTGCGTTTTCACACTTCCAGTAGCATTTTAGAATGAATTTCCTTTGTTCAAAGCTTAGTCTGACTGCCATTATTAATTCTAAGTTTAACTTGGAAAGAAAGAAACATCAATTGAGCTATCAGCTGTTTAAAGTGTGTATACATTTTTTTGGGACGCCCTGTATATATTTATTAATTCAGCTGTATAAAATAACAAAATCTTCTGTAAAATAACCTCAGCCAACCAAGAACTCAATAAACTCTGAAAACGACCGGCTTTTCCTTCAAGACGCCAACCCCCCAAACGACAGGGAGAGAAGAGGACACGAGAGGCCCCTAAAAGAGATACCCAACAAAGCGATAGCTTGCCTCTCGTATCCTTCATTCTTCCCGGCAACTACAAGTAGCACCAAGAAGGAACCAGCTACAATTGGTGACCCCGGAGTGACCCGAAGCAGCCAGCGGAAGCAGCATCCTTCAGTCGCCGGGCGGAACAAACCGAAGCCACGCCTCTTCGCCGCCCACCCGTAGTAGCCGGTCGGAACCAAAGCAGCAGCAGACCCGAATTACATTCCCGCAAGATGGAATCTGTTGAATCAGGAGTGCACCATGTCACCATCAAGCCACCCACGTTCTCTGAAGCGTCGGCCGCAGGATGGTTCTCCATCATGGAGGCACAATTCCACATTTCCAGAATAACATCCGAAGAGACCAAATTTTTCCATGTTCTAGCCTCGTTACCCCCCGAAGTCGTCTCACGAATTTCAGCAGCAACTCTCTCCAACAAGTCGTACACCGATTTAAAAGAAGAAATCGTGAGTCATTACGAAAAGACGAAGCCAGAACTCTTCGAACGACTCATCTCCAACACTCCTCTCACTGGAAAGCCCTCCCAATTCCTTCAAGATATCCACCAAACGGCACTGAAGGTGGGCGTCAGCGATGATTTGGTGAAGCATAAATTCATCCAGGCGCTCCCATCCTCAATAGCGCCCGTCGTAGCAGCACAAAAGGAGCTGACGCTAACTCAACTCGGCAAACTAGCCGATGAGTTAATACCGTTCGCTCAACAAAGCTGCTACGCGGCGCCAACGTCAACTCGAGCCAATACAAGCCCAAGAACGAATATCCCCATCGGCCTAAAACCCTTCAGCGAGAATCAGCGGCCGGTGGTGTGCCGCGCGCACCTTTATTATGGCCCCCAAGCAAGGACCTGCAGGCCATGGTGCAAGTGGCCAAATAAAGATGACGCCAAGCTGCTCCCCTCGTCACGCCCAAATTCAAGATCTTCCTCACCATCAAGAGAAACGTCGGAAAACTAGATAAGCAGGCTGTGATTAACGCGACGTCCGGCCTGCCGCTGATCTCAGTCGCAGCTCGCATCGCCAGTCTGAAGGTCAATTTTATCATTGACACAGGAGCGAGCATCTCAATTTTACCACCAACTTGTGTCAATGATTGTCAACTCCACCCAACCGCAGTAAAGATTTCCACCGCAAACGGTCAGCCGCTCGAAATATTCGGAGAAGTAACACTGGACATATCAATTCCTAAATTACGAAGAATATTCAGGTGGCCATTCGTCGTCGCCCAAGTCTCCAGTCCACTTCTCGGCGCCGATTTTCTATCCCATTATGACATCCTTGTGGACTGCAAGCATGGCATTTTGAAGGATAGAGCAACAACTCTTCAAGCCACTACTAAACCTGTGCAATCCAAAGACCTTCACCTCATCAATATTAACCCTACCGACAAATTACCTCAAGAAATCAGGAACCTGCTTGACAAGTACTCCTCACTACTGAAACCAGCTCAACCGCAGAAAGTTTCCACCAACACTGTCAAGCATACCATCGACACTGGCAGCGCACCACCAGTGTTTGCAAGCCCTCGACGTCTTCCACCCGATAAATTATCCTCAGCTAAGGCTACTTTCAACAACTTACTTCAAGATGGAATTATAGAACCCTCAAAATCACCATGGGCCTCACCGTTACACCTCGTTCCGAAGAAGATACCAGGCGAATGGCGGGCGTGTGGTGATTATAGAAGCCTAAACGCTGTCACGAAACCGGACAGATATCCACTTCCTCATATAAGAAGTCTGTCAACATCTCTGCACGGAAAATCATGCTTTAGCAAAATCGATCTAGTCAGAGCATATCACCAAATTCCAGTCCACCCAGAAGATATCGAGAAAACGGCTATAACAACTCCATTTGGTTTATTTCAGTATTTATACATGCCATTTGGTTTAAGAAACGCCCCTGCAACATTTCAACGCTTCATGGATACAATTTTCAGAGGAGTTGACTGCGTATTTGTGTATCTCGACGATATTTTAGTCCATTCAAATAACGCAGTTGACCATTTGAAAGACTTAGAACGCGTATTCAAGATCCTTCAAGAACACAATTTAAGAATTTCCTTAGAAAAATGCATATTTCAGCAATCCAAAATTGAATTTCTGGGTCATGAAGTTTCCCCAGCAGGCATTCGTCCTCCTGTAAACAAAGTCTCCGAAATTCAAGATATTCCCCAACCGCAAGATTACCAAAGCCTCAGAAGATTCCTAGGAATGACGGGATTCTATCGCCATATGATACCCCGTTACGCCGATTTAGTCTCACCTTTAAGTGAAATCGTCAGAACTCAAGTCAAAAGCAAAAGTCTACAGTGGAACGACGAAGCAATTCAAGCCTTTCAAGATGTCAAGGATGCACTACGGAACGCCGTTACGCTTTGTCATCCTCTTCCATCAAGCTCAATCCTTCATTAGTTACGGACTGCTCACAAATAGCAGCTGGAGCAGTTCTTCATCAAATAATCGACAGCACACCAGTTCCCATCGCCTTCTTTCCAAGAAATTAACTACAACTCAGCAAGCGTACGCCGCATACGATAGAGAATTACTCGCAGCATACCTAGCCGTCCTGCATTTCCGTCAATTTTCAGAAGGTCGTCAAGTAATACTCATCACGGATCACAAACCGATGGTTTCTGCCTACAAGAGTCCCTTACGAGCCAAGACAGACCGACAACAACGTCATTGGTCGCCATCACGGAATACGTATGCGATGTAATACATATCTGTGGATCCGAAAACGTCGTAGCGGACTGCCTTCACGCAACGTAAACGCAGTACATATCGACGCTTTCGATTTATCAGCAATCGCGGAATCTCAACAAAAAGATCAAGAAACGCAAGAATTTCTCCCACGTCTCAAGCCGTTCCCGTTTCCAGAAAATACAACTTTATATTGCGATACATCCACGCCATATCCCGTCCTTTTGTTCCCAAGCAGCATCGATCTTCCATCTTCAATCAATTTCATAATATTTCTCATCCAGGCATCAAGCAATCACTTCGTATCATTAAATCAAGATACTTTTGGCCCTCAATGAATAAGGATATTCGAACTTGGTCCCGAAATTGTGAATCATGTCAATCCTCAAAAATTTCTCGCCATACAAAATCAGAAATAACCCCCTTCGATTTACCAAGTTCAAGATTGAAACGGTACATATCGACATCGTCGGTCCCTTACCGCCAACCACTTTGCCCGGTCAAACAATCCTTCCCATATAGATATCTCCTAACCTGCATCGATCGTGCCACAAGATGGATAGAAGCATATCCTCTGATTGATACTACAGCCACATCAATAGCACACGCATTTCTCGATGTATGGATTTCAAGATTTGGTGTACCACTGCAAGTCATAACGGACCGCGGATCCCAATTCGAATCCGAACTCTTTAGGGAACTCTCAGCTCTCATCGGATTTCACCGACTAAGAACTTTGTCGGATCGCCCTCAGACCAACGGAATAATTGAAAGATCTCATCGCACCATCAAGACAGCAATCATCGCTCGAAAACAAGATTGGCCCCGCTTTACCCATAGTTATCCTGGGTTTACGCAGTCTCCCCAACGAATCGGGTTATTCACCGTTCACACCGTCACCGGAACCACCCTATTATGCCCGAGGCCAATGATCGCCAATTCGTCGTCAAAATCCAATTCAAAATTCATCTCCGAATTAGCAAGAAAATGACGCAAATCGATTTCGCCCAACTCTCTCAAGAAAACATTCACTCAGCCCCCAAATCATTCATTCCATCGGAAACTCCACAAATCAAGCCAGTATGGGTACGCATCGACCGCGTTCGAAAACCATTCGAGGCACCATATCAAGGACCTTTCCGTGTTCTCGAACGCCACGATAAGTACTTCGTAATAGAAAAAACGAACGGATCATCAGAAGCCATTTCAATTAATCGTTTAAAACCGGCCTATATAGTTTCAGGTCCCACACAGGTACCGGGCGCACAATCGGACGACATCGGATCGGAGAAAAAGCACGCAAGGAAAAAGGACGATGGAGGACGCACCTCGGAGGTAGCAAATACAGACCTCAGGACGGGCTCGCAGGACAACGCAACAACCGGAAACGAGGCCGACCGAGGATCAACGCGAGCTGGACGAAGGATCCGATTCAATCAAGACCCGAATATTTCTACTTTTGATATACGTGCTCCGCTTCTCGGGTGGGCAGTAGTGTGGGGCCGCGCAGTTAATTTTCCGCATTTATATTATTTTATTAGTTACCGACAAACCAATTTTGCGCGTACCAAATTGTATATGTTTTATCATTGTGTAATTTTAAGAATCATATATAATCTTTATAAATAAGTATTGTACATAAATTTATATATATATATATTAATTAATTCAGCTGTATATAAAATAACAAAATTCTGTAAAATAACCTCAGCCAACCAAGAACTCAATAAACTCTGAAAACGACCGGCTTTTCCTTCAAGACGCCACCCCCCCAAACGACAGGGAGAGAAGAGGACACGAGAGGCCCCTAAAAGAGATACCCAACAAAGCGATAGCTTGCCTCTCGTATCCTTCATTCTTCCCGGCAACTACAAGTAGCACCAAGAAGGAACCAGCTACAATATACATATATACTATAATATATATATAGACATATATCTATAATAATATATATATATACATATATACTATATATATATATATATACACTATATATATATATATATACACATATATATATATATATATATATATATATATATATATATATATATATATATAGATATATATTTATATATATATAATATAATATAAAAGGATAGGAAAAAGTGTATGTATGCACCAGGAGAAGGGGGCACACGGGAAGACCAGGGGCAGGTAAAAATGCTACTAGCTCTAGCTGATGAATTTATGTTAACGCAAGAAATAACAGAAAACACAAGAAAAACAACTGCCTAGATTTAGTATTTACAAACAAAAGCAACCTAATTGATAATGTAGAAATATCCCCAACTATAATATCGGACCACAGCATCATTAAAATAACAACCAATATAAAAGCAACAGGAAAGAAAAGAACACGACAACAGAAAGAAGCAAATTTGAAATTTTTAATTTTCACTCCAAAGCTATAAACCGGGAAGATGTTGCATCCAGCATAGAAGTAATAGAACGGAAAACCGTTTTCGAGGCCAAGACAACGGAAGAGATGCTAATGACTTTAGAGGAGAAGACGTTAGAAATTGTGGAAAGACATGTCCCAAAAATACAACAGAGAAGAAAGAGAAGCAAGTTCGAGAGACAAAAGAGGTCATTTTTCCGAAACAGAAAAAGAGTTACTGCAAAATTTAGTAAATGTAAAGATAACAACATCAGAAAAATATAAAATGATAAACTGCAGGGTATCGATGACGTCATACAGGAACTAATTGAGAAGCATACAGAAAAAGAAGACGACGCTACAGAAGCGATAAAGGTTAACTCAAAGTACTTCTATAATTTTGCGAAAAAAAAGTCGAAAAACCATGCGACTATCGGACCTTTCAAAAACGAGAACAGTGGTTTATCTGATGATCTAACAGAAGTATCTGAAATATTAAGAGCTCAGTACGAATCATCTTTCAGTATTCCAAAAAGTGACAAACTGGTATGCGATAGAAAAGCGTTCTTTGAAGAATAACTACAAGGGGAAAGTATAACGGACTTCGACTTTACGACAGATGATATTACACAAGCAATAGGGAAACTAAAAATACCCTCAGCAGCAGGACCAGACAAATGGAATGCCACACTGATCTAAAACTGCAAAAATGCAATCAGTGAACCCCTATATTGGATATGGAGACGATCACTAGACACGGGAGAAATACCGGGCATCCTGAAGAGCGCGAACATAGTTCCAATATATAAAGGAGGAGATTGATCCGAGGCCAAAAACTATAGGCCAGTGTCGCTTACATCTCATCTCACTAAAATATGTGAAAGAATAGTTAGACAGAAAATGTATGACTTTTTGGAAACTCAGAAAAAATTCAATGATAACCAACATGGGATACAGGGAGGCAGATCATGCCTATCACAACTAATGGAACACTACAACAACATTATTGATGCACTTGAAAGTAATGAAAACTACGATGTAATATACACAGACTTTGCCAAAGCGTTCCACATGTGTGACCATGGAATTATAATACATACAGTGAAATAATGAATATGAAAATAACAGGAAAAGTAGGGAAATGGATATATAATTTCCTTAATGAGCGGCGGAAAGTCGTTACAGCGCAAGGAATATCTTCATCAGAATTAGAGGCCCTCAGGTCAGTACCACAAGGAACAGTATTAGCTCCACTACTCTTCATAATCATGCTAACTGACATAGATAAGGACGTTACTAGAGACAGCACAGTAACATCCTTTGCTGATGACACAAAGATCATTAGAAAAATAAGAAACCCAGAAGATATAAGATCTCTACAAGCCGACATGAACAGAATCTACAAGTGGACGGAAGACAACAATATGAAGTTTAACACAGAAATTTCAGCTGTTATGGTACGGAAAAAGCGAAGACCTAAAATCCATGGAATATTATACCCCAAATGGACAGGAAATTCAGAGAAATTGTAGAGCAAAAGATTTAGGGGTTGTAATGACAGATGATGCGAAATTTGAAACACAAAATAAGATAGCAGTAAACAGAGCAAAGAGAATAACGGGTCAGATATTGAGAACCTTTAAACGAAGGGATAGGAATGTAATGATTCCTCTACTGAAAACACTGATCATACCCGAGTTGGAATACTGCTCGGTCCTAACATGCCCATGTTAAAAAGAAGACATTACACAGCTAGAAGGGATTCAGAGAAGCTTCACAGCCAAGATCAACGGGTGCAAAGAACTAAATTACTGGGAAAGGTTACGCGAACTAAACCTATATTCACTGGAAAGGAGAAGAGAGAGATACACCATTATTTACACTTGGAAAATAATGGAGAAACTAGTTCCTAATCTTACTCTGAACCCTGTTACTCCCGAAACAACAGTGGAAAGTAGAAAAGGAAGACTGTGTCGGGTTCCCAAATTAAAGGCGAGAGATAGAATATTCTTAACCCTGAAAGAAAATAGTTTTGTTGTGAGAGGACCAAAATTGTTTAATCAGCTGCCCAAAGACCTAAGAACACGAACGGTGTTGCAGTAGACATCTTCAAAAGAAGATTAGACGCCTGGCTCAGAACAATCCACGATGAGCCGGGAGTACCTGGCTATGTGAGGTCGAGAGTACAAGAAACCAACTCACTACTTCACCAGGCCAACTCGAGATGAGGGACGACAAGCATAACCTTCGTAAAATGAGGAATCATCGTGCGGAACCTTTGAAAGGTTGAAAGGGAAGGTGTATATATATATATATATAATATATATATATATATATATATATATATATATATATATAATATATATGTATTAATATATATATATGTAGATAGATAGATAGATACATATATACGTACAGTATATATAGCCTATATATATAAATATGTATGTGTATATATATATATATAATATATATATATATATATATATATATATATATATATATGTATAAGTTTATATATACATATATATATATACAGTATATATTATATATAATATATATATAATATTATATATATATATATATATATATATATAACCCCAAAAAGTGACAGAGGAATTGCAAGGAGAGTATATAACAGACTTTGAGTTTACACCAGAAGATGTAGCGAGAGCTATAGAACAAATGAAACTACATTCAGCTGCAGGTCCGGACAATTGGAACGCATTATTGATTAAAAATTGTAAAAATGAAATAGCTACACCTTTATACTGGATATGGAGAAGATCCTAGACACTGGGGAAATACCGAGCATCTTGAAAAGAGCAAACATTGTCCCTATATATAAAGGAGGGGACAGATCTCAAGCAAAGAACTATAGACCAGTGTCATTGACGTCCCACCTCACCAAAGTATTTGAAAGCATAGTTAGACAGAAAATTTATGATTTCCTGGAGACACGGGAAAGATTCAGCGAAAATCAGCATGGATTCCGATCATGTAGATCATGCCTATCACAACTAATAGAGCACTACAACAATATCCTAGATGCATTGGAAGGCAATGACAACTACGATGTTATATACACAGATTTTGCTGAAGCTTTCGATAAATGTGACCATGGTATAATAGAACATAAAATTAAAGACATGGGAATAACAGGCAAAGTGGGAAAATGGATCTACAACTTCCTTAGTGATCGTCTGCAGGTCGTCAAAATTCAAGGTATATCATCATCAGAATCGGAAGTACGCAGCTCAGTACCACAAGGGACAGTACTGGCCCCACTCCTGTTCATTATCATGCTAACAGACATAGACAGCGGAGTAAACAGCAATAGTATAGTAACATCCTTTGCAGACGATACAAAGATCAGCAGAAAAATCAGCGATGTACATGACGTGGAGGCCTTGCAGAGGGACACGATCAAAATATACAAATGGTCAGAAGACAACAACATGTCATTCAACGCCGAGAAATTTCAGCTCTTGAGATATGGTAGAAAAGAAGAACTTAAACAGACTGCATATTATGCTCCAGATAGACAGGAAATTCAGAGAAGCATGAAAGCGATTGATCTCGGGATAATAATGACAGATGATGCGAAATTCGAAACACAAAATCAGATAGCGATAAATAAAGCAAAAGAGTTGCCGGACAGGTTCTAAGAACGTTCAAGAGAAGGGACAGGACAGTAATGATTCCCCTGCTAAAAACACTGATTATACCAAAACTTGAATACTGCTCAGTTTTGACGTCCCCATATAAAAAGGAAGAAACTAATAAAACTAGAAGAAACGCAAAGGCATTTCACAGCCAAGATTGATGGCTGCAAAGAACTCAACTACTGGGAAAGACTACGTAAACTAAATCTGTACTCACTGGAAAGAAGAAGAGAGAGGTACATCATAATCTACATATGGAAAATGATCGAAAAACTGGTACCAAACCTAAAACTAAACCCAATTACCATTCAAACAACACTGGAAAATAGGAAAGGCAGAATGTGTAGTGTTCCCAATTAAAAGCACGACAAGGGACCTCCTCAACCTGAAGGAAAATAGCTTGGTTGTCAGGGGGCCAAGACTTTTCAACCAGCTTCCTAAGGACCTCAGAAACGTAACGGGGGTCAAAGTTGAAGTCTTCAAGAAAAGACTGGATGCCTGGCTCAGGACAGTACCAGATGAGCCGGGCGTGCCTGGCTATGTACGGTGGAGAGCGCAAGAAAGTAACTCGCTCCTCCACTAGGCCAGACCTAGAGGCGGGGCCACCAGCTTGACCTCCGTGTGAAGAGAGACCAACACACGAAACAACATAACGTTCATAAGGTAAGGTGTATATATGTGTATATATATACATATATATACAGTATATATATATATATATATATATATATACGAGTATGTATATACGACTATACAAATATATATACGTATGAAAATTCAATTTCCTTTTGATATTTTCCACATTTTTCGAAGGCTAAATTCTTTATCATTGTCTTTGAGGATAGCATCGTATCCTACATCGAAATTCCACAAATACTCCGTCGTATTGACATTTATAAAGGAGAATTTAATGTTGCAGTTGATCCTCTCCCAGCCACCTCGTAAGAAATCGAGCTACGTACCCAGGAGAATAAGTCTAAATCATTCTCCTCAAAGCTCATAATCAACAAAGCCAAATTGGAAACATCACATTTTAGTTATCTTCATAACAAGAATAATAATGATAAAACAATATATATATATATATATATATATTAGGGTGGAGTGAAAAAAATTATTTTTTTATTTTAAAATGCTTGGGTCGGGAAAGTTGCGTATTTATGTGAAACGTACTGTGTGAAACTTTTGTAATCATACGGCTATAATTAAATTGTGCACACTGAACTCAGAGTTTTTAAAAATTGGCAAAATTACTAAAATTTCGTAATTTTTATTAAATTAAATTACAAAATTACAAAAATTTCACCCAGTACGTGTAAAAAAAAACAAAATAAAAATGGCGAAATTTTAGTAATTTTGCCAATTTTTAAAAACTCTGAGTTCAGTGTGCACAATTTAATTATAGCCGTATGATTACAAAAGTTTCACACAGTACGTTTCACATAAATACGCAACTTTCCCGACCCCAAGCATTTTAAAATAAAAAAAATAATTTTTTTCACTCCACCCTAATATATATATATATATATATATATTGTTTTATCATTATTATTCTTGTTATGAAGATAACTAAAATGTGATGTTTCCAATTTGGCTTTGTTGATTATGAGCTTTGAGGAGAATGATTTAGACTTATTCTCCTGGGTACGTAGCTCGATTTCTTACGAGGTGGCTGGGAGAGGATCAACTGCAACATTAAATTCTCCTTTATAAATGTCAATACGACGGAGTATTTGTGGAATTTCGATGTAGGATACGATGCTATCCTCAAAGACAATGATAAAGAATTTAGCCTTCGAAAAATGTGGAAAATATCAAAAGGAAATTGAATTTTCATACGTATATATATTTGTATAGTCGTATATACATACTCGTATATATATATATATATATATATATATACTGTATATATGTATATATATACACATATATACACCTTACCTTATGAACGTTATGTTGTTTCGTGTGTTGGTCTCTCTTCACACGGAGGTCAAGCTGGTGGCCCCGCCTCTAGGTCTGGCCTAGTGGAGGAGCGAGTTACTTTCTTGCGCTCTCCACCGTACATAGCCAGGCACGCCCGGCTCATCTGGTACTGTCCTGAGCCAGGCATCCAGTCTTTTCTTGAAGACTTCAACTTTGACCCCCGTTACGTTTCTGAGGTCCTTAGGAAGCTGGTTGAAAAGTCTTGGCCCCCTGACAACCAAGCTATTTTCCTTCAGGGTTGAGGAGGTCCCTTGTCGTGCTTTTAATTTGGGAACACTACACATTCTGCCTTTCCTATTTTCCAGTGTTGTTTGAATGGTAATTGGGTTTAGTTTTAGGTTTGGTACCAGTTTTTCGATCATTTTCCATATGTAGATTATGATGTACCTCTCTCTTCTTTTTCCAGTGAGTACAGATTTAGTTTACGTAGTCTTTCCCAGTAGTTGAGTTTTTGCAGCCATCAATCTTGGCTGTGAAATGCCTTTGCGTTTCTTCTAGTTTATTAGTTTCTTCCTTTTTATATGGGGACGTCAAAACTGAGCAGTATTCAAGTTTTGGTATAATCAGTGTTTTTAGCAGGGGAATCATTACTGTCCTGTCCCTTCTCTTGAACGTTCTTAGAACCTGTCCGGCGACTCTTTTTGCTTTATTTATCGCTATCTGATTTTGTGTTTCGAATTTCGCATCATCTGTCATTATTATCCCGAGATCAATCGCTTTCATGCTTCTCTGAATTTCCTGTCTATCTGGAGCATAATATGCAGTCTGTTTAAGTTCTTCTTTTCTACCATATCTCAAGAGCTGAAATTTCTCGGCGTTGAATGACATGTTGTTGTCTTCTGACCATTTGTATATTTTGATCGTGTCCCTCTGCAAGGCCTCCACGTCATGTACATCGCTGATTTTTCTGCTGATCTTTGTATCGTCTGCAAAGGATGTTACTATACTATTGCTGTTTACTCCGCTGTCTATGTCTGTTAGCATGATAATGAACAGGAGTGGGGCCAGTACTGTCCCTTGTGGTACTGAGCTGCGTACTTCCGATTCTGATGATGATATACCTTGAATTTTGACGACCTGCAGACGATCACTAAGGAAGTTGTAGATCCATTTTCCCACTTTGCCTGTTATTCCCATGTCTTTAATTTTATGTTCTATTATACCATGGTCACATTTATCGAAAGCTTCAGCAAAATCTGTGTATATAACATCGTAGTTGTCATTGCCTTCCAATGCATCTAGGATATTGTTGTAGTGCTCTATTAGTTGTGATAGGCATGATCTACATGATCGGAATCCATGCTGATTTTCGCTGAATCTTTCCCGTGTCTCCAGGAAATCATAAATTTTCTGTCTAACTATGCTTTCAAATACTTTGGTGAGGTGGGACGTCAATGACACTGGTCTATAGTTCTTTGCTTGAGATCTGTCCCCTCCTTTATATATAGGGACAATGTTTGCTCTTTTCAAGATGCTCGGTATTTCCCCAGTGTCTAGGATCTTCTCCATATCCAGTATAAAGGTGTAGCTATTTCATTTTTACAATTTTTAATCAATAATGCGTTCCAATTGTCCGGACCTGCAGCTGAATGTAGTTTCATTTGTTCTATAGCTCTCGCTACATCTTCTGGTGTAAACTCAAAGTCTGTTATATCTCCTTGCAATTCCTCTTCAAAGAATGCATTTATGTCTGGTATCGCTTTGTCACTTTTTGGGGTATATATATATATATATATAATATATATATATATATATATATATATATATATATATATATATGTATATATATACTGTATATATATATATGTATATATAAACTTATACATATATATATGGGAGAGGATCAACTGTAACTTTAAATTCTCCTTTATAAATATCGCAATACGACGGAGTATTTGTGGAATTTCGATGTAGGATACGATGTTATCCTCAAAGACAATGATAAAGAATTTAGTCTTGGAAAAATGTGGAAAATATCAAAAGGAAATTGAATTTTCATATGTACAATGCTTACAAGAAGTCTCACGCCTCTGTCTCGTCCCAAGCTCGTCTGTTAGGTATAAAATGGGCAGTCCTTATGGCAGCGGAGGTGTGTTCGGATTGGTGCACATAACTGCTCTAACCCAATCAATGACGTCCATTATTACGTCACTTCTGCTACATTTTAGTGTTTAAAATACAAATGATTAAGAAGCAGAATGACCAAGTTTCGGGATGTTGGGATGGTTATGGAGCAATCCCAGTCATCATAATATTAGCTGGGCATTACATTTTACCGTCTCAATATATACTGTTGAGTGTAGACTATAGAGAACGACTAATTCGGCAAATATCCCAAATCATGGCATGATACCTAGGTTATTTTGACGCAGGTGTAAATTATTTGCTCAAATGCAATGATTGATATTAAGTAATTGTTGGGAATTGTTGTCAATATTGTTGTTTGTGGTACATATCCTACGTGAAGAATCTAATGACCAAATTCCTCAGTGAACCTCTCACGCGCTCGCATTTCAAGGAAGTTACGGTCGTCTCACTAATAGATAGTTTATCCATTGTTTTAAGTGGTAACCTATTCCATCTTATGAAAGTCATTAGTCTAAAGCAAGACTGGTGGGCCGTGAATCAGAGAAATTTGCATTTGATTTGTTCATCGTAATTATTACGTAATATAGTAGTATATAAGAGTTTATTGGTAGCATATCATATGACAATTCCCATAAACATGTGATGGCCTCGATGTTGCCAGTTTTTATTTTTTTCCTGACACTATTACCTTCTCATAGTTTGTTTCAACAATGCATATATTATCATCTCCGCGAGCGTAGACGTTGCAAGAAAAGATTCTAACTAAGGATAAGTAAAGTTCTTTCATGGTCACAATATATACTTTTATAGATGTCAAACATAAAAATATAATAAAATTCTATATTAACATAAATATATATTCGATACACATTTATGTCATGGCTTTAACATCAGTATTTCGTATAGCTTCCTCCGGCATCAATAATTTCTTGCAATCGTTGCGGCATAGAAGAGGCCAGATTGTAGGGAATGTTTGGTGTTCGGCGTAAGCTCCCCCAACTATTCCTCGTGTGAGCTAAAAGTGCTTCAAATGTTCTTTCATTGCGTTGCTCCCATTCGTTAATCATTATTGCCCAAAGGTTTTCAATCGGATTCATATCAGGAGAACGTGGTGACAGAATTAGATTAATAATCTCTGGGTGATCTTTGTACCACGCTCTCACAACGTTACTCCTATGAATGGGACTGTTATCTTCCATTAAGTAAAATGGTTCCGTCGCTGGAACCCGATACGCACGAACACTAGGTAGCAGCACCTCTTCCAGTATCTGGCAATATTGCTGTCCAGTAAAGCGTCCATCTACTTGAGTCAATTCTCCGACACCATAGCCAGACATCCAGCCCCACAAACCGAGATTGATGTGACCACTACGTTTGCTCGGGAAAACATTTCCTTCTTCATAGCGTTTTCCGCGCTGCCTCCAACAATGCAAGGAACCATGACTATCTGTTGAAAATGTTTTTTCGTCACAGTACACAACTTTTCTTCAGAATTCTTCCTCCTGCGGCAAGTATTGCAAGGCAAATTCCATCCGCGCCTCTTTATGCTCAATCGTCAATGCAGGTTTTATAGCTGGACGGCGAGAAAAATATCCTGCCTCGTGAAGTCTGTTGTTCACTGTATTTGCGCTACAACGAAGGTTCAGGTGTCTGTAAATATGCGTCGCTGGAACAAACGGATGCTCTCTGGCATGAGTAACAATCGCAGCATCTTCCTCTTGAGATATTGAACGCGGAGGACCAGACCTCGGCAAAGTAGCGATTGAGTTTTCTGCTTCATACCGATGAATCCACCGTTCCACAGTGCTTCGATGAACGTCTAGTCGTCTTGATATTTCTCTTATTGGCACACCATATTCATGCAATGTCACCATTGCTCCCCGCATTGCCTGGGTCGTCTCATGGTGCACAGACGGCCTTTCCATCTTTGTGTAAATGGCTTATCTGAAGCGTGCTGGGACGATAAAGGAAATGAGGATACCATGCACCCCTTCTGAAATTGATTTCGGTTGTGAAGGGTACCAACCCTTCGAATGGTAATAATAACACTAGGCAACAAATTTCAACTTTTTTTTTGTTACAGACACGTGAACTACTGATTCCTACTAAAGCGCTGATGCTAATTTCAGATCTGATATCAAAATTTCTCTATCACGTCCAGATTTTGTGTAACCGAAAACCCCTATTTTTCATTTTTTTTCTCACCCGCTTCTATTACGAAAGCCGTCTAAGCTACTTTTCCGTGCCACGTTTTATGTTAAGCATACTTAAATAATTAGTGAACAGGGATGTCTTTCCTCCTTTATTCTGGCTTATGACAGAGAGCGGAATTTCGCTGGCGGAGTTACCACCCCTGCGCCCAACCATCCACCCAAAGCGCGTTAGTATTTTGTTGTTACTACTGAAAGGCAAATTCATGTTCTTAAGTGAAACTTTGGTGTGTCCTCTTCCTTTGTCGCTTGTAGGATGACGAGCTCTCCTTCTGCAGGAACCAACAATAATTATCTCCCATCATATTTGGGTTGAAATTACCTTGGTATCTGTTTTCCATAACTGAGATCTGTTGGTGGAAGCGCTCACCATGCTCGTCACTTACAGCCCCAAGGTTGGCCGGGAAGAAGTCAAGATGAGAATGTAAAAAATGAATTTTCAAAGACATTCTGCATCCCATTATTTCATAAGATTTAAGCATGTTTTCTACGAGTTTACGGTCGTGGATGACACTGCGGATCTGTGGTCCAGTGAAAACTCCAGCTTCTAGCTTATCATCGTCAATATTCCTTTGAATTTATCCTTTAAATATTGGAAACCACTACCTTGATGATCCATACCCTTCACGAAATTTTTCATAAGGCCAAGTTTAATGTGAAGTGGTGGAAGATGTACTTTCTGAGGGTCAATAAGTGCTGGGTGTTTCACATTGTATTTACCAACAACATGTTCAGTTCTAGATGGCCAATCATGTTTTTTGTAGTGGTTCTTGTCATCTCTGCTGTTCCATAGACACAAAAAGCACATATGCTTTGTGTAGCCCAACTGTAACCCAAGAAGTAATGATACAACTTTAAGGTCGCCACAAATATTCCATGTGTGGTCCTTATATTGATGAGTCTTAGCAGCAGTTTCATCGATTCATAAGTCTCATTAAGGCCAGTGGCATGTGCTACAGGTATTGAAGGTTTTTCATTGCGTTGTGCAGTAATACAGCTTTAAGGCTAGCTTTACTAGAGTCAATGAACAGTCTCCATTCTTTTGGATCATAGCGACAGCCAATCCCTTGCATCAGACCACTGATATCGTGGCAGAAACAAACGTTTTCTTCCTGTAAGTAAAATGATGAAAACTGCAAATGGCGATGGCGGAAATGGGAAACTTTGGTGTTTGGTTGGAGAAGATTAAATTCTTGAAGTCTTGAACCAAGCAACTCTGCCTTTTCTTTTGGTAATTCCAAATCGCGCACTAAGTCATTTAACTCCGCTTGACTTAACAAATGTGGGGAAATATTTGCATCTGGAACATATATGCCATCTTTCCCTGTTTCTATATCACCAGCAGAATCTTCAGATGAACTGCTGTCTGTTATCGTTGCTGGTGGAACTGGTGGTGGATTTGTTTCATCATGTGGTACTGGTTTCATTGCTGATTCGCAGTTGGGTACGTGATCTTTGATTTGTTTTTCTTTGTGAAACCAGCAATCTTTGTCAAACAAAAATAACAATCATTGAAGTGATTTTCGGCTCACGCCAAACCATGGGGACTGAGAACGGCATAGCTTTTCTTTTACCATTCATCCAAGCTATTAACATTCCATTGCACTGTGCACAGCAAATATGTGGTGCCCAGTCCCTCTGTTGGTCTCCTAACTTACAGTCAAAATAACACTTGTAGGCAAGTTTAATCTTTGTTGTTATGTTTCTACGTTGTGGCTTAGGTGTATATTGTCCACAGACAAAGCAGAAGTTGTCTGGGTGATTTACACAAGCACGTCTATTTGATGCCATTTTGAATTACCGTACAATATCTGAAAAAACGTAGAAAGTAATTATTACGATGTGCAAAATAAAAAGAAATACACACCGTAGTACAAAACAAATGCTATAAAAACACACAAGTCACCACAACCTGTCACTTGCTCATCAGCAGAGAGCTTCAACAACCGTTCTGCTTGACTGTCACGTAGCGACTAACCGTTGGGCCGTCCGTGGCCCGTTACTATGCTCTTGACTCAGTGTTGCCAACTCGGGATAAATTTTATTTATCAAAATTGTTCGAATTTGTATATAGTTGGCAAAAAAAATTGCTTTAACCTTGAAAAGCAAGTTTCATATTACTGGCATTAAGCCGATTAAAACCAAAATCTGGACGTGGTAGAAAATTTTACTAAAAGTGATTTGCATTTTACACAAAATCTAGACGTGATAGAAAAAATCTAATTATAGATTTGAAATCAGCATACCGAAATTAGCTAGGAGCACCTATTTGGTCTTCTGTAACAAAATCTTTGTTGCCTAGTGTAATCAGCCAATTTCCTATTTTGTTGAACATATGCATAAAAAATTCGTCTTAAAAGCCAAGGATCCAAAGATTGACAGCAATAGTTTATACCCCAACTGAATATATAGTCAGCCATCAACAGTATAATCATATTTTATTTCCATAACTACTCATGATTACTCTGTCATAGTAAATAACCTTATTATGACTTAGGTAGTAGTGGTAATTCTAAGTGGCGGCCTCAAGCCACATACGTTAAACCTATCAGTGCGTCTAAGACCAGACTCTTCTGTTTCTGTCAATTCATTGTTAGTTTAAGGTATTTTGCTCTTTGTCTTTCTAGGTCTAGGGCATTAAAATAAATATTTGAGTTTGTGTTTAGCATTTCACATGAATTTCTCTCCTCTCCCTTAACACATCCCCGCGTTCAT
This sequence comes from Bathynomus jamesi, assembly GCA_023014485.1. Classification (NCBI taxonomy): domain Eukaryota; kingdom Metazoa; phylum Arthropoda; class Malacostraca; order Isopoda; family Cirolanidae; genus Bathynomus; species Bathynomus jamesi. Next base: position 838,938 of record JAJOZX010001585.1, on the reverse strand, counting down.
TTTAGCCCCGTCTCTCCCTTTCCTCCTCCCTTCGTAATTCCCCACCCAACCTCGTTTCCTTCGACAGAGCAACGCTTACCTCCATCCTCATTCCACTTCCTTCATTAAACCTATTATCGCTTTTACTGTCCCTTCCTTCCATCCTTCAATGCCAGCGTTCTTAACCCTAGCACATAAATTATATAATATGGAATCTAACACCTTAGATCTCTACGCATTCATGTTACTTGAAGACGCTTGTGTCTTAGGGGAATCTAAGGGTTGAGAGTGGGCTTGAGGGGTAGTCTATAGATTACACCGGTCTGCATGAAAATCGATTTCTTTATTTTGAGTTGTGATTCTGAAACAGTTCGCTGAGCTGAATTCACAAATGCTACCAGTTTTTTTCTATTACCCACAGTTTTAAAGTTATTAGCAAAACAATTTTGGGGCGTTTTGTAATTTTTTACCTTTTTTATCTTTAATTAATTTCGTTTTTTCATATTTTTCAGATAGATAATTCTAACATTACGTCTTTAAAATTTTAATAATGGCTTCTAGAGGATGTACCCATAGTCCAGACATATTTTGTTATATTTGTGGTCGGTATGTTGTTGTAAAACAAAGGACAAACGTAACGACCTTCATTAAGAGAGCTTATCATGCTTATTTTGGAATTAAATTAGGAAATCAAAGCAAAAGTTGGGCTCCACACAAGGTTTGTCTTACGTGTGTTGCGGCACTAAGGAATTGGAGCAAAGGTAAAAAGAAATTTTGCCATTTGGGATCCCTATGGTATGGCGCGAGCCTAGAAACCATACCGACGACTGCTACTTCTGTTCTTGCAATGTTAAAGATTATAATGCAAAGAATAAAGAGAGCCTTCAATACCCAAGTCTTCCATCTGCAATAAGGCCGGTACCCCATGGTCCAGAAGTTCCTATTCCTCGCCCACCCGAGAGTCTGGGTCAATACAATTCAGATTCTGATTCAGCTCCAAATCCAGACAATGATGATGTTTATGAACAGCCAACAGCTGACCGAGATCCTCCTAAACCATTAACCAAAGCTGAACTAAATGACTTAGTCAGGGATTTGAATCTGCCTAAGGACTCTGCAGAACTTTTGGGGTCTAGATTGCAGGAGAACAATTTATTGGCATCCGACACATACTTCGCTTGGTACAGAAATCGTGAGAAAGACTTCGTGCCTTTTTTCGAAGATGGTCCCTTGGTATTTTGCAAGGACATCACAGGATTAGTGTGCAAGCTAGGCATCGAATACCAAACCAATGACTGGAGGTTGTTTATAGATTCCTCTAAAACCAGTCTAAAAGGAGTGTTACTGCACAACGGTAACAAATATGCATCAATCCCAGTGGCCCATTCTACTCATTTAAAAGAGACCTATGATAACATGAAACTGCTTCTGGAAAAAATTCAGTATCAAAATCACAGATGGATATTGTGTGGGGATCTGAAAGTCCTTTGCATGTTACTTGGGCAGCAATCACGATACACTAAGATGCCATGTTTCATCTGCGAATGGGATAGTCGAGCACGTGACCAGCACTGGAAGAGGAAAACTTGGCCTCCTAGAGAGAATCTTACCCCAGGATCAAAGAACATTTTACATGAACATCTAGTTGAACCAAATAAAATCCTCCTACCACCCTTGCACATTAAGTTAGGCTTGATGAAGCAGTATGTCAAAGCATTGAATAGAGAAGGTGAGTGTTTCAAGTACATTTGTTCAAAATATCCAAAGATTAGCTACGAGAAAATAAAGGAAGGTGTTTTTATAGGTCCTCAGATTAGAAAGTTATTGACAGACGATCATTTCCTGAACACAATGACCAATAAAGAAAAAGAAGCATGGCTTGGTTTCAAAGATGTTGTTGAAAACTTCTTGGGAAACAACAAAAGCCAAAATTATGAAAGACTGGTGGAAAATATGCTTAAAACGTTTTGCGCCTTAGGCTGCAACATGAGCCTGAAAGTTCATTTCTTATTTTCGCATCTTGACCGTTTTCCCGAAAATCTTGGAGATGTCAGTGAGGAGCAAGGGGAACGATTTCACCAGGACATCAAAACCATGGAAAGAAGATATCAAGGAAGATGGCATACAAATATGATGGCGGATTACTGCTGGTGTCTGCAACGAGATCAGCCTAACGCACAGCATAAGAAAACATCAAAGAAGCACCGGTTTAGTCGTCATTAGTCAGATCTACCTTCGTAGTCTTAAGTCTTTGGAATAAGTCCTGAAATGTTTGCAAGTAAAGAAGGTAAAGATATTTTGTTTCTTTCAGTTATTTTTTTATTCTTTCATAAACAAGTAATATGCTTGTCCAAGAGCTAGGAGCCATTTAATTCTACTTTAATTAGGTTTTACTCTATCACCTAAAGATTTCGTGCTACAAGGGGTGTTGTAATACCTCATCTGTCCCCAAATGTTAACCACCCTTGATGGGAGGGGAAGAGAGTATTTTGCTGGGAACGGGACTGGTTGTTATATATATTTACCCTACATTATTATGTAAGCGTTACTGTAGTCTATAACAACAAAATTTATGGTTTAGCATGTGCAATCCAATGTTGGTCTCGATAAGATGGTTCACATTTGGGGATAAATGGGGGATTTATGACACACCCTGTAGTAAGAAAACCATACACGATAGGGAAAAACTAACTATATTTTTCAGATCAGCCCACTCAAATTATATAGAATCACCAACTAGTTTGTAAAAATCGATCGACAAGTTTTCAAATGTGTACTGGTGTTATTACAGATGACCTTGAACGCTCCAACTATTTAAAAATGATTATTTATTACGCACATCATATGGCATAATACACACATGAATTTAAGTATCTCTTACACTATAGGAATGGAATTGAATCCTACCAGAGTTAAAAAGTCACAAAATATGATAGATTAATTTGTATTAAGAGGTTACTAAGCGAAAAGGATTTGGGATAGAGCGGAAGGCAGAGAGTATATTTTCCTCGAGTTTCGGTTATTATTAACGTTATATGGATACATTGCCGATGTCCCTTCTGAAGACCTCTGATGGGATGCGGTGTGATCAGAGAGAGAGAGAGAGAGAGAGGAGAGAGAGAGAGAGAGAGAGAGAGCTTTTAAATCACACCTTTTAAATGGTTTCTGGGTAAGGGCTTCACGTATGTTATTTTAGTCCAGGGTAGTTTATGTGGAGGTGTTAACGTAACTTGCACTTGGGACTGTTAATTGTAAGACAACTACCATAGCTGGGACTGAGACACGTTATCCCCTGCATACTCTATACATATCTATATACAGTATGTCTCTATATATAAATAGATAAGGACCGCCCATTTTATACCTAACAGGCTAGCTTGGGACGAGACAGAGGCGTGAGACTTCTTGTAAGCACTGTACATATACTCGTATATACAGGGTGTCCCAGAAGTCTGGACTCATAGGGAAAATAGACATTATATTTTTAAAGTGAAACAAACACATTTCTAATGTCAGTTTTACATATTTCAGGAATGAAAATACCCTGATGGCTTAGTATACCAATCAAGAGAAGGTGGAATTGGTATTGCTACAAGTTTTCGGAAAAAGCCAGAGGGAGGCATGTTCATGAAATAACTGACATGCCCCCCCCTCTGGCTTTTTCCGGAAACATGTAGCATTACCAGTTCCACCTTCTCTTGATTGGTATACTGAGCCATCAGGGTATTTCCTTTCTTGAAATATGTAAAGCTGTAAAACTGACATAAGAAATGTTTGTTTCAATTTAAAAATATAATGTCTATTGTCTCTATAAGTCCAGACTTTTGGGACACCTTATATATATATATATATATATATATATATATATATATATATATATACATATACTCGCATATATATCCTGTATATATACAAGGTGCGGCAAAAGTCGCTTTACCGAGAATAATGAAATCACCTTGTGAAGAATAATATTCAGATAAAAGTTATTTTTATATTTGGCTGCACTGTATGGCAACAAGATGTTGCTCCACCACATTTCGGAAGAAAAGTTTGTACATTCTTAAACTATAATTTTTCAGAATGGATAGGACGTCGTAGGATAGTCGAATCGCCTTCTCGGTCACCGAACATAGCCCCATGTAATTATTTACTCTGGATTATAATCAAAGATAGAGTCTACGGCCAGAAACCTCGGGACTTCGATCACATGAAGGCTTTGAAACGCCAAGAGTTCGAGACGTTGAATAATAACAAAGAACTGTGTCGCGCTATTTGTTGTTAAGTGGTTCAAAGATGCAACGTGTGTGTTGAACATGATGGAGGACACTTTCAATAATTTCTGTAATAAATAATAAATGTTATTCTTCACAAAGCGATTTCATTATTCTCGGTAAAGCGACTTATATATATATATAAAATGCAATTTCCCTTTTTTATCAGGACTGCTTGACCTCGCTGTTACTGGGCTGCACAAAACTCGTGAACTTTACCAAACTTGTAATTCTTCAGCTGAGAAGATATGATTGAACACAAGTTTCCTCGATAATCAGCGTCGAGGAGGAACTGCGCCATCGTAACAAATACAATGACCGTTTTCAAAATTAGTTAAATTTAATTTCTCGCAATTTAATCTATTCTTGTTTCACCACTCCGATTATTGCTATTAATTTATTATTTTCACTCCGCATTTGTATAAAAGGCCCAAAACCAGTGTATATATATATACTCATATATATACAGTATATATATATTATATATATATATATATATATATATATATATTATATATATGTATATATATGTGTGTGTGTGTGTGTGTGTGTGTGTGTGTGTGTGTAGAGGACGGAAAAAAATAGACTAACAAGTAGACAAACAAATTCTTTCTTCCACACCATCATCAAACATTCTTAGAAGATACACGTGGTCAAGGAATTAGAAACAATGAAAACGTCTGTCTCTTCCCAAAAGCCCGCGAAAGCAAGCCCTTATCAACTAAAGGACGCGTTTCAAGAAATGCCCGCGAAAGTTCCGCGTCACAGAGGTTATATAAGCGAGTTTCCACTGATACACTTCATCATTCACTCACTAGGAAAATCTTTCTTCTACTACTTCTTTCACCACCTTTCTCTACAAAAAAAAAAAAAAATGGTGTCAATAATCCAGCAGGGTTGAAAGCACCTTAAACAGAAAAAACAAACAAACATTCACTCACTCACTCCTCACTCGCGCTCACCACTTCTCGTTTGCATTTCTCATCACGTGTCACGTCTTCTTCGTCAGTACAACTCGTCGCATCAACCGCCCTCCAGCTTCCCGCCGGAGGAGCGGCCTGCTGTTCCTTCAAAGCTTCCTATCTATCATCAAGTAAGACCTTCTGCCGTCAGCCTGCAGAAGCATTCCTTCGAAACCAGCGCCGTTCGATCTCAGCCAGTCACCGTCTTTGAAGCACTTCTCGTGAAGCCTAAATCAGTGTCCCTCAAGCAAACTCTCCACAAGAGGCTCGCTATCGGTTCCACGAGTTCCCTCAAGCAAACTCTTAACAAGAGGTTCACTACCGGTTCCACGATTATCTTGGCGTACGTAATACCGGACGGTCAACTTCCGCAGGTTTCCAATCTACAAGGTCGATCTTCAAGCATACCCTTCGTCTCGAGAGGTATTTTCAACATAGTCGGTAAGCTCTCTGTGCCTCGTTCTTAAACAATAACGCAAAGCCTACATCAGTGTACCGCAGAAGCGTAGGCTATAAACGCAAAGTGTTTTACAAATCGTTCGAACTAACTCTCGTTGAAACGGAGTAGGCCTATTTCATAATCCAAGTGTCATTACAATATTTGATTGTGCATCAGACTAATTCTCTAATAGAAACCCGCACTAGGCTTATTTCCTGTGCCCAGTTTAAGTGTCATTTCCAATACCGTAATCGTGAATTGTATCCTCCTCCTATGGTGTTCTTTCTTGTATCCATCAATATTTTGCATCCACTTATTTGTGATTTATTTAAGCATTTCATTATTGACGGCCGAATCCACTTACCGTGTACTAAACGCACGTGCATTCTTTGTCATTACTAGGCCCATTCAATGTTCCATTTATGCGTAACTCTAGCCTACCTAAATGAAGGTCTAATGATCTAATCTATTTACAGTGTACTAAACGCACGTGTATTCGTGTATTCTTTGTCATTACTAGGCCCATTCAATGTTCATTCATGCATAATCTTTAGCCTACTTAATCAGTGTGTTACGTGTTCTACTCAGTGTACCAAAACGTACGTGCATAAGTTCTGTTATCACTAGGTTTCATATTTTATGTTGTTCCATTTTTGCATGCCATTAGCCTACCATAAATGAATGCATTACTTGCCAATTAGGCTCTTAACCATTTCTCTTATTGCTTCAGTTCCATGTCATCTTAGCATAATATAAAGGCCGTTAAACAATTGTTATTCACTATAATTAATGTCAAGCATTTGTTATTCACTGTGAACAAATAACTTATTTATTTTCTTAATTAAATACAAAACAATAAGGTGCTTTTTATAACCTTAACAATATTTGCTTGGGTGTAATCGAAGCTGGTGACCTCGAAGCAAGTCGTATCACTCAGAAATATTATAGTAGGTCTACTCCATTAGCCACCTTCGACCAGCGTTACTGTAGGGCATCATAAATTGTTTACCCAGCCTGTCATTATAACAATCAACTTGCATCAATTAATCACTAGCATTAAATTAGTCATTATCACCTTAAACTGCTATATCTAGGCCCACTATATATATATATATATATATATATATATATATATATATATATATATATATATATATATATATATATATATATATATATATATATAGGGTGTCCGAGAATTATCTGTACAATTTTTGGCTGTTATTAAAAGTCAACCATGAAGTGTAGAAATTCCAGTGTTGTCCCATTTTACAGAGAATCTCATTAAGTTTTTTCTGATACCACGTTTTGACAAGTTTTTTGGAAATGTACGCGGGTGACAGACATTGATGATTTAAAAGCAAGAATCACAGCTGCTATTGAGCGAATTGATGTGGATATGCTGCAGCGTACATGGCAACATTTGGAGTATCGATTGGATGTTTTGCGAATCACTAATGGTGCACATATCGAATGTTTGTAACAACGTTACTTTAATAAAAGAAACTTTTGAAAATACAGATTCTAAATCTTGTTTAAGAATTTTACGTGTGTTATCAAGAATTTTATTAAAAGATGAAATTGTACAGATAATGTTCGGACACACTGGAATTTCTAAAAAACTTGTCAAAACTTGGTATCAGAAAAAACTTAGAGATTCTCTGTAAAATGGGACAACACTGAAATTTCTACACTTCATGGTTGACTTTTAATAACAGCCAAAAATTGTACAGATAATTCTCATACACCCTGTACATATGTCACGCGGAGCCCAATTCTCATGCGCTTGAATGGATATATCATAAATCCCCTCGAAACACTAACTGAACTGCGTCCCAGCTGAAGGAATTTCTGCGTCGAGTTCGGAAGGTACAGATGATGATGTGGATGTCACTCGACGAATAATTCGCAGGAAAGTTACTCTGTAGTTTCTCTCACTGTTACTACCCCTGGTAGTAACAGCCAAAAATTAATGTAACGAGTTCACATTAGTTTGTATTTGTTAATATATTTTAAAGTAATAAAGTTATCTACTCAAAGTTAGGTTGGAAAAAATATATAATATATAAAGAAAAATATATAAAGTACTTCTTCGTTTTATTAATAAAATTATTAATTAATTAAAAATTTAATTGATGGTAATTTAAGTATTTTTAATTGCTCTGAGTTTTTCTTTGATTGGAAGTGAACTTTCGTTTTTTTCTTCAAGATTTTTATAACAAAAATTATTTACAAAAAGACAATGAAGTGTTTATAAAAGCAAGATGAGTAATCACAATGTGTTATGATTTCACGATTGCGAAGCAAAAACAATAAAATTAAATGGCTGGTAGCTATGAAGCTAAATCAGTAATTTTTACGGATGATATATATTATTACGTATTTCTAACGAGAACAGCGTCACCGGTTTTACAGAGGCTGCACTAATGAACAATGACAAGAACATCTAAATCGAGGCTTCTCGAATGTTCATAACTTCTGGAAGTGGAGAACAAAGAAGTTCGAGGTCCACCTATCTTAAGGAAGAGTCTCAAGCCTACGTACTAATAAGAATGCATTTCGTCGACACTTGGGTGGACGATATTAATAGAATTTAATTGATTTAAAGTAATTGGAATGGAGAGCTTACGGTGGTCCACCAATTACAGCTGTAGTATAATTTTGTGGGCTAAGATTTTTCTTGATGGGTTTGGAAGAATTTGCCAGGTTTAAGGGTGGTATAAAAGTTATTAAAAAATGGCTTTACTTAAGGGTTTACTTTAAAGATTACAAAAGAGATTCTATGAGTGGTAAAAAGAACATTTTTTTTTAATTTAACGGGAGGTTAAGTGGTGGTCGGATTAAGCTGGAATTTGGATCATTGAGAGGGTAATTTAAGGGGAGTCGATTTATATAAGGCTACAGTTAATTAACCTTAATCTATGGGAACTATAAAAGAGTTTATTAAAAGTTATTTATGAAAATGAATATCAATTTGACGAGATGCATTTCTATAAGTGCTCAGTCAGTGATGACGAGGCGAAGTTAAATGACAATGTAAATTTGGGGACAAGAATTCATGCGATGAGAATTTATGAAATATGTGCATTATGCGATGAGCGCATGATTTTTGTGCAAAACACATGAAGGGAAACAACGAATGCTAATGCGTCATAGACTAACTTACATGGGATTTCGGGATTAATGGAATGTATAGGATATATGACTATATATATATATATATATATATATATACACACATTATAACTGCAAACACGCAGTATAATTAACGTAAAGAACGACGCTTTGTATAGGAGAATTACCCGCGCAAGATGAGAGCGAAAGAACGAAACAAATGAAAAAAATGAGGTAACCACCCTGGAATCGAACCCGGGATCTTCCGATTGCCGGTCAGATATGATAACCATTACACCACGGGCCTCACTCAAACAAATGTCGTAATTCCTCTACATACGCGCAGAAACCAATGCCCCAAAGGGGCACCTCCCGCATGCCGTAACATGCGGGAGGTGCCCCTTTGGGGCATTGGTTTCTGCGCGTATGTAGAGGAATTACGACATTTGTTTGAGTGAGGCCCGTGGTGTAATGGTTATCATATCTGACAGGCAATCGGAAGATCCCGGGTTCGATTCCCGGGTGGTTACCTCATTTTTTCATTTGTTTCGTTCTTTCGCTCTCATCTTGCGCGGATAATTCTCCTATACAAAGCGTCGTTCTTTACGTTATATATATATATATATATATATATATAAAGCAAACAACCATAGGGAAAAAGGAAAAAGAAACACGAAATCCTAGCGCTTTCGTGATATACACATCTTCAAGGACATTTCTTTCGTGATAATTTCTTTCTTGTCCTTGAAGATGTGAATATATCACGAAAGCGCTCGGATTGCGTGTTTTTTCCTTTCTCCCTGTGGTTATTTGCTTATTAATAAGATCACGTTATTCTGTGATTTTACTGTGTGTATATATATATATATATATATATTTTTTTTTTAATTGGGTTGTTTAACCTCCTTCGCAACATCTGAGGTCATATGACGGAGGGGACATACAGCTTTACGTGGGATCCGAACCACGGGTCGCTACATAATCTGGGCGCAGAGGACGGTCTCCCATCCAACTACTACCCAGACCCAATGTCGCTTAACTTCGCTGATCTCCGAGAAACGGTGCTACGACATCGGCCACTACGTAGCCCATATATATATATATATATATATATATATATTATAAACACAGGGTGTTTCATAACATGTAAGACGCACTTTCAGGATGGATTCAGGACCTGAAAACAATGAAAAAAGTTTATGTAAACATATGCCGAAATCGCTTTGTTTCCGAGCTACAGCCCGTTTTGTGTTCCAGCAATTCTTTCCGCAAACTGTTTACAAACACTGCTTGACGACAGTGTTTGTGAGTGTGTACGAGACTTATTTCATGAATGGCCTTCCCGACTGTAATGTTTCGTACACTCTATGACGTTTCAATATCGTTAAGTGTAGAGCCATCAGTCAGTCAGAGGTGCATCGCGGTGTTTCACTGTTGGTATTCGTAACTTCTTACCGTGAATAAATGCAGTCCAGTGAAAAAAAAAACTTAAAAGTTTTTGTGCTATTCACTGATAGTGTGCATTTGAAGTGAGAATGGAAGCTTATTCAAACAGAGAAATGGCAGATATGCATTTCATGTATGGACTTCCCGAGTGTAATGCGGCCGCAGCAAGACGTCTGTATGCGGAAAGGTTTCCGAATGAATCACCGTCTGCCAGATAGAAGACCTTTCAGAGCATAAACGAGCGTCTTGGTGATACAGGCTCATTCAACAAGCGAGTTTCAGATGGTGGTAGACCAATCAGTGCCACAACTGTTGAGTTGGGGGAGCGGATCCTGAATCGCGTGGAGGAACATCCTGGTGTCAGCACCCGAAGGATAGCAGCAGCAGAGGGTGTAAGATACACAACTGTGTGGAGAATTTTACGGGCACAACAGCTTTACCCATATCACATTCAGGGGGTACAAGACCCTACTGAAGCTAATTTCCAACCACGAGACGCTTCTTGTACTTGGTTCCTTCAACAGTGTGCTCGCGATCCTCTTTTTCTATCCTCCGTGTTGTTTTCTGATGAGGCTGCCTTCACAAGAAATGGCGTGATCAATTTTCACAACACTCATCACTGGGCCGAAGAGAATCCGCATGTCATCATCCGGTCAAGGCACCAACAACAATTTAGTATCAATGTATGGGCAGGACTTATTGCTGACAACTTAATCCGTCCTTTTGTTTTGCCTGGAAGATTAACAGGAGAATCCTATTCCAATTTTTTAAGGAATGATGTAAGCGATTTATTAGATGAAGTTCCTCTTTGTGTCCGACGTCATATGTGGTTTATGCATGACGGCGCTCCGCCTCATTTTAGTCGAGTAGCCAGAGACTATTTGGATAAACCATTTCCCTGATAAGTGGATAGGCCGTGGAGGACCCTTTGCGTGGCCTGCTCTCTCCCCGGGCCTGAATCCACTCTATTTTTACCTGTGGGGTCATCTGAAATCCATCGTTTATGTGACACCCATTGACAACGTTGAAATGCTTCGCCAACGTGTAGAATAAGGATGCCAGAAAATCTGAGCAATACCTGGAATGTTTGAACGTGTCAGACAGTCTAAGACGAGGCGTGTTCAGGGGTGTATTCAAGCACAAGGCGGTCATTTTGAGCACTTCTTTTAAAGGTAAGCTGAATACTTGTTGGAACGCATAACGGGCTGTAACTCGGAAACAAAGCGATTTCGGGCATTTGTTTATATAAGCTTTTTTCATTATTTTTAGGTCCTGAATCCATCCTGAAAGTGCATACCACATGTTATGAAACACCCTGTATATATATATATATATATATATATATATACAGTATATTAGGGCGGAGTGAAAATGATAATCTACCGTACAATGCATACTGATATTTTATTGTAATTTTTGCTGAGAAAAATAAATATGATGAAACAAATTGTGCCAGGTTTCTCTAACTGCCCCATTGATGCATGAATACAATTTAACAAACACAGACAACAGTTATAAATTTTTATAACTTTAATATATTATTTTGCGTCGTTCTCAGATTTAAGTATTCCTGCCAAGGTCGTACTGTATGCTTGTACGCATCGTGTCTTCTGACTCTCCATGCACAACAGTTCGTCTGACAGCCAGCTGCAGTTGTTGTCCCCTAGCTACAGAATCCAGAGGTAAGAAACTAGTGAGTTTGCTGAGAAATGAGATAAAAAAATATTATGTTACACTTGATACAATCTACATTTGACTGATGTGAATAAACTGAGTAAATATTTGTTGTTTTTTCTTAAGCAATTAAAACTCGCTGAAATTCATTTGAGTTTTTGTTCTTATTTTTCAATTAATAATTCACCTATAGAAGAGCAGAGATGGAATCAGCATCCCACACACCAGTGTCTCCACAGCTGAAACAACATCCTTCTTCAAATCAAGCTAGCAATATCCCCTCTTGCAGAAACTCTACACCAACAGCTTTCCATGCCGCATCGTCTATGGCTCTATGCTTTCAAGTTCCCCATGCTATTCAGCAAGGAAAAAATTTGTGAGCGCAAGGCATTCTAAGCAACATTGTATGTTTGGAACTGCAGAGAAGTTGCCTCATAATCTTTTGCCAACTAATTTACAAGTGGCTCGGTACTTTCTCTACCTCAAAGAAAGGAAAAATGCAACTAAGAAGCCAATCATCAGACAAATAACTCAAGAGCTACTAAAACTTTGGCAGCAAGCATCAATCCCCCGGAGTTCAGGAAAAAGCTGTGTTTCAAAAGGTACCAAGATTCATAGAAGGAGGAGCAACGTTGAGTAGATCAAAAACATCTGAAACTAAAAAATTAATATACTGTATGAATAGTCTCAGTAATTCGGTTGATATATGTGCCTGTAAATGTAATTTAAAATCTCATACAGACATAGGGTAAGTAAGGAAAAGAAAACCATCAATCGTTCCACTGAAGTTCAACCTTTGAGTTTAGTAGAAAATTCTTCAGATGAAGACAGTGACAATGGGATAATGGAAACTGAATACTGTGGTTTTGAAAGTAATGGAAGCCAAATGAGAATGTCTTGTGCCATGTTGCAATGCAGGCAGATAGATTTGGTCTGTCAGATCGCGCTACTGCTGCTATTGAACTGCAACTTTGATAGACGTTGGTGTGATCACTAAAGAAGATGACTATCTCATAATAGACAGAAGTAAAGTGCGGAGAGGAAGAGAAAGACTTAGAAAAACATTGAAAAGTGATTACTTCCTATTACTTGCATATACTTCGATGGTCGAAAGGAATTATAATTAAAGTAAGATGAAAGTCAATGATTGGTGGTACAGTGAAAAGAAGAGTGAAGAACACTATATAATGATTGCTGAACCAGGTGGAGAGTATATTACCCATCAGACACCAGCCAGCATCGAGTAAGGTTGCAGGCATTGCAAATTCAGTATTGTTAGTTATTAAAGAGACAGCTACAGAATGATATAGCACAAAATTGAGGGGTCCCGCGTCTTAAGGTACCTAAGCGCCAAAATTAAAATTCGCCAGAAATCGCCTCCAAAGTTCAGCAATATTCTGGCAATAGTATATCTGTTATTAATTGAGCTATAACGTTCATTTTTGGCTAAATTAGAGTTCTAAGTATGCTAATGAAGATGTTGATGAGTTTCTGGAATAGATTTTCATATTTTATATTTTATATATATTTTTTTTTATTTTTTGATTTTCTTATTATGCCGAACTTTGGGTGCGATTTCTGGCACAGAATGATTCCATTGATTTTTCATCACTATCACTAGCACGGTGAGACATTGCTGCACACGTTGATAATAGTTAGAAGCCGGGTGAATAGAATAATCCACGCAATATTCAGCAATATGAGCACGAACACAGGACGCCTGCTAATAGCAACGCGAGTCTTAAGGTACTGGCGGGATGTTTGTGTCGTGTCCCTTTCGGCACGTGGAGCGGGTGGCCAATCAGAAAGCAGAGCGGCGTGGCTACCATGTTTTCATTGGCTCGCGCTCCTCCTCCTGTTCCTGCCACCCAGAGACCGAGCGTCCCACAATCACCTCCCACCAGTTGAACGGGATATTGGGGCCTTAAGACGCGCATCACATCTGGGCGGCAGAGCCCAGCTGGCGATAGAGGTGAAAAAAGTAGTTCGCTTCATAAGGTTTTCAACCATACTTCTATTGTCGTGAGGTCATTATAACCCAAACCACGCGATAGAGGAAGGGTGAAAATAGTGATATCCATCAAAAACACGTTTTCGCCTGTGGTGGCGCTTAGGTACCTTAAGACGCGCGACCCCTCAAATACCAACACTGGTTATGAAGGTGGTGTGATTCATGTTATGGAGAAAGCACTTTGTCGGCTACTTCAATGGTTCATTTATATGCTTCATACAAATGAATTACCTCTAAGACATTTTTGAAACATTGGATGGTACAACATCTGGCGAAGTACCTTTGTTGGTCCTATTTGGAAAGCCATACAGTTTTGTGAAAACGATGCAATAATACAATTCAAATCTCTAACTGGTGGTAAAGAACTATTATATCTGCCACAACACATTGTTGATGATCTTAGTGAAGATCAGCAGTACTTATACCGCATTATTTCAGCAATCAGAGATGGTACAATTGATGAACACCTTGCTCATGTAACGCCAGGTCCTCTTAGTCATGCGAGATGGTTAACTCTTGCTAATAGGGTTTGTAGGTTTTATGTTTCAACAGTGAAACCAACAAAGAATCTTTACACAATAACACACTTCACTGTGACAAAGTATGGTCCTAATTGGTTTGACATCAAATGTAGAGCTAATTGCATAGATGGTTCAAGGCATGTATTTTCTGCTATTAAGTGACTCAGCTAGGGAAAAACGTGAAAAAGCTGTTAGCAAAATCATAGACATGCGAAATGAGACTGGTTAAAATTTAGAATTGAGAGATTTCAAGGTTCCTAATCTTAATTTTGATGCAAAGGGCAAGGATAAAATAATTAAAATGATACTAAACTAAGTGAGTCACCTCTTACAATGAAGCTAACAAAAGCAGAAATTTTCGTTATCAACGACAACGCATTGAACATTCCAAATTATCCCAGTCATACCCGGAATGTAGAGCGTCGTATTAAATTAGTGACGGACTCTTCAAGTTCAATATTTGGGTTTGAAACACAAGATGGTTTTATCAGAGCTAGAATAATTTCACGTTATCTGATGCCAGACGTAGAAACCAAAAAGGATTTTGCTAAACGTTTGCCTTCTTTATTCGAATAGTTAAGGTTATTTTTTGCAGTTACCTTTTGTGTACTCATTTGCTATGTATTTCTATACTGTATATGTATTTAATAAAACAAATTAAAAAAATGGTTATTTTTCTTTCCATCGACTGCAGTAACGAAGAATACTTTCCCTCTCTCGACTTGAGTCAACCCCCGCCCAATACTTCCCATAATACCCTTTTTTAGTCAATTTTGAGTCAATTTTTTGCACCAGCGGCTACCCTCTATCATAACAAGGAAATGGTAAATAAATTCCTTGAACTCTGTGGTATCTGCAATGATGCAACAAATGAGGCAAAGGCGATGAGGTGTGGTCTCAGTCAGCTGCTTTTTGATTTTAGATGCCTAGAATGGGAAGATGAAAAAATTTCCCTCATAACGAAAGCGAAGCAACTTAATGGGATAAAATTTTTCTGCGAAAACTGCATGACCAAAATAAACTCTTTTACGGTATTTAAAGCAGAAAGAGACGACGAGAAGAAATACAAGAAGAAAGTGTGAATAAAGAAGAGAGGAAAACAGAAGAAACGAAGAAAGGCGAAGTAGAAAAAAATCAAATACCGTTACACAACGAGGCCGAAACCATGTAGGCGAAAGAGATTATAAGGACAACAGATAGTATAAGGGCAACGAAGGACAGCTGCACAAATAGCACAAATAGGAAAAGACAAGAGCGCAATCAAGAAAACGGAGTGAAACTCCCCCAATAAGGAGCAAACCACAAAGGCCTCGAGTATATATGGGAAAGGAATTATATGCAGGTATTATATAAAAGATAATTGCAGATTTAAAAGCGGACGATGTACGAGGGCCACTCAACATACTGTATTTTGCCCCACCTTTTTTTATCTTTCCACGTTTCCTTGTGAGTTCCAGAAATTTTGTACACAAGTAGTTACATGCCTTTTTTACAAGTTTCTATTTTTCCACACAGTCTCTATTCTTTTCTACGGCTTTCCTCCACCTCGAAACTAGGGCCTTTATTCCTTGCTGGTGAAAGTCCGCTGGGTTCCGCTGGAGCCACCTCTTAACCTCCTCAATAACCTCATCGTCACTTTGAAACTTTCTTCCACGAATAGCATCCTTCAGTGTCCCAAACAAATGGAAGTCTGAAGGTGCCACATCCGGGCTATATGGAGGGTGGGGTAACACAGTCAACCGCATTTTTGTGATGGCCTCTCTTGTTTGCAAACTGTTGTGTGATCTTGCGTTATCGTGCAAAAGAAGGACGTCTTCCAGTTTTCTCTCCGGTGGAACTCGCTTTATACGTCTCTGGAGTCTCTGTAGGGTAGCAATATATGCCTCTGAGTTGATTGTTTGTCCTTTCTTCATAATGTCCATTTTTGGTTTATACTCTTTATTGTACTTTTTATAGCTGGAAGTGGGGCTTCCACCCGAAGCCAAACACTTCAATTATGTCTGAACTTGTCCTAGCGTTCGTTTAACCCTAAAAGGACGATCGCTACATATTGATAACGTTTCAAATACACGCATTCATAACTTAACCCTACAAACAATTCCGGCGTGACCTTTCCTTTTAATGCCCCTGTTTGGATTTCTATGGACTGGGGCTGTCCTGGGATTGAATTCAGGTAAGTTGATAGGTTGTTCTTCATCATACCTGTTGCCCCAACTATGTTGGGGAGAATGGCAGCTTCTTTCAATCTCCAGTTTCTCTTTATGTCGTATATGAACGCCTGGTATTTGGTAATTTTCTCCCTTTCCGCTCTATTAAGGCCCTAGTCATTTGGGACACTGACCTCAATAAGTGAAGCACTCCTTTCCCTCTTGTCCCACACTACTATATCCGGTTTTACTGCAGAGTTGTCTATAAAAGTGGCTGTTGGAATTACTGTCATAGTATATAGTATAATGGTTGTTTCCAGTGACTGGTGCAGGTGTGTGGTCCCATACATTTTTACTGCATTCTAATTCTAATGATATCATGATTTTCCAGTGGATATTTTTGCAAATTTTATTGTGTCTGGCTGTAGAGTACCCCTCTGCCAGGAGCACCCTACAGCCTGATATTAGATGGCCAACACTTTCCACCTCAACATGACAAAATCTACACCTGTTATTATTACTTATTCCAGCCATTTTCTCAAACGCATTTGTTAGGCGTACAAATCTTGGGCACCCATTATTAGTCGCTCTCCATCATATTGCAGAACTCCTCTCCTTAACCATTCCAATGATCCTTCTTTATTGATGTAGTCCTTCTGTGGTTCTTGATAGTATTTTCCAGCTCTTTGATGTTGTTCCCATTCTTCTGCATGATTGGCCTGTTGTTCCAAAACAAATCTTTTGCGACTTTTCGTAGCTATTAGGGTGGCTGGCACTCTTTCAGTTTCTACTTCTTCTGTCATATTATTCCCTCCAAAGTGATGGGCCAATTTGGTTATGGAAGTATGTTGCGTTACCATTGTGTTGTGGTGTTCACGGACCAGAGCTATTGTAGGACTACTCGAACTCCTCAGATACTGCCCAATACTGATGGTCGATGATCGGTGCAGCTGGTTAACCTCAGTCAATCCCATTCCTCCCAGTTTCCTTGGTATGTACAATCTGGGAAGACACTGGTTCCCGTATGTTGTTCTATTTAGAGTGAAGATTTTTCTGGTCTTTACATCTAGCTTGCTTAGTTCAGATTGCGGCCAGTCTATGATCCCTATACTCTAATTGATAACAGAGATGGCGAGTTTATTTATAGCTGTTATTTTGTTCTTTGATGTAAGTTGGGTCTTGCAGACCTTTTTTAATCTTCGTACATACTCTCCACTAATTTTCTCTCGCATTTGCCGGTGTTCTATATTTCCACTTTCTTCTATCCCAAGGTGTAGGAACTATCCTCTTCCAAGTCTTTAATCTCAGTGTCTCTTCCTAAATTGATGCTATAGGTTTGTATTTTCCTGCCTCCTTTAAGTGTACACTTAGCACACTTATCCAATCCAAACTTCATTTTTATGTCACCGGAGAAAGTATGGACGATCTTCAATAGGTATTCCAGGTTTTGGTCAGAGTCTGCGTACAGCTTCAAATCATCCATAAACAGGAGATGGTTCAGAGCACTCTTTGGATTTCTTCGCCTAGTTTGACTGAGGTTGTAGCCCTTGTTGTTATTGCTAAGTAATTTGCTAAGGGGGTCTAGGGTGAGGCAGAATAACAAGGGTGGTAAGCTGTCCCCCTGGAACACACCCCTCATAATCTTGAAATGGGGGATGGATATTTTCCCATTTTCATGGGTGAGATTGATGTTTGTTCGCCATTTTGTAATCTGGTTTGTTAAAGTGCTAATAATGGTAGGATGGATTTTTTACAGCTTAAGGCATCCCAAAATCCAGGAGTGTGGGACACTATCAAATGCCTTCTGATAGTCTATCCGTGCCATACTTAGGTTTCTGCCTCTCTTCTTACAGACTTCAAGGCTAGTTTTGTTGATGAGCAGCTGATCCTTTGTGCCAAAGCAGTTTCTTCTACATCCTTTTTGTTCTTTCTCCAGAGAGTCTCCAGCATCCAGGTGTTCATATATGCTGTCTTCAATTAGGCCTGTAAATAGTTTATAGGCCTGTAAATAGGTTTAAAGTTGATTGTTTGTCCTTTCTTCATAATGTCCACCAGAATCACCCCTTTCATGTCCCAGAAGATGGTGGCCATAACCTTTCCTGCAGAGGGAGCCATTTTGAACTTTTTCTTGCGTGGGGCGTCTGCGTGATGCCACTCCATGAATTCGCGTTTTGTTCCAGGTTCAAAGTGGTGTACCCAAGTCTCATCCCCATTCACAGTTCATGAAAGGAAGTCATCCCCTTCTGTCTCGTATCGAACCAAAGACTCAGAAGCAATTTCTTTTCTTTGGGCTTTGTGATCTTCAGTCAGTTCGCGAGGAACAAACCGTGAACACACTTTTGAGTATCCCAGTTGCTGCATTATCGTATTCACACTTCCTTAACTATTTCCTAGCTCCAGTGATAGCTCCTTCTATGCGACACGCCGATTTGATCGAATGATGTTAGCACGTTGCACAGTGTGAGATGTCACAGACGATGCCGGGCGACCGCTGCGTGGCTCATCATCGAGGCTGGATCTCCTTCTCTCCGATGATATCACACGTTTAGACTAGCGTCCAACTGTGCTTCGATCAACAACAGCATCTCCGTAAACTTTTTGTAGACGTTTTTGAGTATTTCCAACTGTTTCCTTCTCTGCGGTTAAGAACTCGATAACAGCTCTCTGTTTACGACGCACATCACTGTCAGACGCCATTTTCGAAACTGCGTTAACCATCTGTTTTATACAAGGGCGTTTAAAAGCGGTTTTATACAAGGAAGAGGGGTTCAAACTGGAAAAATCTGTTTATGTGAAGCGCAGAAAGTTCAAACTTACGGCCCAAAAGACATTTCAGCCCCATGGCCTATTATTTAGCTAAGAAAAAAGTGTGGGACAAAATATATTGAGTGCCCCTAGTATATATGAACATCCCCCAATATGCAATTTCTTCTATAATAATGGTCATTGTAAATTTGGAGACATGTAAATTCTACCACCCGGACATCTGCAGGACTTACACAAAATGTGGAACCTGCAAATACGGGAAAAAATGCTACTGTCAACATCTCCCGACGAACCCAAAGGACAAAGTACAAAGTTTAAAGGACAATAGGAATAACAATAACAATAGGAATAACAATAACAATAGGAATAACAATAGGAACATAATAAGCGAACAAAAAATTTTTTTAAACATCGCAGACACGATACGGCTGGTAAATGTCATCCAACGCATGCAGTTGACAGAGCTGGAAACCCCGAGCCAAACTGCTTCCGGGCAAGAAGCTACCAGAACAAGTAAGCGGAAACGGATCTCTCTCCGAGGACCATAGGGCAAGGAAAGAAGAAATACCGAAGGAAAACGAACTTGAAATGCACAAGGGGCAACGAAAAACAAAGAACATAAATATTCAAGGAATGTTCAAGAAATAAGACCAAACCAATCACTAAACAAAGTTTCGTACCTGAAAGGATTTATGGACGAAACAAGGAAGGACATCGCATGCCTTACAGAAACTCATCTTAAGGATTACCAAGGAAATTGTGAAAGCTGCGAACATTGTATTGATAAGAAAGAGATAAATATAGAGGGTTTCAGCTTACTAAGAGCGGGTAGAACAACGAGATGTAAAGGTGGCTGTGCTATATATGTACATGAAGGTCATATGACAGAGACGGTAATAAGTAAATCAATAAGTAAATAGAAAAACTAAACGTGATACTGATAGTCATCTATAGACCTCCAAGCACTCCAAACGAAAAAATTTTCGGGGCCATTCATGATATCAGAAAGCTAATGAAGGTCATAAACCCTTCATCCCCCAATATAATGATCTGCGGTGACTTTAACTTCCCAATTATAAAATAAAAAGAGTAGATAAGAATATATATATATATATACACACCAGGACAAGGGGGGGCACAAGAGAAAACCAGGAGCAAGCAAAAAGGTTGATGGCTCTCACAAATGAGTTTATGCTGACACAAGAGATAACAGAAAATACAAGAAAAAATAGCTGCCTACATCTGGTATTCACGAATAACACGAACTTGATTGATGATATAAAAATAACCGCAACCATTATCTCAGACCACAACTTAATCGAGATATCAACAAATATGAAGACAACATTAAAAGACAATACACATATTGAGGAAAGAAGCAAATTTGGGGCTTTTAACTTAAACTCTAAGACTATAAACTGGGAAGCAATCAGAGCGCACACGGCCCAAATAGAGTGGAGAACAGTTTTAGAGAATAAAACAACTGAAGAAATGCTAACAACAATGGAAGAAAAGACGCTGAGAATTTTAGAAAAATATGCTCCGAAATCACAGCCAATAGGAAAGAGGAGCTGGCTAGAGAGGCAAAAGAAAAGAATATTCCGCAAAGAAAGAGAGTGAAGGCGAAGTTAGCCATCTGCGGAGATAATGCCAGGAAAGTAATACAAGAAAAATTGGAGGGTATCGATAGGGAAATACAAACGGTGATTCAGGACCATACAGAGAGGGAAGAGGAAAAGGCGGTAGAAGCAATAAAGAAAAATCTAAAATAATTCTATAGGAAACCAAAAACGCCCGCAGCTATTGGGCCCTCAAGGAAGAGAAATAATGAACTAACCGAGGATCTAAAAGAAATATCTGAAACATCGAGAGCCCAGTATGAATTAGTTTTCATTACCCCAAAAAGTGACAAAGCGATACCTAACATAGATGCATTCTTCAAAGAGAAATTGCAAGGAGAGTGTATAACAGACTTTGATTTTACCCCAGAAGATGTAGCGAGAGCTATAGGACAAATGAAACCACATTCAGCTGCAGGACCGGACAATTGGAACGCATTATTGATTAAAAACTGTAAAAATGAAATAGCTACACCCTTATACTGGATATGGAGAAGATCCCTGACACTGGGGAAATACAGAGCATCTTGAAAAGAGCAAACATTGTCCCTATATATAAAGGGGGGGATAGATCCCAAGCAAAGAACTATAGACCAGTGTCAGTGACGTCCCACCGCACCAAAGTATTTCAGAAAATAGTTAGAGAGAAAATTTACGATTTCTTATAGACACTGGAAAGATCCAACGAAAATCAGCACGGATTCCGATCAGATAGATCATGCCTATTGCAACTAATAGAGCACTACAACAATATCCTAGATGCAGTGGAAGGCAATGACAACTACAATGTCATATACACGGATTTTTCTAAAGCTTTCGAAAAATATGATCACGGTATAACAGCACATAAAATGAAATATATGGGAATAACGGGCAAAGTGGGAAAATGGATCGACAACTTCCTTATAGGATGTCTACAGGTCGTCAAAATTCAAGGTATATCATCATCAGAATCGGAAGTAGGCAGCTCAGTACCACAAGGTACAGTACTGGCCCCACTCCTGTTCATTATCATGCTAACAAACATAGACAGTAGAGTAAACAGCAACAGTACAGTAACATTCTCTGCAGATGATACAAAGATCAACAGAAAAATCAGCGATGTAAATGAAGTGGAGGCCTTGCAGAGGGACACGAACAACATATACAAATGGTCAGAAGACAACATGATATTTAACACCGAGAAATTTCAGCTCTTGAGATATGGTAGAAAAGAGGAACTTAAACAGACTGCAGTTTATGCTCCAGATAGACAGGAAATTCAGAAAAGCACGAAAGCGATCGATCTAGGGGTAATAATGACCGATGATGCTAAATTCGAAACACAAAATCACATAGCTATAAATAAAGCAAAAAGAGTCGCAGGACAGGTACTAAGAACGTTCAAAAGAAGGAACAAGACAGTAATGATTCCCCTGCTAAAAACACTGATTATACCAAAACTTGAATACTGCTCAGTCTTGACGTCCCCATATAAAAAGGGCATTTCACAGCCAAGAATGACGGCTGCAAAGAGTTCAACTACTGGGAAAAACTATGTAAACTAAATTTGTACTCCCTGGAAAGAAGAAGAGAGAAGTACACCATAATCTACATATGGAAAATGATCGAAAAACTGATACCAAAGCTCAAACTAAACCTAATTATCATTCAAACAACACTGGAAAATAGGAAAGGCAGAATTTGTAGTGTTCCCAAATTAAAGGCCCGAGAAGGGACCTCCTCAACACTGAAGGAAAAGAGCTTGGTTGTCAGGGGGCCAAGACTTTTTAACCAGCTTCCAAAGGACCTCAGAAACGTTACAGGGGTTAACGTTGAATTCTTCAAGAGAAAACTAGATGAGCCGGGTGTACCTGGCTATGTACGGTGGAGAGCGCAAGAGAGTAACTCGCTCCACCACCAAGCCAGACCTAGAGGCGGGGCCACCAGCTTGACCTTCGTGTGAAGAGAGACCAACGCACGGAACAGCAACGAAGTTAACGAGGTTGTTTCTTTATATTCCTTGCAATAAAACACAAATTCGAGAATATTATTAATCCAGAAAAGAAAAAGTAAATAGAAATTCATCAAATAACCTGAAAATTTTTGCCAAAAGATATATTTTTAAGTTTTGTGTGGGTTTTATCTATTTGTTTCCCCCACAACATTGTCAAGAATCAGTTATAAACCACCGTAAACCCAGTTACGACACCCATTTCATATTTTGGCAAAAATGGGACAGTTCAAGATACATTAGAGTATTATTTCAGTTTTCTTTGTATTTCCTAGTTAAAACCACAATATAATTTCAGTGTGTCAAAAGGGAAAGAAAACTTTTTTCTGGTTTCACTCCGTCCTAATATATAACCTTTGGTTAGCTTCCGCCCGAATTGTTCATTCTGACGAAGGTCAAGCTTTTCACTCCACTTTAGACCTACAGTTTAACGTGGAATCCGAACCACGCCCCATCAGCAGCACAGCGAATATATATAAATATATATATATATATATATATATATATATATATATATATATATATATATATATATATATATATATATATATATAACTTGATTGAAGAGTTTGTTCTTGGGGAACCGTAGCTTAGCAAGGAATAAGAGGACGAAGAGATGGTACATGTTTATTTACAAACGTTTCGGAAATTTTCATTTTCCATCATCAGTGCTAAAATTATAAAATCAGATAAAAAAAATGAATAAATATAATGAACGGAAACTTATACAATGTATTTAAATAAACGTGTGATATTAATGGTGTGTTTATAGGGTATATTTAAGTAATTAAAATTAAAAATAAAATAATATAAAATATAGAAGAGTAAAAATATAAAGTTAAATGCAAACAAAATTGAGAGGAGTCTTACCAGGTTGTTATTATCGGGGTAAGGGAACTAAGTGAGCAGAGGGTTGGGAATGATTGGTTGTTGGAAGGGGTCCATCCATATTAGAAGAATTGGAGCCAGACGGAGCGATGGTGGATTTCTTTTCAGTGGTAGGATATGATGGTTTATTTGGCTATGTTTATGTTGAAGGCAGAACTATAGTCGTTGAGAGTTGGTTTAATACTCAGGATGTATAGGGACTACAGAATGTGGAGGTCGGTTAGATGATTGGTCGTGTTAATAATTTTGAAATTGGAGGGAAGTAGTGGGTGGTTGTGAAGGTGGCAGTGATCCCTTATTGCTGATTTAGAGGGTTTATTTAAGGGCTGCGATGTCCTAGTAGAAATACCGCGATGCTCGTCCACTCTTGTTTGATCTTGGTTAATGGTGCTGCCAATATAGTTCTCTTTGCAACGAACAATTGAAAACGTAGATGGTGGACGAAGCAAGGGGCTGAGGTGTTTTTTCTTTGTAGATAAGGTATGATTTGATGCTGTTATTGTTGGTGTAAACGAATTGAAAGTTAATTTGGGGCTAAAGAGGGGTGAGTAGGAGGCGGAGTTCTGAAAGTATTTTGTGGCTGATATGGTCGTAATAGGGACAGGAAAAGTATTGTACGTCTTTTTTAACGGTGGGAACTTTAAAGGGGGATTGATAAATATTATTAAGAAAATTTCTGGTTAAAAATTGTGAAAGATGTTTTGGGAAGGAGTTGTTAATGCCGAAATTATGAGTGAATTCTATTTCGTTGTTGAGGGATAAGTACGAAGAGCAAAGATGAGAGGCACGGTGGATCAAAATTTTGATGCTGTTTATTTTATATGGCGAAGGAGTGTGGCTTAGGTAATTAGTACCTAAACCTGTGTATGTGGCTTTTCGATATATGGAGGTGCTGAATTTGTTTTGTTTTGTTATTGTTATATCTAGGAAGGGTAGGGTGTTACTGGATTCGTCTTCTTTGGTGAACTTAATGTTTTTGTGTTGGGAATTGAGATAGTTAAGAAA
This sequence comes from Bathynomus jamesi, assembly GCA_023014485.1. Classification (NCBI taxonomy): domain Eukaryota; kingdom Metazoa; phylum Arthropoda; class Malacostraca; order Isopoda; family Cirolanidae; genus Bathynomus; species Bathynomus jamesi. Next base: position 814,103 of record JAJOZX010001585.1, on the reverse strand, counting down.
AAGGGGGTGGGGGTGTTTGGCATTGTGAAAAATGAGGACGGTGTCGTCAACGTATCTTTTATATAGGTGTGGTTTATAATGGGTGGGGCAATGGAGTAGCCAGTTTTCATGGCGACTGAGAAAGATGTTGGCTAAAGTGGCACTTAAGGGGGATCCCATAGCTAGTGAGTCGGTTTGTTGATAAAGTTGTTGATTAAAAAAGAAAAAAGTGTCTGAAGCGGCAAGCGTTAGCAGTTTGGTAAATTCTTGTTTTGTTAAATTAAGGACTGTGTTCAGATTGTTGGCAAATAGGTTGTTGATACAGATGTCGATGGCTTCTTTAATTGGAGCGTTGGTGTAAAGGGATGCTATGTCGAAACTATGCATATGGAGGTTGTTTGAATTATTTATGGTCAGTATTTCTTTAGCGAATTCATAGGAATTGGTGACGGAAAATTCGTTTTGGGTTAATGGGGATAAGGTGGGAATTAGGAATTTTGCTAGTTTGTAATTGTGGGTGGTGTACGCCGAAAGGATGGTCTAATGGGTAAGTTGGGTTTGTGTATTTTGGCGAGGCCGTAAAAAGTACTTGGGGATGAGCCGGAAGAACATACTTGGTTGTAAATGTCTTCCGAAATTTTATTCTGATCGTATAGTTTTCTGAGGAAATAATTGATTTTATCTTCAAGTTTTAGGGAAAGTGTTAAGGGATTGTCATTAATCTTTTTGAATTTGGTACAATCAACGCCCCCTTTAAAGTTCCCACCGTTAAAAAAGACGTACAATACTTTTCCTGTCCTTATTACTACCATATCAGCCACAAAATACTTTCAGAACTCCGCCTCTTACTCACCCCTCTTTTCCCCCAAATTAACTTTCAATTCGTTTACACCAACAATAATAGCATCGAATCATACCTCAACCACAAAGAAAAAACACCTCACATTCGTCCTCTTATTCCTTGCTATATATATATAATTTATATTTATACAGGGTGGCCCAAAAAAAATGGCACCAATTTTGAGAAGTGATATCTCAATAACCATTGCAGCTAGGGACTTAAAAAAACAACTAAATGAAAGATAATTCTTTTCTCTTTAAATACTTATTCTATGGCTTGATGGTTATAAGCCCATATAATGGCCAAAATTGGCTTCCAAAAAATATATACAAAAAAAAGTTGCGCATTTATATTTATTCCTTTTAAGTTAAACCTAATTTTCAATAAATGGCTCAATCTGCCCTCCATTATGGTCAACCACAGCCTGTAATCTCGCCCTCCATTTTGAAATTGCCTTTGAGATCGTCACTTGTGAGAGATTTTCCCATGCAGCCTGAATTCGTTCACGAAGATGGTTCACATCACGGATTTTCTGACCATGGTAGACTTCTCTCTCTAAGGCAGACCACACGAAGTAGTCAATGGGGTTTAGATCTGGGTTGCATGGTGGCCAATTATTTGGTTCGATAAAACCAGGACAATTATTATTGAGAAATGTTATTGTTTCCTTGGCTGTATGAGATGGGGCTCCATCTTGCATGAATACAAAATCAGTGCTCGTCTCCTTGATCTTATACAACATTGGAGACAAAATGCCATTACAGTAGTAAATTGAGTTAATTTTAACGCCTCGCTGAATAAAAATGATGGATGTTTTGTTCTCAGATGACGATGCAAGGGAAACCATTATCGAATCTGAAAAGTGTTTTTTTTCACGCAAAAGTCGTTTTGGGTCAACATGAGTTTTTGTCGCCACTGCTGCACGAACCCGATCATTTTGGGTATTTCGTGGTGTTTCGACCGTAAATCGTTTCTCATCAGAAAACCAAATTTTTTTCAGACTCATTTGACCGAAATCTTCGCAATAGATTTTTACATCGATGGAAACGTCTTTCTTTCACAGGCTCCGATAAAGCAGTAACCTTCACCCTCTTAAATGTTTTCAACCCAAGATCTTTTCGAATTATTCGCTGTACTGATGAACGTGAAATCCCGGTTTCTTTCGCAACTTCACGTTCACTTTTACTTGTTCTTGGTTGTTCCTCTTGACTTAAAACCATTTCATTTACTTTTTCAATGTTTTCTGGCGTTCTAATACTTTTTGGTCGACCACTTCCCGGACGCCGTTGACTGCTGCCGGTTTCTTTAAGTTTTTGTAAAAAATGTGCCACAGTCCTTTTTTTCCAATTTCTATTTGGAAATTCGTAAAGGATTCTGTTTAATGAATATCCTTTTTCTTCACGTAGTGCTTGTATAATGTTCTTATCAGATTCTCTCAATCCCATCTTGAGGGGTCTTGAATAGAAAAATTTCATTTAAAATTAGGATCAAGGAATAAATATAAATGCGCAACTTTTTTTTTTGTATATGTTTTTTGGAAGCCAATTTTGGGCATTATATGGGCTTATAACCATCAAGCCCTAGAATAAGTATTTAAAGAGAAAAGAATTATCTTTCATTTAGTTGTTTTTTTAAGTCCCTAGCTGCAGTGGTTATTGAGATATCACTTCTCAAAATTGGTGCCATTTTTTTGGGGCCACCCGGTATATATATTCGTGATGGGACGATGCATCGCAATCGCAATCGCGATACAATCGCACATTTTTTACAATCGCAATCGCAATTGCAATCGCATTTAATGAGTGCGATTGTTGCGATTGTGAACAAAAGATTTAAATCTCTACAAAAGTTGCTATGAAAGCTGCTCTTTCATGCGTACTTAAAGAAAAGTTTAGCTAACAACAATACGGAATAATAAATAAATAATAAATAAGTCAAAAACAGAAATGAAAACGGGTTGCGAATTAGTTGAAAACTGAATAAAAAATTGGTTTAATAATAACAATAAGTACAAGGAGATAATTCTCTGTTGTGGTGGAACGCCAATAAATCAAAATATCACCACCTCAGCATGTTAGCGAGATCCTATCTCTCTTGTCCTCCAACAAGTGTTCCAAGTGAACGTTTATTCAGTGGAGCAGCACTCATCTACGATGAAAAATGGAATCGCTTACATGGTGAGACGGCGGAGAAACTGCTGTTTTTAAAATATTGTCTACCATGTATACAGTTCAAATATTAAAAAAATAATAAGAAAACAGTAAAATCACTTTCTAAAAGGGAGGAGGTTGGGGAAAGTGGTTGGTGGGGTGCATAACGCGTTGGGTCCTCGTTCCTGCATCCTGGAAACGCACATTATGATCATGTGTGGCTGAAACGCGTTTAGGTATATTGTCTCTCATTTCTTAGTTGATAAAGTAATGAAGGATTCAGTACCAGTATCAAAAAAATCACGGATGGAGTTGGTGAAGCCATTGGTTGAAATTGGACTTTCCTCACGCTAAAGCTAAAACATCGCAATCGCAATCGCGCGCTTTTCAAATTCTGACAATCGCAATCGCAACAGCGATTGTATGAAATATGACAATCGTCCCATCACTAATATATATATATATATATATATACAGGGTGTACATAAAGTCAGGATCTATTTTTGTGAAATAATTATTTTTTTCTATTTTTCTTTTCAGAAGCCCTTAGAATGAATACAGAAGAGCGTGTGGCAATAGTAATTTGGCGAATCGAGGGAAAGAAATACAATGACATCAGAGAGAAGTTTAGAAGGAGATTTCATAAGCCGGGGCCAATAGACAAGACAATACGAAAACTGGTGAACAAATTTAAACGAACGGGATCTGTAAATGATGAAGCAAGATCAGGACGACCGAGTATGTCAGATCTTACCGTGAATGCAGTACGCGGAATTATCACTGAGGAGCCACGTACGTCCGTTCGTGCTGCATCACACAGACTCGGCCTCCCGACGTCATCTGTGCACAAAATTCTGAAAGTTAATTTGCAGAAGAAAAGCTATCATTTGCAGGTTTTACATGATTTACATGAGGAAGATTTCCCTCGACGAAGTGCTGTGTGTGCTGATCTCGTAGAACAAATCTGGAGTGATAATTTAATGGACAACATTCTCTTTAGTGATGAAGCCACTTTCCATACGTGTGGGAAAGTAAATCGCCATAACTGTCGAATTTGGGCAGATGAAAGACCGAATGATTTCGTCCAAAATTGGGAAAGAGACTCACCTAAAGTTAATGTCTGGATGGGTTTAACAAAATCTAAGGTTTATGGTCCTTTTTTCTTTGCTGAAGCTACAGTTACGGGGCTTATTTATCTGGACATGTTGCAACAATTCCTTGAACCTCAGCTGATTGGGGATAGGATTGTTAGTACCGTCGTCTATCAACATGATGGTGCTCCTTGTCACTATGCCAAAATTGTTCAGGATTATCTAAATGGACGTTTTCCAAATCGCTGGATCGGACGCGGAAGCAACAGACCTTGTGTCGCGAGATGACCAGATTTAACCCCTTTAGATTTCTTTGCATGGGGCTTTATCGAGTCGCACGTCTATCAGACGAAGATTACGAGTCTTGAAAACTTACGTACACGTATACGAACTGCTGCAGATAACATAACCCCGCAAATGCTCCAGAATGTGTTTAGAAATGCTGCGGAACGATTAGAGCTGTGCAGGGATACTGATGGGCGTCACGTCGAATCCTACTCTTAATTATTTAATAAATGTTACCACTTTATCATTTTATGATTGAATTCCATATAATTTCCAAGTGCTTCACAAAAATAGATCCTGACTTTATGTACACCCTGTATATATATATATAAAATTTTGATTAACCATGGTTTTGCTTCCGCCAGAATTCTTCATTCTGACGAAGGTCAAGCTTGTCACTCCACCTTACACCTATAGTTTAACGTGGAATCCGAACCACGCCCTACCAGCAGCCCAGAGTCTTAACCACTAGACTACCCAGAGTACCCATTTATCTACCAACCAATTTTTTTATTGCGTCGAAGGATGAACAGCTGGGTTTTGCTGCGCGCCGCCTGCCGTCACTGGGTCTCGATCCAGGGACCGATGGATTCGTAGTCAACGACACTAACCACTACACCAACATATATATATATATATATATATACAGTATATATATATATATATATATATATATATATATATATACATATATATATATATATATTAACCCCTCCGTCTATGGCCTTGGGTGGTTCGAATCGACGGGGGTTCTGGTTAGGAGGCAGCAACGGATATTTTTCGGGATAGTTTTTCTTCTATAACATTCTATTTTTTTTTCTCTCGCTATAGGGTCGACAGACTGTTAATTCTTGTCTTTCTATGCCACTGGGTGGGTTCGGAGGATTCCGTGAAAACTTACTAAATTCTCTGAAGATTCCCTGATGCTTCTTATAACGTATCGGGAAATTATTTTTCTCTATTGACTGAGTTTTCGGACGAGAGCACGGCTCGAAGGAAAAGATAAAAAAACTTTCTTTTACTGTAATTTACTTCTAAAAATGTACAGGTAGTGCTCTGAATTTACAGGGGTAGAGGTTCGACCCCTTTCGACCATGGCTCAGGCCGGAATCTAAAAATTAAGGAGGCAAGGGGCCTCTGCCCCCTCCTCGCTGAGAGGCTGCTAACAAGGAAGTGTTAATCGAAGTAATCGAAGTTGAAGAAGAAGTGACGTTATTTTACAATTACATGCTTCATATATAACCTAAATTTTGGGGGAGTGCAGTTTGAAGGTTAAGTTTCCCCATTTAAACACATAATCAGATTTTTGAAAGATTCCGAATAAAAATTAAAAAATAATAAAAAAATGATCGTATTTTCGCCGAGTATACATTTCTAAAGGGCGACATAATTTCGTAGTACATTGAGTACAATCCAAGTACATCACTGAGCACATTGCAACTTCGGTTTATTACAATTATGATTACAATTACTAACCAATTCACATTCGCTTATTATCGTTAATTATCGTCATTAAACTACATAAATTACACTATACTAAACTACTATCATTAATTACAGTTTCATTAAACTACGGTACATCAATTACATTATATTAAAGTATTACATTTAATTACAATTAAACGGTTAACTATAGCTTTGTTTTTGTTTAATCCCCAGCTAAAAGTACAAGTTGATAAAGCTAAAACAATTAAGATGTTAGGAATATAACACAAAGTACTTGGGCACATACGGTGTGCATATATATATATATATATATATATAATATATATATATATATATATATATATATATACGTATACGTAATTTAAAACAATTATGATTACAATTACTAACCAATTCACATTCGCTTATTATCGTTAATTATCGTCATTAAACTACATAAATTACACTATACTAAACTACTATCATTAATTACAGTTTCATTAAACTACGGTACATCAATTACATTATATTAAAGTATTACATTTAATTACAATTAAACGGTTAACTATAGCTTTGTTTTTGTTTAATCCCCAGCTAAAAGTACAAGTTGATAAAGCTAAAACAATTAAGATGTTAGGAATATAACACAAAGTACTTGGGCACATACGGTGTGCATATATATATATATATATATATATATATATATATATATATATATATACGTATACGTATATGGTGTATGTAGTGTCCCAAAAGTCCCTATCTATTTCGTTGAAATAGGCTGAATTTCAATTGAATGTTTTAATGACATGATTGCATGCACCTTTCTAGACAAATACATGCATTAGATTTCTATTTCAATTATTTTTAAATTTTTAGTTAAATTTTTCAGATCCATATCATTGGTGATGGATGTGCATGAACGCGTTATGATAGCAGCATGTCGCATCAGAGGAATGAAATGTTGTGAAATTAGAGACCGATTTTCAAGAAGGTTTCATAAGCCTGGACCGACAGATAAAGCAATTCGTAAATTGGTGAACAAATTCAAAAGGACTGGATTTGTTCATGATAAAGAAAGAAGTGGACGCCCAAGAATAGTACAACAAAACATTGAATCTGTTCGCATAATGTTCGAAGACGATCAAAGAATGTCAGTTCGCCAAGCATCCCACAGATTGACCATACCCAAAACAACTGTTCACAGAATCTTGCGTTCGACGCTGAAGAAGTGTCTCACATTCAGCTGTTACACAGCTTACACGAGAAAGATTTTCCAAAAAGAGGAGCAATGTGTGCGGAACTGGTCGAACAAATCCAAAATAACAATTTAATGGACCACATTTTCTTTAGCGATGAGTCGACTTCTCACACCTGTGGTAAAATCAATTGACATAATTGTCGCATCTGGGCTAATGAAAAGCCAACTGAGTTCACTTAATGGGAAAGAAGCTCACCTAAAGTCAACGTGTGGCTTGGAATGAAGAAGTCTAAGACTCACGGGCCCTTTTTCTTTGCAGAGGTTACAGTGACAGGGCCTGTTTACTTTGATATGCTTCAAAATTTTCTAGAACCTCAACTTCTTGAAGATGGCATGCTCGACAATGTAGTCTTTCAGCAGGATGGGGCACCATGTCATTATGCCAGAATTGTTCAGACATACCTAAACGAGCGTTTTCTAAATCGTTGGATTGGACGTGGGGGAAATAGGCCCTGGGCAGAGCGATCTCCGCATTTGACCCCATTGGATTTCTTTGCTTGGGGTTTCATTAAATCAGAGGTCTATCGCAGAAATATTCGAAATTTACCAGATCTGCGAGATCGCATTAAGCAAGCAGTTGAGAAAATAACCCCTGAAATTCTCGGAAATGTGTTCCGCAATGCAGCTGACCGCTTTGAGGTTTGCAGAGATACAGATGGAGCACATGTGGAAACAACTAATTAAAGATTTTAATGGTGTAATACTTGTAATTTGTATAGAAATACATCTGTATTCAGGTCAATGTGACATTTATTTGAAATTCAGCCTATTTCAACAAAAGAAATAGGGACTTTTGGGACACCCTGTATATATATATATATATATATATATATATATATATAAATTCGAATCACAGAGAGGAGATTTTACGTTTTCAGATGTCAATTTGTGCTGTGGTCATCGAATTGCGTACACTTGCATAAGCATTTATGAATATCTTGCGAGGGGTGAACGTACTTAAAAGAAAAAATATATAAAATAATACATGCTAACGTATTTGTACGACTGAACGAACAGGTACGGATGCATAAAGTTTTGTACCATTTCGTAGACGGACACGAGTAAAATGAATATTTAATAAAATTGATATAGGATAATGGTCAAGATAAGATATGGACGTATGGATGGATATGGTCGAATAATAATATTGTATACTACATAACACCAGACAGGACACAACGTATAAATAATGACTTATAGAGAATGACGTTTTTGTTATTATTATTAAAGAATTTACCATACATTGAATATGAAAGATATCCACATACTAAATACGTGATTCAGTATTCAAAGTATGGAAAACGTGAATGGAATTACGTTACTTTATGACGTTATAGTTATTCAAATTATGTCATACGTACAGTGTAAGTCATTATTGGGAGAAATTAAAGGAGACGAATTAGGGAAACACAGTTAAGGGACATTTGCTTCTCACAGCGAACTTTTAATGGCACAAACATGTATACTGCTCAAACATAGAAATGGTGGGTCGCATGGTTGTGACACTGAAAAAAAAATAGAAAGCAAAAATCGAAATTCTATCCAAACTCGCTCAGGCGATTTTGGTTTCTCATGTAAAAATGAATATTGATTATTCATTGTTCATTTTTACATATATATATATATATATATATATATATTTGTGTATCAACAATATCTGATACCCAAGTTGGCACTACCTTGTCGCGGTGTAGGGGCCCAAATGTACTACGTTCCTTATTCCCGGAACAGGTAAAAATTTCCTGTTTTGTTTCCTCGAATGAGGGGGTTTGGACGTGGGTAGTCGCTAAAAGTGCTAGCTATTCTAGAAGCCAAGGCAGGCCTAGCAAGCTGCTGGTGGATTTGCTCAGGCAACAATCTAATTGCTCGTGAAACCAATGATGAGCCTCGGAACCGGTCGAACTTTCGATATACGACTTGGCGCGGAAACGGACTAAGAGAAAGGAATAACCACTATAAAATTGCCACTATTAATGCAAGCACGTTCACACGTAAAGAGGAGGAAGTAGTTGAATTGATGGAGGAAAGACAACTAGACATTCTGGGGGTATGTAAGGTTAGATATCTTGGAGAGGGAATAAAAACTCTGCACAAAGATTATGTAATGATGTACAAAGGAAGACCGGGTGAAAAAAGAAACGGAGTGGCGATCATTTTCAATTACACAAAAAAGTAATAGATGCAGTACTTGTTAATGAGAGAATAATGGCTATCACTTTAAGACTTAAAGATAAAACGATGAGCATTATGCAGGTCTACGCACCCCATCAAGGGAGACCAATGGAGGAAAAAACGGAATTTTTCGAAAATCTACATGATGTATATGATAGGATGAGAGACACGGTCAAAATTGTTATGGGAGACTTCAACGCGCATGTGGGGTAACGGAGAGATGGATTAGAGTCTGTTGTTGGAGCTTTTGGGATAGGGGAAAGAAGTACGGACGGTGACAGACTGTTGGATTCTACAATGAGAAACAGCCTTGCAGTAATGAATAGCTTTTTTAGACACGATGAAAATAAAAAATGGACGTGTTATCGATGGAACAATGTACTTCACCGATATACAGAGAAATCAATGATAGATCTTTTGCTGTGTAATGATAAGAGAGTAGTTTTGGGTGTAAAAAGTGTACCATCCGTTTGATTAGATGGAAATCATAGATTAATAATATGCAAAATAAGATGGGTGAAAAGGATCCGAACCAGAAAACTTTTCAGAGAACGATATAAAATTGAAAATTTTAAAGATGGAAATATATTAGAAAGTTTTAAACAAAAGATGAGAGAAAAGTGGATGGAAGCTCCAGATACAGCTGAGAATGTTGAAGAAGGATGGAGAAAACTTAAGGAAGGGATTGAGCTGGTGGCAAGGGAACAGTTGGGGTTAAGAAAATAAGTTGGGGAGAAAGAAGAGGACTGTATGGTGGACAGAGGAGATCAAGGAAGCCGTGAAAAGAAAAAATGAGATGTTTCGTTTATGGATAAAACACAACGGAAGAGAACAGACGCAACTATATCACTGCAAGAAATCATTTGGAAACAATAAAAAGACGATCTAAAGGAGAGGCATGGGAAAGAATTGGACAAGACCTACAGGAAGATATGAGAGGTAGGAAAAAATTAATCTACGGAATGGCGACAAAATATAGAAAGGGAGATAATATTGAGGTTCATTCAATACTAAGTAAAGAAGGAGAGCCCCTAATTGACCCTGTCGATGTGGAAGATAGATGGAAAGAATATTTTAACGAACTACTAAATGTAGTAAATGAGGTGCCGCAGGAATAAGAAAGAGATCCAGAAGTACGAGTACGGGAAGAAGAGCAAGATGAAGATCTGCAGATACGAGCACGGGAAGAAGAGTCGGATGAAGACCAACCTATTAGTATTACTGAGGTAAAAAATGCAATTAAAGAACTTAAAAACGGCAAGAGTCCTGGAATTAATGGTATTAGTAATGAGTTCTATAAAACTGGAGAAGAACTTGCTGGATGGTTGACTGAGGTGTTTAACCAAGCATGGAATGAGGAACGTATACCATCTGAGTGGAGTAAAGCAATAACATGCCCGGTATACCAAAAAGGCGATAAACGAGACTGTCAAAATTATAGAGGAATTTCGCTTCTTACCTGCGCAAGCAAAATTTATGAAAGAATCCTAGAGAGGAGACTAAGATCGATGGTGGAGGAATCAATTGGAGAATGGTAGCATGGGTTTAGACCCAACAGAAGCACTATGAACTTGGTTTTTTTCGTTGAAAATGATAACGAAGAAGAGTATAGAGTGGAATAAAAAGGCGTACATTGCTTTCATAGACCTAGAAAAAGCCTTTGACCGGGTACCAAGAAATAGATTGTTGGAAGATCCAAAGTATAGATTAAGTCATAAACTGATAAGGGTCATCAAGGGCTTGTATGAAATATGCAGTAATACGGTAAGATCAAATAAAGGTAGAGAAAATTGGTTCACTATGGAAACGGGTGCAACAGGGAAGCGTGATTTCGCCACTATTGTTTATTCTCTATATGGATAGATGTTTGAAAAGAATTTGTACTCGGGAAGATAAAGAACACACTTTCGTATACGCAGACAATGCAGCCGTGATAATAAGAGATCTTGAGGAGTTACAGAGAGCGCTACAAAGATGGGATGAAATTATGAGTGATCATGGCATGAAGATCAACAGGGCGAAGACCGAAGTGATGGCACTATCAAGGAATAGAGAGAACATAAATATACAAATAGGAGAAACACAGCTAAACCGGGTTGATAAGTTCAAATACTTGGGAGTGATTGTAAGTGAGCAAGGAAGTAGTGGAGAAGAATTAAAAGAAAGAATTGGGAAGTTCTCGAGGAATGTGGGGGGTGCTTTATCCTATCCTGAGAGAAAAAAGTGTACCAACTGGGGTAAAAATTTTAATATACACACACCACGATTCTCTGCCCAATAATAATTTATGGATCAGAGTGTTGGGCCTTGAACACTTCTCAAAAGAGTAGGATTGAAGCAGCGGAGATGAGAGTTTTGAGGTTGATAAGGAGAGTAACCTTGAGGGACAGAATTAGAAGTGAGACAATAAGGCAAGAACTTGGAATGCAGTCCATATTAAATTGTATAGGGAAAAACCAACTAAGGTTGGTACGGCCATATACGAAGAATGAGAGAGGAAAGGTACCCACTGCAATTTTATAATTGGACGCCGAGAGGAAGGAGACCAGTGGGAAGACCAAGGAAAAAATGGAGAGATACCATATAATAAGCTATCAGTGCTAGAGGAAGAATCATAGAAGATGTGGAGGAGAGTCAACTCTATCGGGATCGGTCGGCCTGGAGAACGTCCATGAGGTTCGTTACCTGACAGGACATTCCTAACAGGGTGGATGGTGAGAAAGAATATATACATATATATATATATATATATATATATATATATATATATATATATATGTATATAGAATTATTTATATATACACACACAGAGCAATCCCTCACTATAGCGCGGTTCACAGTGCGCGGTTTCGATATTGCGCTGAAAGACATGGAGAATTTGTCATTTGAATCAGTTTGATGTCCCTGAAGCTGTGCAACTCCCGATCTTACTTTGATATGTTCTTTTATACATTTTATATGCCATTTTATTTTGTGTTTACACTAAATATGTCTTTGAAATAACGTTGTCACTATTTACTATCTGTTTCTGTTCATCATTTAGTAATTAGGGATCAAATCAAAATCTTTTACATTTATTTATTTTTCCGAGCAAGGAATTAAAGTTATTTACATCGATTCCTATGGGAATATTGATTTCACTTAGCGCTGTTTCAGTTAGCGCTCTGATTTCACGGAACCAGTTAAGAGCGTTAAGTGAGGGATTGCTATATATATAACCCCTCGATTAGGTACTCCGGCTTGCCGGGCCGAGGGGGCTCGCACACCTCGTGGGTTGTTGGGGTTTCCTCAAGTCCTCGCGGGGTGTGGGTGGGCAGTTACCTAGTTGCGTTTTTTTTTTTTTCCCCCTTCTTTTTCTTTTTTGCTCCCCTTCTTTTCCGTATCTTACGGAATTTCTCTTGTCTTGACTCGGTCTTGGGCCTCTGTCAATTGTAGTATTCCCCCCGCCTGTTTTTTTGCCGGCAGTCTTGGGGTCATCAGGTGCACCCGCTGGGGGGCATCGCTCCGTGGCTGAGCCGTGCTCTGAGGATGGTATGGGCACCCGGACCGCTGCTGCATCTGGAGTGGGTTTTTGCTAGGCCCTTAACGGACAAAACTCCAGGAGAGCTAATCTGCTGTTTTAAAAACGACAGTCAGGTTGCGGGGCGGGCTACCAGGGACGTTGGGCCAGCGCCTTGAAGGATGCAGTGGCGGATTGGTGCATTGCCTTGGGTCCGAGTCTGTCTTCCTTATAATTATATTGTTTATGGGTAAAATTTCTAAAACTCAATCCCCTCCTGTTAACGACTCTGGCCCGTCCTTGGATTTGGATAAGACTACTACTTCTGGTCGTTCAGCGGCCTCTGCCTCCGCTGGATTGACCTTAAAACCGTATGGCCCCCTCTCGTCCTCTGCGGCGTCTGGCTCTCGTGGCCGGGCTCGTGGTGGCCCTCGTTCTCTCGCCCACTCTCGGTTACCGTCACACGTGGACCTGTCTCTGCTGTCAATTTCTGTCCGGTGGATAGGTTCCTTATTCTCCGCCCTTCCGCTGGCTCCCTTCCAAGCAGCTTGGAACGGGTGTTTCAGCGTCTTAAGACGATGGGGCTTCCCTACCGTTATGATATCCGCCCTCTGAAGGATGGATCTCTTCTTTTGAAGTCCCGTTCTTCGGGTATGACTGAGTCCCTTCTACAGTTGCAGGATGTTCTGGGTTGCAGAGTTTCTGTGACTCCTCATTCGCGACTGAATAGTTGTCATGGCACCATTTTCGCTTCCTGTCTGCTGTCGATCCCGGTTGGCGAGTTGCAGGAGGATCTTGCCTCCCAGGGGATCACGAAGGTCTTCCGCTTTTCGTCGCGCCGTGATGGTGCTCTTACTCCGTCTGCTCGTCTGCTCCTGACCTTTGACTCCCTTGTCCCTCCGGCCCAGGTGTTCTGGAGCATGGGTGATCGACGGTCTTACGAGTTTTCGGTGCGGCCGTATGTGCCTGACCCGGTCCGCTGCTTTGGCTGCAACCGGTTTGGTCATGTTAGTTCTGCATGCCGCCGTGAGGGTAAGCTCTGTGTCCGCTGCGGTGGGCCTGCGCACCCTCCCCCGTGCTTGAAGCCCCCGCAGTGTTCGAACTGCTCGAGGACCCACCCTTCCTCCTCGCGGGACTGCCCCGTTTTCAAGTTCGAATTCGAAGTGCATTCCTTAAGGACTACCGAATTCCTCAGTGCACAGGAGGCGCGCGATAGGGTCTGCGACCTGGAGCCGCGGCGGGGATTGTCCTATGCTGTGGCTCTTGGCTCCGGCGGGTCCTCGGGCCCCTCCCGTGCTACCCCGGCGCCTACCGGAGTGGTGCTCACCCTGGAAGTTTCGGGGGTTGGTGGTCTTCCTGGCACCGCAGGACCTTCTTTTGACCCTGCCTCACCCTCAGTCGCCAAGACTGATTCCCTGCCTACAAGTGCCCCTTCTCCCTCTCCTGCCTTGGGTCTTGGGTCTGGATCTCTGCCTGCCCGTCACTCGGGTGGGGAGGGTGATGCCCCGAAGGGGAGGAGGAAACGTCACCGTGGTCGGAGTCCTCCAGACCCGTCCACGACCACTGCTTGCTCTGTTCCCCCTTCTTCACCGGAGGGGAAGCGCCGCGCCGCCCCTACTCCGCTCGGGACTCCCTCCCCTATAAGGAGGGCTGGTGGGGCGTCACCTCCCGGTGCCCCAACTAGTGTCCAGGTGTCGGTTGAGGTGCGCCGCCTCATGACACCTTTGATTACTGACTCGGTTCCCACGGTGGACCCGGTCGAGAGGGGCTTGGCCCTTATTCATGGAGTCTCTCTCCATTCGGCTCCTGCCGAGAGTGGTCGGGTCTCTCTCCTGGATCTACCTTTCCCACCTGTGGTGGATCTTTCCTTCCCCCCCCCCACGTCAGCACTTGTCTGGTGTGGCGAGCTCCCGGACGTCTGGTTCTCCCTGCCTTACCCCTGGTGGGGAGTCGGGGGTTTCGGCTGGGCCCGTCTCATCGGCTCCTCTCTCCCCATCAGGGAAGCCCCCCTCTGAACTCCCTGTTCCACTCTCCCACCCTCGTTCTACTACGGGTGGAGCAGCTTCGGAGTCTGTGGCTTCCCGTAATCGGGATCCTCGTCTCCGGGGCTTGCCTCCTGTGATCCCTACTATCCCCGCTCGGGGTGAGTCGGGGAAGCCGATTCCGTCCCTGGTTACGGACTGTTGAGTTTGCTGCTCAGCTTGGTCCGTGGATGTATTTGCTGTTTTCTCTGCCTCTTATTCTGCCTCTTCCCCTTACAGTTCCATTTTGCATTGGAACTGTAAGGGGCTTTTAGCTAACTGGGAAACCTTGCCTCCCTGCTGGAGAGCGAGCGGCCTTCCTGTGTTTGTCTCCAGGAGACTATCCTGGATGCGCGGGGCCTCCATCGCCTCTCTGGCTGCGTTGGTTTCCCTTGCACCCCGGATGAGGACAAACACCGGCGGGGTGCGGCGATTTATGTTCACCATTCGTTACCCTCGCGAGGTGTGCCTCTTCGTACTTCCTTGCAGGCTGTGACTGTGTGGCTCTTCTTAGATCGCCAGTACACTGCCTGCTCGATCTACATTCCTCCCCATGACCCTCCTTCTCGCGACGCGGTTCGCGAGTTGGTGGTGCAACTGCCTCGGCCGTTTCTCCTCCTCGGGGACTTTAATAGTCGCGACCCGGCTTGGGGAGATGTCTGGTCGACAAATGTGGCTGGTATGTTGCTCTCCTTAATGGAGGAACTTTCCTTTACTTGCCTCAATTCTGGCGGACCTACCTATTTTCACGAACCCACGGGTTCATTTACCTGTATTGATCTCTCCTTGGTGTCCCTCGATGCCCTACTCGATTTTTCTTGGAGGGTGTTGGGGGACTCTTATGGTAGTGATCATTACCCAGTCTGTCTTGAGCCGGTCGGACCGCAGCCGGGTGTCTCGTCTCGACCGAGGTGGTGCCTGGCGCGGGCTAACTGGCCATCCTTCAGAGTTCGTTCCGTCATTGCCCGTTCGGTTTTGGACTTTGGCTCTGTGGATGAGAGCTTGGAGTTCTTCGAGCGGGTGGTGATGGGCGTAGCCGAGGACTGTATTCCTCGACCTTCCGGTAACCAGCGGACGCGTAGCGTCCCGTGGTGGACTCCAGCATGTCACCAGGCGGTGTGTGAGAGGAAGAGGGCAACGCGCAGCTTCCACCGCACCCGGCGCCCAGAACACTTGCTTGAGATGCGGCGGGCGAAGGCTTTCACCCGCCAGACTCTCTAGTTGGCCCGTCGGGCCTCTTGGCGTGCTTTTGTGTCTGGCATTTCCTCGTTTACCCCTTCTGCTGCTGTGTGGCGGAAGGTACGTAGTATCCAGGGGAAGCCGGTCCCTGCTCGTCGCCCTGTCCTTCGGGACGGGGACGGCTTCCTTTCGGATCTTACTGCTGTGGCCGATCGGCTGGCAGGGGATTTTGCTCCGGTTTCCCGTTCGCCTTCAGCTGCGGATCGTCGTTGTCGGATGTTACGTTCCCACCAATTGGGAACGAGCCCTATAACCGTCTCGTCTCTTTACGATGCGGGAACTTCGGGCTGCCCTGGCAACCCGTCGTTCTTCCGCCCCTGGCCCTGATGACATTCCTTATGACTTTATTCGGATCTGCACCCGATGGGCCTATACTTCTTGCTTGATCTTTTCAACCGGATTTGGGTTGAGGGGTCGTTCCCTTCCCGTTGGAGGGAGGCGATTGTGGTCCCGATACCTAAACCGGGGAAGGATCCGGCGGAGGTGGCGGGCTATCGGCCTATTACCCTGAGGAGCTGCTTATGCAAGCTCGTTGAAAAAATGGTGGCCGTCCGACTTTCATTTACACTGGAGTCGCTTGGGTTATACCCCCCACCCAGTATGGCTTTCGTCGGTTTCGAGGTACTCTGGACCCCCTTCTCCTCCTTGGTCATGATGTACAGGAAGCCTTTTCCCCCCAGAATCTTGTTCTGGCCGTCTTTTTCGACGTCCAAAAGGCCTATGACACGACCCGTCGGGGAGTTGTCATTGACCGTTTGAAATCTCTTCGTTTCGTGGGCCTTTTGCCCACGTTTATTCGAAACTTCCTCTGCCGTGCACTTTCTGCGTCCGTAATGGAGTGGCCCTATCTGACCTGTATGTTCAGGAGGAGGGGGTGCCTCAGGGGTGTGTCTTGAGCGTCTCCTGCTTCAATCTGGTCATGTCTGCGCTATCGGGGGCCCTCCCGCCCTCGGTACGTTGTTCCGCCTACGCCGATGATCTGGCTCTCTATGCCGCGGGGACGAGCTCCCCCCTCGTGAAGAGGCAAGTCCAACTCGCGGTCAATCGGGTTGAACGTTGGACGTCGTCGGTTGGCCTTACGCTGTCTTCCCCGAAGACTTCGTGGCCTTCCTTCCGTCGAGGAGACGGGGCTCCGGCGCCGTCCCGACCTTTAATCTTACACTCGGGGGTCAGCCTCTGGCCCTCGTTCAATCAGTACGTTTTCTGGGTATGGTCTTCGATAGCCGTTTGAGCTGGGCCCCCCACCTTCGCAGGCTGCGCGAGACTGCAAGACGTACACTGGATTTGATGGGACATTTGTCTCACACTACATAGGGCGCAGATAGGAGGACACTCCTCCGTTTGTACGTGTCCCTGGTACAATCAAAATTAGACTATGGGAGTGTGGTGTACGGCTCCGCCTCCCGTACGGCCCTTCGGATACTGGACCCGGTCCTCTCTAGAGGACTGCGCATGTCATCTCACGCCTTCCGATCCTCTCCGGTTGATAGCCTGCAGGTTGAATGCGACATCCCTTCCTTGGAGGATCGGAGATCGTTCCTCATTGCCAAGCACTATCTCCGGATCCTCCGTCTTCCCACCTCTCCTCTGTTCCAGGTGGTGGAGAGGGCGTTCTTCCGGGATGGGGGCTGGTAATTCACCGACACGGTGACCTCCCTTCTCGATGGTATGGGCACTCCTTCTCCATCCATCATACCGGTCTCTTTCGAGGGTGTTGCAAATTGGGAGAGCACCCCTGTTATATGCTGTCGGGCGTTGCGCCCCGTTCGCAGGGCCGATTCTGACCCTGCCTTACTTCGGTCTCTATTCCTTCAGCACACTGTTTGTCACTCTGCATGTGTTGCGGTCTTCACAGATGGCTCGAGATCGGCGGGGGGCGTTGGGGCTGCGGCTGTTCCCCAGTCGTCTGCCCTTGCTCCCCAATGTACCCGCCTCCCTGATGGGGCTTCCGTTTTCACGGCGAAGCTCTATGCCATTCTGAGCACTCTGGAGGTGGTGCGGGAGTATCAGGATGGGTCATTTGTCATTTATTCGGATTCCCGCAGTGCCCTGGATGGCTTGGAGTGTTTCGACCCCGTCCACCCATTGGTTCGGTGTATCCAGTTGCTTTGCCATTTCCTTGTCACTTCTGGTGGCAAGGAGGTGGTATTTTGCTGGGTCCCTGCACATGTTGACGTGGCTGGAAATGAGTCTGCTGATCAAGCTGCCCGTTCCGCGTGCTGACTACAGGTTTCACCCATGCCCCTTCCCTTTTCAGACTATATCCCTATTTTTCATAGTTTTTTGCGCTCCCGGTGGCAGAGTCGCTGGGATGTCGCTACAACTAACAAACTCTGCAAAATCAAACCCAAATTAGGCTGTTGGGCCTCTTCCTTCCATCGGTCGCGCCATAAGGAGGTGGTTCTGGCCCGTCTCCGTATTGGCCACACCCACCTGACCCATGGCTATTTGATGGCCGGGGATCGGGTGCCCCGATGCCCTAATTCTAATGTTCCGTTTACAGTTGCCCACCTCCTGATGGAGTGTCCGCTTTACTCTGCTCGCAGCGCAGAGTAATTTCCCTTTTTGGCGAACGTCGGGCCTTGTGATAGGCTTGGCGCTATCCTGGCTGAAGGTCCCCACTTTTTGGTGACAGGATTGTTCTCATTTCTCTCTCGTTCCCGACTTCTTCACCGACTACTATGATTTCGATATGATTTTTCTATATCCTTTTTCCCCCCGCTGTATTCTTCATCTCCAAATTCAAATGCGGCACATCCTTTTTTGGGGAAAAAACTCTACAAATGGAAAAAAAATAATAATTTAGAAGTTTACAGTTTATGATTACTTCAGGTTAATATTTAAAATTAAACACTCTTATATTATAATGAAGTAACATTACTTTCTCTCTATTACCTAGACGGAGTTTGTTTCTTGTTGGCTCGTTGATGTTTCCCTCTGTGCCGAAAAATTTCTCACTTCTATGGATGAGGGTGAGACTGAGAGATGTTTTGAAGATAAGTCACTCAAAACATTTTGTTGTTATTTCTTCACCATAAAGATAGGTTATCATTTCTTTTGCGTAGACACACACTAGCATAATTGACAAGTTCTTCTTTTCAAAGATGTTCTTAAATTTTTAGTTTAGGTTAACTGTACATCCTTGACAATTGGTTAGATTAAGTGGTGATATTTTCGTTAAAACTAACGATAACACCACGACTTAACCAAACCAATCGCCAAGGGCGTTAAGTTGACCTAACCGGGCACTCAATTAACCTAAATAATACAATAAAACAATGGGGGTGCTATAAAGGAAAATATCCGAACTTTTTAAAATGTCTATAGCTTATTTGTTCTGTATGCCTTTTTCTGGGGTGGACTGAGCTTCCGTAGCTAAATCCAATCACTTACATTTGCGAATTCACTCATCATATGCTTCTTGATTGTTTCCACCTTCTATTATATGAATAGAGTTCCATATAGCTGATACTTTGTAAGAGAGAGCATTTTTTGCTGTTTGCATTGTAATTTGGTTTTCACATGAAATCACTGGGAAGTCTTGTCTTATGTTTATGATTGGGGAGCAATCCAAGAATAAGCACCCCAAATCAATTTAGGGTGCTTATTCTTGGATTGCTCTAAAATGGAGTTAAAATGGATTTAAAATGGAGTTAATTGCTCTAAAATGGTTAATTGAATGCCCGGTTAGGTTAATTGTACGCCCTTGACGATTGGTTAGGTTAAGTTTTAAATGAAAATATCACGACTTAACCTAACCAATCGTCAAGGGCGTATAGTTGACCTAACCGGGCATTCAATAATTTTACAGTAGGTTTCAATATACGAGAAGAGCACAAGCGTAATCGTATGGACGTCTGCTCTCGTCTTTTGGCGCGGTATCATAATGACGGTGAAAAATTTTTGGAAGGCATTATCACTGGAGATGAAACCTGGATCCATCACTATGAACCAGAAAGCAAACGACAAGGCATGCAATGGAAGCATCCAACATCTCCCGTTGCAAGGAAGTTCAAAGCGCAGCCGTAAGCAGGTAAAGTTATGCTAACACTGTTTTGGGATACACGAGGCCCTATTCTTGAACATTATCTAGAGCGTGGAAGTACAGTAACAAGTGCATCGTATTCTGACATGCCTCGGAATGAGTTAAAGCAAGCAATTCGCACAAAACGGAGAGGGAGATTGTCGGAAGGTGTTACTCTGTTACACGACAATGCGCGCCCTCATACCGCTGCACAGACTAGAAAATGCCTTCAAGAACTTAAATTTGAAGTTCCTGACCATCGAGCCTACAGTCCAGACCTCGCACTTTCGGATTTTTACCTGTTTGAGAGGTCAGCGATTCCAAGGCGATGATGACCTGAAGGATTTTTACCTGTTTGAGAGGTCAGCGATTCCAAGGCGATGATGACCTGAAGGATTTTTACCTGTTTGAGAGGTCAGCAATTCCAAGGCGATGATGACCTGAAGGAGGAGGTGCATGACTGGCTACGCACACAGCCAAAAACATTCTTTTGTGATGGCATTAAGAAGCTTGTAGATCGCTGGACTAAGTGTATTGAGAAACAGGGAGACTATGTTGAGAAGTAATGTGTTTATAATCTGTCAGATGTGAAAATAAAATTGTGAAAATAAAAGTGCGGATACTTATTGAATTACCCTCGTGTGTGTGTGTGTGTGTGTGTGTGTATAAAGACAAGAGACACAACTCTCAACATTTATCGGCCAAACGTTTCGGTCCACTCAGGGGCCATCTTCAGTGACTACATGAAAGCATCTAGAGACAATCAAAAGTATAACTAAAGTAAATACAAATGTCGGAAAATTCACTATACAAAATAAAACCTAATACAGTAAGAAAATAGTTAAAAATAGCTTAAAAAAAATTATCTGGAATAGTAAGAGAATAAAACAATAAAAGTAAAACCCATTAAAAATAAAACAAAAATATATATATTTTTTAAATTAAAAATAAAAAAAAATAAAAAAAGGACAAACCTGAATGGTAAGAGTTGCAAATAACAACTGGAGAGAAAAGAGGAAAGGAGAAAGAATCTAAGTTACTGCGTTGTACTGAAAAGGTGTTAGTTGGTTGATTAGGAAGCAAGTAATTTTATCGAGGAAAGGCTATCGTTTAGTTCAGGATTTAACTTCTTGATAAAAAGTGATTCTAAAATTTTGAGATCAAAAGAATTAAAAACAGACGACAGAATCGTAAAAGAGTCCTGGGGGCACGGGTGGTCATGGGTCTCTGAATGATGCCGGATAGCAGAGGATTCAGGAATGGAAAGAGGGCGAGAAGTTCGATAAGAAAACCCAAATGCTTCGAAATCCTAAGTTTTAACTGCAGGGCAGTCTGCCCTACATAGCGACTTCGGTAAGTCGCACATGTATATAGATAAATAACGAAGGATCTCAAAAGCACGGGGAGGTGATCTTTATGGCGAAAAAAAGATTGCAAAGAATTAGGATTGGAATTGATAATTATGAAGTCGCATTGAGGGAAGTGTCTGTCCAAAATATTAAGTTGAAATTCTACATTAAGTTGAAAAGTTAGTTGGTCTAAAAAAGAAGCTTAAGATAAAGCTTCTGTTTCGGAACCAAGGACTGAATTATTTTGGGCGAATATAAGTTATTTAAAAATTTTGAAATTAAAGTTTCAGTAGTCGAAGTGCAATAAAAATTATAGTTAAAATATCTCTTAAAATATTGCATTTCTAAATTAAATGAAGACCAACTTGAACAGAGGTGATAAGCTCTAAAAATACGACTTTTAATACTAGTCACCTTAAAACCAAGTGGGATATTGCTAAAAAAATGAGTACCGAGTTGAGTGGTGGGTGGTTTTCTGTATACCTGAGTTGAGAAGCCTGTATTATGTTTATTTACGGTAACATCCGAAACGTCTGGCCGATAAATGTTGAGAGTCGTATCTCTTGTCTTTATATTCCTTTTGAGGATAAGGTTCCCGAAGAACACTTCTATCGTAACTATATATATATATATATATATATATATATATATATATATATATATATATATATATTATATAGATACGCCACATACTATTTTTATATATATATATATATATAATAATATATAATATATATATATATGATGAATAAAACCACGAAGGAAAGGAAACACAAAATGGTGCTCAAGCGCTTTTGTCTAATGACATCCTCAGGATGTCATTAGACGAAAGCGCTTGAGCACCATTTTGGTTTCCTTTCTTCGTGGTTTTATTCATCATAAATATTTTCACGTGTTACTTTCGTGAAATAATTTTCATACATATATATATATATATAATATATATATATATATATATATATATATATATATATATATATATATATATATATATATAGATGAAAGGAAAGAAATAAGTAAAAGTGGCGAAGTAGACAAACGGTCCAACAAGCGAAACGATAAAAGGATAATAACTAAAAACGTAGAAAATAAGCAGCCAAAGAAATTAATGATAATGCCAAAACTAAGAACTTGGAAAATAATAAGAAAGAAAGCAGAAGCGTAGAAAATATCATATGCAAATACTACGCGAAAGGAAACTGCAGATATCGGGATGGGCAATGCATATATGCACATCCCACATTATGCAAAATGCATTACACAAGTGGATACTGCAAGTTTGATAAGAAATGCATGTTCTACCATCTTACGATCTGCAACACTTATGAAAGATATGGGAGTTGCAAATATGAAAAAAAATGCCGATACCACCACCCTCAAAGGAACGCAACGAGGGAACAGAAAAAACGAACATCAAAGAAGCGTGGCAATTTTTTAGACGCAGCCAACACATTTCAGCTGTTAAATACTCTCAAGCAATTACAAAATCAGCTGACAAATATAAATATAGAAATCCGAGAGCCGGACAGAAGGTACGACCAAAGGCACTTCATGCGTCATCGGGACAACAGGTACCGACAAAGATAAAAAGAGGTAAATTCTCGGAGGACCAAAAGGCAACGAAACCGGCACCCCCATTGGAAAACGAATCGGAACCACCTGTATGCGAAAAAGAAGGAGAAAAAATAAAAATAATCCTAGCCAACATACAGGGCCTAAAATCAAACCACTCCACAAACAAAGTTTTATACCTGAAAGGACTCATGCAAGAAACCGGAGCAGACTTTACATGCCTCACGGAAACTCATCTAAAGGACTGCCAGGCGAACTGTGAAAATTGTGAGTCCTGTATTGACAAAAAAGAAATACAAATTGACAAATATAACATCCTCCGAGCCGACAGAACAGTGAGACGTAAAGGAGGATGTGCTATTTACACACACGAAAGGCACATAGCAGAAATGGCTATAAGTACCTCAAACAACTACGTAGAATGTGTGGCAGCAAAAATTGAAAAATTAAATATGGTACTAATTGTAATGTACAGACCCCCAAACACGCCAACCTCAAAATTTTCAGATTCCATTACAGAGGTAAGAAACTTGGTAAAAGATCTACACTCTCCAACCCCAAATATTTTTCTCTGTGGTGATTTTAATTTCCCATTCATGAAATATAAAAGGATAGGAAAAAATATATGTATACACCAGGACAAGGGGGGCACACGAGAAGACCAGGAGCAGGTAAAAATACTACTAGCTTTAGCTGATGAATTTATGTTAACGCAAGAAATAACAGAAAACACAAGAAAAAACAACTGCCTAGATTTGGTATTCACAAACAACAGTAATCTAATTGATAATGTGGAAATATCCCCAACTAGGATATCAGACCACAACATCATTGAAATAACAACTAATATAAAGGCAACAGGAAAGGAAAGAACACGCACAACAGAAAGAAGCAAATTCGAAATTTTTAATTTTCACTCCAAAGCTATAAACTGGGAAGATGTGACATCCAGCATGGAAGTAATAGATTGGAAAACCATTTTCGAGGCCAAGACAACGGAAGAGATGCTAATGACGTTAAAGGAGAAGACGTTAGAAATTGTGGAAAAACATGTCCCAAAGATACAACAAAGAGGAAAGAGAAGCAGGTTCGAAAGACAAAAGAGGGCATTGTTCCGAAAGAGAAAAAGAGTGACTGTAAAATTAAGTAATTGTAAAGATAACAACATCAGAAAAATATTAAATGATAAACTGCAAAGTATCGATGTCGTCATACAGGAACTAATCGAGAAGCATACAGAAAAAGAAGAAGATGACGCTATAGAAGCGATAAAGGCTAACTCAAAGTACTTCTATAATTTCGCAAAAAGAAAGTCGAAAAACTATGCGACTATCGGGCCTTTAAAAAATGAGAACAGTGTTTTATCTGATGATCTAACAGAAGTATCTGAAATATTAAAAGCTCAGTATGAATCATCTTTCAGTATCCCAAAAACTGACAAACTGATATGCGATAGAAACGCGTTCTTTGAAGAAGAACCACAAGGGGAAAGTATAACGGATTTCGACTTTACGACGGAGGATATTGCACAAGTCATAGGGAAACTAAAAACACACTCAGCGGCAGGACCGGATAAATGGAATGCCACACTGATCAAAAACTGCAAGAATGCAATCGCTGAGCCCCTATACTGGATATGGAGACGATCATTAAACACGTGAGAAATACCGTGCATCCTGAAGAGCATGAAGGAGGAGATCGATCCGAGGCCAAAAACTATAGGCCAGTGTCGCTTACATCTCATCTCACCAAAATATTTGAAAGAATTGTTAGACAGAAAATCTATGACTTTTTGGAAACTCAGAAAAAATTCAATGATAACCAACACGGGTTTCGGTCAGGCAGATCATGCCTGTCACAACTAATGGAAAACTACAACAACATTATTGATTCACTGGAAAGTAATGAAAACTATGATGTACTATACACAGACTTTGCTAAAGCGTTCGACAAGTGTGACCATGGAATCATAATACATAAACTGAAATATATGGGAATAACAGGAAAAGTAGGGAAATGGATATATAATTTCCTTACTGAGCGGAGGCAAGTCGTTACAGTACACGGAGTATCTTCATCAGAATCAGAGGTCATCAGCTCAGTACCACAAGGAACGGTATTAGCTCCACTACTCTTCATAATCATGCTAACTGACATAGATGAGGACGTTACCAGAGACAGCACAGTAACATCCTTTGCGGATGACACAAAGATCAGTAGAAAAATACGAAAACCAGAAGACATAGGATCTCTACAAACCGACATAAACAAAATTTACAAGTGGACGGAAGGCAACAATATGAAGTTTAACACCGAGAAATTTCAGCTATTACGGTACGGAAAAAGAGAAGACCTAAAGTCCATGGAATATTATACCCCAAATGGACAGGAAGTCCAGAGAAATTCCAGAGCAAAAGATTTAGGGGTTGTAATGACAGATGATGCGAAATTTGAAACACAAAATAAGATAGCAGTAAACAGAGCAAAGAGAATAACGGGTCAGATATTGAGAACTTTTAAACGAAGGGATAGGAATGTAATGATCCCTCTACTAAAAACCCTGATAATACCCAAACTGGAATACTGCTCGGTCCTAACATCCCCATATAAAAAAGAAGACATTAGACAGCTGGAGGGGATTCAAAGAAGTTTCACAGCCAAGATCAATGGGTGCAAAGAACTAAATTACTGGGAAAGGTTACGAGAACTAGACCTATATTCACTGGAAAGGAGAAGAGAGAGATACACCATTATTTACACTTGGAAAATAATGGAGAAACTAGTCCCTAATCTTACTCTGAATCCCATAACTCCCCAAACAACGGTGGAAGGTAGAAACGGTAGACTGTGTCGTATTCCCAAATTGAAGGCGAGACAGGGAACATCCTTAACCCTGAAAGAAAATAGTTTTGTAGTGAGAGGACCAAAACTATTTAATCAGCTGCCCAAAGACCTAAGAAACACGAAGGGAGTTGCAGTGGAAATCTTCAAAAGAAGACTTGACGCCTGGCTCAGAACAATCCCCGATGAGCCGGGCGTACCTGGCTATGTGAGGTGGAGAGTGCAAGAATCCAACTCACTACTTCACCAGGCCAACTCGAGAGGAGGGGCGACACGCTTGACCTTCGCGAAATGAGAAATCATCACGTGGAACCTTTGTAAGGTTGTAAGGTAAGGTAAGGTATATATATATAATTTAGGGTGATTAAAAAATATCGATTGTTAGATTTTTTCCGGGCCACCCTCTAATTATACACAACACTCTTGTAACCATTTACACTCTGTTGTGACCGAATATTGAGGGCAACCGGCACTTGTACACTGTACTGTCTGTACAGCTATAATTCAGTAGTCGTCTGACTGTCGTGAGTGTAAGAGGTTCTGCCGTCGGCTCTCGTCATGGAACCCCCGCCATCTTCTAGCAGGGGTATTGCTATGCACACAAGAAAAGATACTAATGTTTGGCTTATTGGACAACCATCAGATACACTTAAAGCAACAGTTCTTCCATCAAAGCGAGAAACTATGCCTTTGTTTACGGCTTACAGAAACAAAAAACAAACAATTCGAGAAGCCTGCTTGTCTACTGCAAATGATGTATTGGCAGTATGGGGAGGAGCACGAATTCCAACTAGAAAGAAGTCGCACGTTGTTGACAAAATTGAGAAACTGTTCAAAGAATGGCAAAGATTAAAGAAAAATAAAGAGAATAAGGCGAAACAATAAAAAAATCTATTAGATAAGCAAACCAAATGGAACCAAGAATTAGATAGCCTGTTTGATATAGCATATGCAGATGCTATGAAGCTAATTGATATTGAAGAAGATAAGCTATTTCTAAAACTCCAGCGAGAACAGTTTGCAAAGAAAGAAAAGTATGTTAAGAAAAAGGAAGAACAATTAAACATAAGAAAAGCAAGAGAAATATCGAGATTTAAAGAAACTGTAGTTCTCAGTGACTCAACGAGCAGTTCTGGTGCTGAAAGACAAAATACAACATCTGATGAAGAGTTTACGGTTGATCCTAGTGAACCATCCACCTCAAAACAGACTGTACGAAAGAAACAACAATTGCTTGATGATACATTGCTTGCAGCCCTTGATGTAACAAAAATGAGCAATAGAAGTGCATCATTAGTGATGATACCAACGATTGAAGGTCTTGGAAAAAATGCAGAAGAATTCAATGTCAGTTATTCATCTATAAGAAGAACAAGAGAAAAATTTCGGAAAACATTTAGAGAAAATTTTAAAAAAGAGTTTAAAACTGATGTTCTTTTAACCATTCATTGGGACGGAAAACTAACAGAAGACATAACAGGATGAGAAGTTGTTGAACGACTCCCTATACTGATTTCAGGAGATGGCATTGATCAACTTCTTGGTGTTCCAAAAATCACTGCAAGCACAGGAGAATTAACTGCAAATGCCGTCCAGCAAGCTTGTTTGGATTGGGATATCTCAGACAAAATAAAATGCATGTGTTTTGACACCACAGCATTGAATACAGGTCGTAGAAATGATGCCTGTGTTCTTCTAGAACAGAAAATGAACAAACGTATGTTGTGGCTGGCCTGCAGACATCACATACTAGAAATAGTGTTAGAAGCTGTTGTTTCGCATTCATTGCCTGCATCATCAGGACCTGATATTGCAATTTTCAAACGATTTAGAATGAAATGGTCAAAATTAGATACCAAAAACTACAGAACAGCATTAGATGATCCAAATACCATACCCAGTATTACTGATATAAAAGCAGAAGTCATTGAGTTTGGTACCACTTAACTTGAAGAACATCAACCTCGTGACGATTACAAAGAATTGCTGGAACTGACAATCATTTTCCTTGGTGGAGTACCAAAGAGAGGAGTTTCATTCAGAAGACCAGTTAGCGTTCACCGAGCAAGATGGATGGCAAAAGTAATTTATGCCATGAAAATTTGGTTGTTTAAAACACAATTTAAATTAACACCCAGAGAAGAAAGAGGCCTTAGAGATATCTGCCTCTTTGCTGTACACATATTAAATCCTGGTTTACAGCGTCAGTTTCAGTTCTCGCTCCTCGTCTCGATTTAGAGATGTTGAAGAAACTGCAACTGTACAAACTAAAAGATGAACGCATTGCAACTGTTGCCCTGAAGAAAATGATGACTCATTTCTGGTATCTTTCGGAGGAGTTAATAGCATTTGCTTTCTTTGATGATGGCGTGCTACACCAAACTAAAAACCGAATGAAGCAAGCATTGCAAAACGGCGCCGAACCAAATCCAGAGAAAAAAGCGGTTATTGACCCTGAAGTTATTGAAAACAGACAACTGGAAGACTTTGTTAGTGCAAATACAAAAGGATTTTTTAATAGACTTGGTTTACCATTAACGTTTCTTAATAAGAACTCTGAAGAGTGGAATGAAGATGACTGCTACAACAACGTAAAACAAGTCATAAGAAAAATTCAAGTTGTTAATGACAATGCAGAAAGAGGAGTTAGATTAGTCGATGAATACAACAAACTAATCACAAATGATGACGAACAGAAACAGTATCTCCTCCAAGTGGTAAAGAACTATAGAGCTGCTCTTCCAAATAAAAAACAAGAAGACAATATCATCATTAAGAAATTAACAGTGAAATATGATGAACAAAAGGTTATTATTATTACGAAAGTCTTATTATTATTACAGAAGAACTGTCAATTTGAAAATGTAAAGTGGTTATGATAGGCCTACCGGGGAACTTCCACTTAAAAAAAAAGGTAACGCGCCGTATGCTTTACCTGAAGGGTGGTGTGGAAACAGCATATATTTCTTATTTTGTGTCTGATTTTCAACTTATGGTAGCGACCCCTAAAAATTTTTTTTTTAATTTGAAATTTGCATGCATTACTTTTTTTTACCAAATTAAACATAATCAGAGGGTGGCCCGAAAAAAAATTCCAAAATTTTTTTTCGGTCAATTTTTGAATCACCCTAAATTATATATATATCCTTACCTGTGGTCGACCCCTCTGCAGCATCCCGCCTCATTTGCAGGATTTGGTGAAGGAGGGAATTGTTGTCTGATCTTCTCCTGCCCTCGTAGCCAGCCACGCATGGCTGGTCAGGGAATTTGCACAGGAATCTGTCCAACTGGTTCTTGAAGTTATTCAGATCAGTGTGCTAGAGATTCCTCACTTCATTTGGTAAACCATTGAAAAGCTTTGGGCGTCTTATTCTGAGGGTATTTTCTATCCTCGTTTTCATGGCCCCTTGTTCCACAGTAGCTGGGACTGTACAAAATCTGCCTCTTCTCTCATTCCAGTTTGTTTCTATTTCATTTCTAAGGTTAGGGACAAATCCCTCAAGTATTTTCTATATATATATATATATATATATACAGGGCGTCCCAAAAAAATGTATACACACTTTAAATAATTATAAAGGCAGTGTTTATTAAAATACATTTCATTTTCAAAATGTAATAGAATCTACAGACATTATTTAATTGTTTTGTCAACGCCTGTTTTCAAACTGACGTCCGTTCTGGTCCAGGCACTGCTGATAACGCGAAGCAATGGAATCGCAAACATCACGAAACATTTCGTTTGGTATTTGTGTGCATTCTCGTTCAATGGCTGCTCTCAATTCAGCGACTGTTGCAGGTTTTATAGCGTAGACTTTGTCTTTTAAGTATCCCCATAAAAAAAAGTCTAGTGGTGTGAGGTCTGGTGAACGCGGAGGGTATTCTACGAAACCCCTTCGTCCAATCCACATCCACATCGTGCCAAGTACCACTCGCAATACTCCACTCTTCGGTCCGGATCATCTTCATTAATAGCATGGACTAATCTTGGAATGTAACTTTTCCATTGACAGCGCTTCAAAATGCGTTGGACAGACGATTCTGAAATTCCTACCTCACGACTCGCTTGCCGCACAGATTTTCTTGGACTTTGGTGATACGTTTCCAGTACTCTTTCTTGCTTTGTGGGGCTTGTCGATGTCCGTGGTCTTCCGGAACGCTTCTTGTGGACATTCTGAACAGTTCCATCGGCTTCAAACTTATCTCTAATTCGAGTGATGGTAAGTCGCGTTGGTGGATCTGTTTGAAACTCCCTCCTAAACTGTCTTTGCACTTCAACTGCGTTTTCACACTTCCAGTAGCATTTTAGAATGAATTTCCTTTGTTCAAAGCTTAGTCTGACTGCCATTATTAATTCTAATGGGTTTAACTTGGAAAGAAAGAAACATCAATTGAGCTATCAGCTGTTAAAGTGTGTATTCATTTTTTTGGGACGCCCTGTATATTATTGTGTATCGCTCTCGCCTTCTTTCGAGAGAGTTGAGTTTCAGGGATTGTAGTCGTTTCCTCTATCTTAGAATGTAAAAGTCCTTTGGTAGCTTCAATGTTGGCAATGTCTCGTTTTCTGTATGGGTTCGTGAGTACTGAGCAATACTCAATTATTGATAAGACTATATATATATATATATATATATATATATGCTAGAGCTCCGCCTATTTTGTGACGTGTCTATGATAGAGCTTCGTCCATTTTATGTCGCTATCTTTTATGACGTGTCTATGATAATATCACTATCTTTCAACCAATCCGGAATACAGAGGCCTCTAGCGGCCTCAGATGACCTCGGAGGCCGACGCCACATAGCCTATGTTCTTTCCCGGCCTCAGTTACCCCTATCTCCCGAGTCTCATCCAAATCTGGCTAGTGGTTTAGCCGGCCATAAAAGACAAAGAAAGTTCGTAGTTCGACCGTCACAATTATTAGTATAGATAGAAGATTACTGTTTATAGAGCAATCACAATAAAATTCTACAATAACAAAATAAAGCCAAACACTGCGTATGGTAACTAATTTAAGCAATTTTTATATTTCAAAGGCATTGCAGAAGTTTTGGGTACGTAAGACTATGTTAATCAGATCAACAGACGCATCTCTATTACAGTAGTTACCTGAAACACAAACATAACATGAACAACAGATAAAAACTCCCATTGAACATGACTTATGACTCACTGTGTATAATGGTTCTGTACATATAATTCTTAAGTTTTTATAAGATGATCCACACCTTTAACTACGATAGGCTTATTAACACCACATCAGCTGCATAGAACAAGTTATTTATACAACATGAAACCTTTGCCTCATTAAACTATAAATTATTGAGATACATTTGTACTGTACCTTACCTTACAACCTTACAAAGGTTCCGCGCGATGATTTCTCATTTCGCGAAGGTCAAGCTTGTCGCCCCTCATCTCGAGTTGGCCTGGTGAAGTAGTGAGTTGGATTCTTGCGCTCTCCACCTCACATAGCCAGATACAGCCGGCTCATCGGTGATTGTTCTGAGCCAGGTGTCTAGTCTTCTTTTGAAGATTTCCACTGCAACTCCCTTTGTGTTTCTTAGGTCTTTGGGCAACTGATTAAACAGTTTTGGTCCTCTCACTACAAAACTATTTTCTTTCAGAGTTAAGGATGTTCCCTGTCTCGCCTTCAATTTGGGAATACGACACAGTCTACCGCTTCTACTTTCCACCGTTGTTTGGGGAGTTATGAGATTCAGATTAAGATTAGGGACTAGTTTCTCCATTATTTTCCAAGTGTAAATAATGGTGTATCTCTCTCTTCTCCTTTCCAGTGAATATAGGTCTAGTTCTCGTAACCTTTCCCAGTAATTTAGTTCTTTGCACCCATTGATCTTGGCTGTGAAGCTTCTTTGGATCCCCTCCAGCTGTCTAATGTCTTCTTTTTTATATGGGGATGTTAGGACCGAGCAGTATTCCAATTTGGGTATTATCAGGGTTTTCAGTAGAGGAATCATTACATTCCTATCCCTTCGTTTAAAGGTTGTCAATATCTGACCCGTTATTCTCTTTGCTCTGTTTACTGCTATCTTATTTTGTGTTTCAAATTTCGCATCATCTGTCATTACAACCCCTATATCTTTTGCTCTGGAATTTCTCTGAATTTCCTGTCCATTTAGGGTATAATATTCCATGGACTTTAGGTTTTTTCTTTTTCCGTACCGTAATAGCTGAAATTTCTCCGTGTTAAACTTCATATTGTTGTCTTCAGTCCACTTGTAGATTTTGTTTATGTCGGTTTGTAGAGATCCTATGTCTTCTGGGTTTCTTATTTTTCTACTGATCTTTGTGTCATCCGCAAAGGATGTTATTGTGCTGTCTCTGGTAACGTCCTCATCTATGTCAGTTAGCATGATTATGAAGAGTAGTGGAGCTAATACTGTTCCTTGTGGTACCCAGCTGAGGACCTCTGATTCTGATGAAGCTATATTTTGTTTTATAATAGTAGGGTAACTGAAATATTTGTACGTTTTATATACTGTATACACATGGTCAGATTACTTTTGTGAAATACTTTATAGTAGTCAAATATATTGTATTTCCCTAATAAGTAAGGTGGTTAAATAATATGATAGTTTCTAGTCAATGTACTATTACTCTACTGATACCAGTAGTGATATTGATATTGATGCCAATATGTGAAGGTAGTTACGAAGTAGGGAGGTCAGATGATATAATATCAGTAAATTTAGTTATTAGTCAAATGCACTAGGCAGTTATTGTTAAAAAACCGAATGACTTTCTTCATCGACTTGTGATCTTGTTCAGTTGACTAATTTCAAAATAAACTTTATTAAAATAATAAATTTACCAATTCAACGCGGAAAGAATTATGAGTAATTTTTGTATGAGAAAAGATAGTCAATCGACCAATGATTTTGTGACATTTTTCTGTAAATTTAGGGTAAATGACTAGGAGCATCGGAATTTAAATAACTTTTATAGAGCGACTAGAAAATTGGCTAAAAAATTTCTCTATGCATTGTGTTATTTTATCCAAACAAAAGGTGGTTAACTAAGTGTAGTTTGCTATTTTAAAGATAAGATTTTCCTTTGCTATAACAAAGTGAAGCCAACAAATTACATTTGGTAACTCTAACTAAAGCAACTATTATACTTTAACTATTTTAATTTATTGATTCAAACAAAGAGTGGTTAACTAACTTTAATAGTACATATATTAAAAGAACAATTATTATTATTATTATTTTATGGTTATAATGCTAGCAATATTACGCAGCTCCTACCATTTATTATCATTATTAACATCATTAACACTATTAACACTATTATTAATAATAATACGCGGTTTCTGTCCTTCTGTCTGGACTTCTATCTGTCCGGTGTTTTTCTTCGAAACCGCTCAACGTAGGGCACTCATCCTTACACCGTTGGAAAGGTCTCTCTTCTGGAAGGATCCTAAGGATATTTATTTTTTCGTTCGTACACTTGTGCACGCATGCGCATCGGCAACTTTTAAGCGAAGCCAGATAGAGAAAAAGTTCATAGAAGTAAAAATGCTCCTTTTGGTCTGTTTAGACGGACGGTGGTGTGGGTGGTGTGACGCATGTGAAGAAACTCCAACTCGTCATTTTCTGGTAGGGAGGTGGTGTGGAGGTGGTGTGGGGCATGTGGGAAACTTCAACCAGTTAATTTTTTGCGGGTCCCGCCAGCTGAAATTTGAAGGTGCATGAACTACACATATAAATGTATTTGGCTTCCCTAGTATAAATTTTATTCTTAAATCATAAAACTGCTGTTTTAGTGTCATGTGAAAACACGAAAACATTTTGTATACACGTGAAATATACTGTAAGTAAACTTGTGACATAAATATTTTATACGTAGCATAGACGTTGTATGCACGTAAGGTTTTACATCCATAGCATATATTTTCGTATTACATGATTCTTTGTTAGAAAATTGTAACGAAGTTACATACGGCTTACTACTATTTCAAATAGGGAGCCTTTGTTGGACGAAATTCTATCCTTGAGACGTTGAGACAACGTTGTATCTATGTAAAGTTTACGTAATATCACAACGTTGTGAACACGTAAGTGAGACCACACAAATTTACGTTGCATTTACGCCACATTGTACATAAAATTGTTAGCTGGGTAATTTGACAGCAGATGTTTTGCATTTACATTCCTAAGCCTGTTTTTACACAAGGACAATTTATGTAGCTTTTAATGGAGTGAGAAGTTTTGCGTGTGTTAAAGTCTTTGGTAAAAAAATAATTGCAAATCCTGTATTTAAAGAAGTAATTTTTTTTTAATGCAGGATAAAGGGTCCAAGGGCAAAAACCCGCAAAAGTGTCCTCCCCCCATAGAAGAAGAAGAGAGCCAAAATCGAGTTCCAGTGCTTTCGAGATGCCTAGACACTCTGTATTTGAAAGATTCGATGTCATAGCTAGGGGGAAAGATGGATTGAGGAAAATTGTTCCAGAGTTCACCGGTTGAGTAGATGAAAGATCGAAAATACCGATTAACAACTGCGTTAGGGAAATGGACTGAAAAGGAATGAGAAAGTGTAGAAAGTCTGGTACTGCATGCTCTCCTTAAAGAAGGAGGTATGCAGTTAGAGAGTTCAGCGATACTAAAGAGAAAGTAAGGAAACATTGCGGCGAAAAGAGAGGGATTGAAGACAGTAAGAGGCGGGGAATTGATGAGACGAAAAGCCTTTGATTCTATCCTGTCAAGTCCGGCTGTGTGGGTTGAGGCACCTCATACATGAGAAGCATACTCCATACAGGGGCGGACAAGACCACTGTACAGAGACAGCAACTTTGTGTGTGTGTGTGTGTGTGTGTGTGTGTGAAGAAACTGCGAAGCTGGTAGAGTACCTCTTGGAACCTCTTTTGGAGAGAGAGAGAGAGAGAGAGAGAGAGAGGAGAAGAGAGAGAGAGAGAGAGTATATGTGATCTTTCCAGGAAAGATTGCGAGAAAAGGAAATACCAAGAATGTTAAGAGAAGAGGAAGGATTGAGTTGTGTGTTCTTGAAAGTAAGGGGATAGTCGTGTAGAAGATTGTGACGAGTTGACAGATGGAGGAACTGAGTTTCTGAGGCACTGAGAGCAACAAGGTTTTCTCTGCCACAATCAGAGATAGCAGAAAGATCAGAGGTCAGGTGTTCCTTAGCCGTCCTACACGAATCATGGAGTGACTGTTGAGAGGGACGCTTCGGGAAGTGGGCGGAGAAGTGAAGAGTGGAATCATCAGCATAGGGGTAAACAGAACAGGGAGTGCGAATTAAAAGATTATTAATAAATAAAAGGAAAAGAGTGGATGACAGGACAGAACCCTGAGGAACTCCACTGTTAATAGCTTTAGGAGAAGAACAGTGGCCATCTACAACCGTAGTTATAGATCGGCCAGAAAGGAAATTAGAAATGAAGGCACAGCTAGAAGGATAGAAACCGATGGAGGGCAGTCTGGAAATTAAAGATTTGTGACAGATTCTATCAAAAGCTTTCGATATGTCTAGCGCAATAGCAAAAGTTTCACCGAAATCCCGAAAGGATGATGACCAAGAGTCAGAGAGATGCGCAAGAAGATCGTCAGTCGAGCGTCCCTTGCGGAATTCATACTGACGATCTGAAAGGTTTTGAGAAGAAAGGTGTTTAAGAATCTTCCTATTAAAGATAGATTAAAAAACTTTGGAAAGGCAAGAAAACAAAGCAACTGGACAATAGTTGGAGGGCTGAGAGCGTTCACCCTTCTTTGGGACAGGCTGAATGAAAGCAAACTTCCAGCAGGAAGGAAAAGTACCAGATGAGAGACAAAGACGGAAGAGTTTGCCTTGGCAAGGTGTCCGCACTGAAGCACAGTTCTTAAGAACAACAGGAGAAACACCATCAGGACCGTACGCCTAACTAGAATTGAGCAGGAAGAACATCTTTTGAAGAGATTCTAATATCAGACATAATAAAGTCAGAAGGGGGGAGAAGATGGAGGAGCAGCACCGGAATCATCTATGGTTGAGTTGGAAGCGAAAGTTTGAGCGAAGAGTTCAGCTTTGTCAGGGGAAGAGACGGCAACTGAGCCGTCGGAATGGAAAAGATGAGGGAAAGAAGAGGATGTAAAGTTGTTGGAAAGGTTCTTAGCTAGATGCCAGAAAGAGCGAGAAGAATTAGAATTGGATAGGTTTTCACATTTTTGTCGGATGAAAGAATTTTTGGAGAGTCGAAGAACAGATTTTGCACTATTCCGGACAGAAATATCCTTACCTAACCTGCCTACTTTAACCTAACCTAGTTTAACCTAATCTAACCTGACCTGCCTAATTTAACAGATCACCAAGCTGTTATCGATTGTCTCTAAACACTGCCTGGATAGTAACGTTTTTCCCAAACTCATTTCCTTGTTTAAGCAAATTAATTATTTAAAGAAATCTAAGGTACAGTATACAATGAAGGATGAGATATATTTACTGGCATAAATAATAATTTGAAGTCATAGGCTAACTAATAAATGACCACCACCTACCAATTTTTTCAACAATCGAAAACGAATCTTAATTAAACCTAGCAATTACAAATAACCAAATAGTTTACTGGCACTTAATTGTTGAGGATTAATTAAACCTAGAAAATATTTGACTGGCACTGAATTGATAGAACATGCAAGTGTAGTTACATCCACAGAGGAATGTTTGTGAATTCTTTAATGTAACTGGCGTTCAGGCTGGGCTAACCCAAACCCTTGGAAGTTATAAGGCCAGCCTTGACGGCTATGGAAAGAACCGTTGTAACACTCGATTCAGCGAACAGTTTAATTTGCAGTTCCCAAACCAGCGGCCTAAAAATAATATATATATATATATACACACACACACACACCAACACACACACACACACACACACAAAATATCTATATTGCAATGTTTGCGGACCTTTTCCAGTTTGTGTACCGTTTTTCATATAATTTATTTTTGAGAATATTTTTGTTAAAACTAACGAAAATATCACGACTTAACCTAACCAATTATCAAGAGCGTACAGTTGATCTATTAGTGAATAGTAAATACTATTCCAGAAACAAACAATGTTATAATTAATAATAGATCAACTGTACGCCCTTGATAATTGGTTAGGTTAAGTCGTGATATTTTCGTTAGTTTTAACAAAAATATTCTCAAAAATAAATTATATGAAAAACGGTACACAAACTGGAGAAGGTCCATGTTTGCTCCCTGTCACACATAAGTTTAACATAAGAAACCTCTTAATTTAGTTTAAACAAACAATTTGTTTGCATTTTAGATTAACAACGGATTATTTTCTACTCATAGAGTCATTCCCACTATCATTCGCAGTCCAGAAGCGAGAATGCACAAAGGGAGAATTCTGGATTTGAGAAAAGAGAAACAATTTTCACTTCCATTCGCATTCGTGGTAAGGGTACCAAATGAGAACGAGTAATCCTTCCTAACCCAACTTAACCTTACATTAACTTAACTTAACCTGGAGCAAAGAGGGTAAACTCCTTTGAGAATTTCACTCGCGAATTTTTTACTCCTTGGCGCGGAATGAAATGGTAGTGACATTGAGTGGGATGATTCCTTAACAAAGTACTATGTCCAAAATTATCAGGCCCAGTTTTATTTAAAATGAAGTTAATAAATGTTACTTCGAAATAAATTTGGCTTAAATTAAACATATATGAAGCTATATTTACTTGAAATTAATAAATTTCAAATTTCACATATGAAGTTAAACCTAATTCCAAGTAAATATAATCCAATCCAAATTTATTTAAAAAAAACATAATTTATTTAGTTTAATTTTAACAAAACTGCGTCTGATAATTTTGGACACAATACTTTGTTAGTGTAAAATCCAAACAATTTTTTGTTCAAATTAAATTGGGTGAAGGTGTTATTTTATTTCCATGAAATAAAAATGATGCAGTCTCTCTATACAGTGTCGCGTAATTATATTATGACACAGCGAAATAAAGTTACTGTAATACAATATTCTCTCTTTATTGAGAGGTCTCGGAAAGTCATAAGGTTTTGCGGATGACAATTCGATTAACAAAATCTTACCTACCAAATAATCTAATTTCAACCTCCACTAAAAGACGCGTTTCCTCTGGTTCTTTTCTTTTCATCTGACAGCTCCCGAAACATCCGAATAGGAGAGCACCGAAAATACTGTATATTGAATTATAAACTTTTTTTGTAAGGGGTTGTGAATAGTTGATGCTTATAAATAAATTATTTGAAGGGTAATATGGCATAAGGAGTGTAAAAACAAAACGCACATCGGGGATAGGGCGTTGTTTATGTAATCACATACTAGCGACCACACGTTCCAGACAGTTCTGGCAGAATGATTTAATTCTCAAGCATTTTTTTCATGATTCTTTACTCAAGAATTAATTAAAAATCAATGGATTAACGAGCAGTTATGAAACTTAATGTGATTGCTATGGAAGGATGGGGATTTTACAGACACAAGAACCTCAAAATGTCTTTCACTTTACAAAATTATATGACAAATCTTGACAACTCAATATTTCATCGGGGCCTCCAACTCTTTGGTAGAAATGAGGCTGGTTTCACGTTTAATTGCTGCTTTTAGAGTTTCCATTGTCCTGAGATTTTCTTTGATGGTCCTATTCTTTAGACATCCTTATTGTAAGAAATCAAATTACTTAAACTTAAGATAACTACGATTCCTAAGGATGTAATACATGCATATGTCTTCCTCGCTTCAGTTACACGAACCTCAGAATTTGGAATGACCTTCAGAAATTGCTGAAATTTTATCCAAAAATAAAATATGTATGGCAATTACAAACGAATTGAAAATTTAATTTCTTCTTGGATTCAAAACTAAAATACCTAACAACTTCCGTTCCCAAGTCATGTTATATATTCTTAAGAGTACGCATGATGCAATACTGTGCTATAGAAACCACGCAACTTCAGTTGAAACTTTACCAGCAATTCGAACCACAGGTTGCTACATCGTCTGAACGCAGAGGATAACCAGCCATCCACCGATTGAACAGATCCTACGTCTCCTAACCTTGCTGAACTAACGAGAAGCAGTGTTGTTACTTGGCCACGAGGCCTCAGCATTCAGTGAATCAATGAATACATAATATTGGGCCGGACCTTTGGTTCACCAAGTGTATATATATATATATAAATATACAGTATATACTGTGTATATATATACCTTACCTTACCTTACAACCTTACAAAGGTTTCGCGTGATGATCTCTCATTTCGCGAAGGACAAGCTTGTCGCCCCTCCTCTCGAATTGGCCTGGTGAAGTAGTGAGTTGGATTCTTGCGCTCTCCACCTCACATAGCCAGGTACACCCGGCTCATCGGGGATTGTTCTGAGCCAGGTGTCTAGTCTTCTTTTGAAGATTTCCACTGCAACTCCCTTTGTGTTTCTTAGGTCTTTGGGCAACTGATTAAACAGTTTTGGTCGTCTCACTACAAAACTATTTTCTTTTAGGGTTAAGGATGTGCCCTCTCTCGCCTTGAATTTGGGAATACGGCACAGTCTGCCGTTTCTACTTTCCACCGTTGTTTGGGGAGTTATAGGATTCAGAGTAAGATCAGGGACTAGTTTCTCCATTATTTTCCAAGTGTAAATAATGGTGTATCTCTCTCTTCTCGTTTCCAGTGAGTATAGGTCTAGTTCGCGTAACCTTTCCCAGTAATTTAGTTCTTTGCACCCATTGATCTTGGCTGTGAAGCTTCTCTGGATCCCTTCCAGCTGTCTAATGTCTTCTTTTTTATATGGGGATGTTAAGACCAAGCAGTATTCCAATTTGGGTATTAACAGGGTTTTCAGTTGAGGAATCATTACATTCCTATCCCTTCGTTTAAAGGTTCTCAATATCTGTCCCGTTATTCTCTTTGCTCTGTTTACTGCTATCTTATTTTGTGTTTCAAATTTCGCATCATCCGTCATTACAACCCGTAAATCTTTTGCTCTGAGATTTCTCTGAATTTCCTGTTCATTTGGGATATAATATTCCATGGATTTTAGGTCTTCTCTTTTTCCATACCGTAATAGCTGAAATTTCTCGGTGTTAAACTTCATATTGTTGTCTTCCATCCACTTGTAGATTCTGTTTATGTCGGTTTGTAGGGATCTTAAGTCTTCTGGGTTTCTTATTTTCTACTGATCTTTGTGTCACCCGCAAAGGATGTTACTGTGCTGTATCTAGTAACTTCCTCATCTATGTCAGTTAGCATGATTATGAAGAGTAGTGGAGCTAATACTGTTCCTTGTGGTACTGAACTGAGGACCTTAGATTTTGATGAAGATACTCCTTGTACTGTAACGACTTGCCGCCGCTCACTAAGGAAATTATATATCCATTTCCCTACTTTTCCTGTTATTCCCATATATTTCAGTTTATATATTATGATTCCGTGGTCACACTTGTCGAACGCTTTAGCAAAGTCTGTGTATAGTACATCATAGTTTTCATTACTTTCCAGTGAATCAATAATGTTGTTGTAGTGTTCCATTAGTTGTGATAGGCATGATCTGCCTGACCGAAACCCGTGTTGGTTATCATTGAATTTTTTCTGCGTTTCTAAAAAGTCATAGATTTTCTGTCTAACTATTCTTTCAAATATTTTAGTGAGATTGGATGTAAGCGATACTGGCCTATAGTTTTTGGCCTCGGATCGATCTCCTCCTTTATATATTGGAACTATGTTCGCGCTCTTCAGGATGCCCGGTATTTCTCCCGTGTCTAGTGATCGCCTCCATATCCAGTATAGGGGCTCAGCAATTGCATTCTTGCAGTTTTTGATCAGTGTCGCAATCCATTTATCCGGTCTTGCCACTGAGTGTTTTTAGTTTGCTTATGGCTTGTGTAATATCGTCCGTCGTAAAGTCGAAATCCGTTATACTTTACCCTTGTGGTTCTTCATCAAAGAACGCGTTTCTATCGCATATCAATTTGTCAGTTTTTGGGATACTGAAAGATGATTCGTACTTTGCAATTTATCATTTAATATTTTTCTGATGTTATCTTTACAATTACTTAGTTTTGCAGTCACTCTTTTTCTCTTTCGAAACAGTGCTCTCTTTTGTCTTTCGAACCTGCTTCTCTTTCCTCTTTGTTTTATCTTTGGGACATGTTTTTCCACAATTTCTAACGTCTTCTCCTCTAACGTCATTAGCATCTCCTCCGTTGTCTTGGCCTCGAAAATGGTTTTCCAATCTATTACTTCCGTGCTGGCTGCCACATCTTCCCAGTTTATAGTTTTAGAGTGAAAATTAAAAATTTCGAATTTGCTTTTTTCTGTTGTGCATGTTCTTTCCTTTCCTGTTGTCTTTATATTAGTTGTTATTTCAATAATGTTGTGGTCCGATATCATAGTTGGGGATATTTCTACCTTATCACTTAGATTACTGTTGTTTGTGAATACCAAATCTAGGCAGTTGTTTTTTCTTGTGCTTTCTGTTATTTCTTGCGTTAACATAAATTCATCAGCTAGAGGTAATAGCATTTTTACCTGCTCCTGGTCTTCTCGTGTGTCCCCCTTGTCTTGGTGTATACATATATTTTTTCCTATCCTTTTATATTTCATGAATGGGAAATTAAAATTCCACAGAGAAAAATATTTGGGGTTGGAGAGGGTAGATCTTTTACCAGGTTTCTTACCTCTGTAATGGAATCTGAAAATTTTGAGGTTTGCTTGTTTGGGGGTCTGTGAATTACAATTAGTACCAAATTTAATTTTTTCAATTTTTGCTGCTACACATTCTACGTAGTTGTTTGAGGTACTTATAGCCATTTCTGCTATGTGCCTTTCGTGTGTGTAAATAGCACATCCTCCTTTACGTCTCACTGTTCTGTCGGCTCGGAGGATGTTATAGTTGTCACTTTGTATTTCTTTTTTGTCAATACAGGACTCACAGCTTTCACAGTTCGCCTGGCAGTCTTTTAGATGAGTTTCCGTGAGGCATGCAAAGTCTCCTCCGGCTTCTTGCATGAGTCCTTTCAGGTATACAACTTTGTTCGTGGAATGGTTTGATTTAAGGCCCTGTATATTGGCTTGGATTATTTTTATTTTTTCTCTTTCTTTTTCGCATACAGGTGGTTCCAATTTGTTTTCCAATGGGGATGCCGGTTTCGTTGCCTTGTGGTCCTCCGAGAATTTACCTCTTTTTATCTTTGTCGGTACCTGTTGTCCCGATAGCGCATGAAGTGCCTTTGTTCGTACCTTCTGTCCGGCTCTCGGATTCCTATATTTATATTTGTCAGCTGGTTTTTTAATTGCTTGGTAGTATTTAGCAGCTGAAATGTGTTGGCTGCGTCTAAAAAATTGGCACTCTTCTTTGATGTTTGTTT
This sequence comes from Bathynomus jamesi, assembly GCA_023014485.1. NCBI lineage: Eukaryota > Metazoa > Arthropoda > Malacostraca > Isopoda > Cirolanidae > Bathynomus > Bathynomus jamesi. The sequence continues at coordinate 771,984 of JAJOZX010001585.1, read as the reverse complement.
TTTCTGTTCACTCGTTGCGTTCCTTTGAGGGTGGTGGTATATATATATACAGGCCCGGATTTAGCTATAGGCGAACTAGGCGATCGCCTAGGGCCTCGCGCCAAAGGGGGCCTCGCTCAAGCCGTTTTGCGCGTTCTGTTCAAGTGATATTAATGATTTAGAACTCTATGAAGAACTTAAAGTACTTTGCAGGTTTATACCTGTGAAAGCAGATCTCGGAAATGCCCTTGTTTATATAGTGCAAAAACAACTAAGTGAGATTTATCCTAATGTTTATGTTGCACTTCGAGTAGTATTAACCATCCCAGTTACTGTTGCTTCGGCTGAAAGAAGTTTCTCGCGTCTCAAACTTATTAAAACATATTTGCGTTCCACCATGTCTCAAGCGAGATTGCAATCATTAGCTATGTTATCAATAGAAAACGATATAACAAATTCATTAGATTATTCTCAGTTAATTGAAGAGTTTAGCTCGAAGAAAAGTAGAAAAGCATTGCTGTAATATTCAAGGAGCATCTGAACCAAATATTAAAGCATTAATACTTAGCCTGATAAGTCGATCGCTCACTATTATAAAAAATGAAATGTCAACATCTCTTATACATCACATATGAAAAACGTTTGTATACTATGGAAAGTCATTACCTATAATATTATATAAATCTTAGAAATCATTGTCTTATGTTTTCGATACAAATCTTGATTCATATTATAATTTATACTTATTTGTATGGTTTATTTATATTTCTTATACAATTTCCATGCGTGATTATTTTGGTTTGGTTTAATTTTTAAGTGCTGGCATAGCTCTGTCTATGCGGGATTCTAATATTGCTGGTATAGTACCGATAACACCGTGTAACACAAAATTTGTCCATGAGTTAAAACTATTATTTTTTTATTTTTTTAGGGCATAAATAAGTAAAAATGAGCAGTCACCAAGTTCAGACTTCGGTTCTGAGTTCATGAGATCGATTTATTGATTTTTTGCCATTTTTGCTTATTAATTTAACGGTTTTTCACACTATCTGCTTTTAAATCAAATGAATCCTGTTAAGTATAATTTTAATTGATATTAACACGATTATTATGATAAATCAATGATGAAAAATGAAGTTCTCCAGGCCCCGTCTTTAGAAATGAAAATAAAAAGAAGGAAACGAGTAGGGAATAATTATGTATTATAATATGTTAATACACAGACAGTGATACAGTGCAGTGATGCAGAGCGTTGATAAAGAGTATTGCTACGGAGAATTGATACAAAATTGATACAAAAATTCTAGCGTCATAGTTTAATCAAAAAGAAGTTTGTCTACGAGATTGGCGATTGTATTTCAGTTCACTCTCACGCAAAAGGTTCCAGATATAGTCCCCCATCATACTTTCATTGTACTGTCCCTTGTAGCGTTCCTCGAAAGAGCTGACATCCTGGTGAAATCTTTCACCTTGTTCTTCTGAGTAGTCTCCCATGTTTTCTTGAACTCATCAAGGTGGGCGTGTAGTACGTGCAGTTTCAGCGACATCCGGCAGCCCATGCTCCGGTACGTGTCCACAAGTTCGTCAACGATTTCCCTGTAGTTCTCTGCCTTGTGGTTTCCGAGGAAACCTTTGACTAGAGAAACGAAGCTTGTCCAAGCTGCCCGCTCAACCTCAGACAGCTTCTCAGGAAAGCTGTCGGAGTCAATAAGTCGCTTCACCTGAGGGCCCACAAATACTCCTGCTTTGATCTTCGCCTCCGACAACTTCGGGAACAGCTCCTGGATGTGGTTCAAGGCCTCACCCTCTGGATCCAGCTGTTTAACAAACTGCTTAATGATGCCCAATTTGATGTGCAGGGGTGGCATCAGCACTTTCGTTGGCTCCACCAGCGGCTCTTGCTTCACGTTATGGGCCCCAACCTCATAGCCGGTCCTGAGGGGCCAGTTCCTCTTCTCGTAGTGAAGGGCTGTATTTCGGCTATCCCAGAGGCACAGATAGCAAGGGAACTTGGTGAAGCCTCCCTGAAGCCCCATCAAGAAGGCCACCATCTTGAAATCGCCAATGACCTCCCAGCTGAATTGGTCGTACTTCAGTGCACTCAGCAGGATTTTGACGTTCTGGTACTCTTCTTTCATGTGCACTGAATGAGCCAGAGGAATCGAGGGCCACTGATTTGTGTTGTGCAGTGAAACAGCCTTGATGCTTTTAGATGAACTGTCGATGAAGAGCCGCCAGTCAGAGGTGTTGCAGGGAATGCCCACAGCGTCGAAGAGTCCTCTGATGTCATGGCAGTAGCACAACCCATCTCTAAGAGTGAAGAATACTGAAAAGCCGCGATGCCGCTTCCTCTGGGAAGTAATTCGAACGCTGTCGTCCAGTAAGTCCCACTGCTTCAGTCTGGAAATGAGCAGCTCGGCGTTGGACTTTGTCAAGGCCATTTCCCTGATGAGGTCGTTGATGTCCTCTTGGTTGGGGTAGTAGGGGCACCTTTCACCGGCCACCCGGCGTCGACGGCGCGCAGCAGATGACGCACCTTGCTCCTCCTTGGAATCATCATAGCTTGCTTCTTCTGCTGGACAAGATTGATCTCTCAAGGGAGGCTGTGGCAGAGGTAGGTCCGTCGCGTTATGGGGAACAGGTGCAATAGATGACGGAATGTCAGGGTACTCAATGGGAGGCGCATTCTTCCCCTTTCTTCGTTTTGTTGGGTCCACCATACAGAAATAGCAGTCCGTGAGATGGTCTGAGGGCTCACGCCAGACACGGGGGATAGCGAAACGCATTGCCCTCTTCTCTCCTCTAAACCAACCTTCAAGAGTGCGGCGGCAGTAGTCACAGATGACATGTGGTGCCCAGCGTTTGTCTTGGTCACCGACTGGCATGCCGAAGTAGGCATGATAGGCTTCCTTTGCACGGGTGCAACTGTCCAAGCAGTGTTTTTTAGCCGTCTTTGCGAAGAACTCGCCGCACACGTAGCAGAAGGAATCCGCTGGGTATTTGCAACCACGAGCAGCTATAACAGTAACTTCGTCACACGTCACACGTCTGAAAAAGTAAAAATAATGGATTAATTTAACCCTATATGGACATAATTCTTATTTTTGTCTTAAAATTTTTTTTACCTATATTAAACATTCATTTAGAGTACTTTGAACATAAATATGTGATTTTTAATGTAATATATATATATATAATAATATATATATAAATAATATATATATATAATAATATATATAATATATATATAATGTAATATATATAATACAAATTGGACAACCTTATACCACGTTGCAAAGAAGGCATGGATGTTAGAGCCATCAATATTGTTACGTTTCAATAAAATATTCTAGTGCTCAGTTTATCAGAATTGTTTTATATTACTTCAGCCACTCTAACAACATATATTGAGCAATAAAAAATTATTCAACTTACCTTTAATCAAATAAAGTGATAAAAAATAAAAAACGAACTGCGTAACCACACACTTTCACTTCTACTGACGCACTAACTTATTTTTTTCATTAAAGCTCGGTTTTCTGCAGTAGGAGTTGCCAATTCGTGATATAAACTCCTTGAACCGTTACAAATTTGACGATATCGTCATTTAAGTTAAAATGTACTTGTTTCGGTAAATATATAGTAAATTTTGAACCGTTTACAGATCTGTCCCAGATGTCCATATAGGGTTAAAAAATAATAATATTCTTATTTCAACAAAATCGATGTACTGACAACAAACCCGAAGTTTAAAATCACTGACAGCTTTTTTCCAGTGATTTGAAGCATAATGAATCAGAAAATAAAGGTTATTGCCCAGAAACAAAGAAAAATTTTTTTTTTGTTACACGGTGTAATTAAGTCCATATTTTCATATACAGGGTGTCCGAGAATTATCTGTACAATTTTGGCTGTTATTAAAAGTCAACCATGAAGTGTAGAAATTCCAGTGTTGTCCCATTTTACAGAGAATCTCATTAAGTTTTTTCTGATACCAAGTTTTGACAAGTTTTTTAGAAATTCCAGTGTGTCCGAACATTATCTGTACAATTTCATCTTTTAATAAAATTCTTGATAACACGTAAAATTCTTAAACATGATTATTTAGAATCTGTATTTTCAAAAGTTTCTTTTATTAAAGTAATATTGTTACAAACATTCGATATGTGCACCATTAGTGATTCGCAAAACATCCAATCGATACTCCAAATGTTGCCATGTACGCTGCAGCATATCCACATCAATTCGCTCAATAGCAGCTGTGATTCTTGCTTTTAAAACATCAATGTCTGTCACCCGCGTACATTTCTAAAAAACTTGTCAAAACGTGGTATGAGAAAAACCTTAATGAGATTCTCTGTAAAATGGGACAACTCTGGAATTTCTACACTTCATGGTTGACTTTTAATAACAGCCAAATATTGTACAGATAATTCTCGGACACCTTGTATATAGGCCTAGGGTCGCAACTTCTAGATCCGGCCCTGTATATATATATATATATATATATATATATATATATATATATATATTAGGATGGTCCGAAAATTAAATTTTGAAAATTCGTAGGTCTAGTAGTATAGCCGCAACAGGGGAGAGTGCAGGAATGTTGCAATTTATTACGTAATGTTGCAAAGGGGGGTGGGGGTGTTGCAATGGGGGATGGGGGTTGTTGCAAAAAAAATAAAAAATTCCCCCCAAAGAGTACCGGCCTTTGTTGCCAACCCCAAAATGAGGTTGCTAGGGGCATGCAACTTGGAGGCGGAGTTCTCCTCCAAGCTATTCCCCCCAAAGGGCCAGAAAGGAGAGAAAGGAGGAGAGGTGTTCACCTGGCAGGAGCCAAGTGCATATTAAGACTTCAGCCGAGTAGGCGTTGTTTTATAGGCTCCTAATCAGCCAGTTGGCTTAGAAGGCGTAAATGGCTTGAGTTGCCAGATAGCGCCATGTATTCAGTTTGTGCTATATATTTAATTAATTAATTCTAATCGAAGACTGAGTTGCCAGATACCATTGTATACATTATTATAGACTCCTAATCAGTCAGTTGGCTTAGAAGGCGTAAATGGCTTGAGTTGCCAGATAGCGCCATGTATTCAGTTGCCAGATACCACTTTTTAGCATTATTATGGTGAGTTGTCTCACTAAACAATTAAAAGATTTCGTGCCATGTATTCAGTTGCCAGATACCACTTTTTAGCATTGCCAGATACCATTGTATACATTTAGAATTCCGCTAGTAGGTATAGAAAGCGTAACATGTTATAATTATCCAAAAGAATTAAGTAAAACAACATTGCATCATTCTGTTTATTATAAATATATAGAAAATAAATATACATTTCAATAATAAGAAATATATACACACACACAATTATGGAGCTATATAGAAAATAAATATACATTTCAATAATAATTGAAGAATATGCATATAATCAAAAAAATATATACACACAATTATGGAGATATATAGAAATAAATATACATTTCAATAATAATAGAAATATGTATAATCATAACAGTACAGGAGAAATATCACGCAAATATATAAATACATTTCACTTTTTTTTCAAAATACTAAACTCGCACTTAATCGAGTTTACAATTACATCATTATTGCTCTGCATTACGCAGTATATGCGGTTTAATAATATTTCACCGCTTAAAGTATAGGGAAACCTGTATTCGATATGAAGGTCTTTCATATCGTTCAGTACTATTTTTGTTCCCACTTTACAACCGGTTGGTAAGTCATCTTTAAATACGTCTAGAATACAATCAAAAGCACGCACAAAGAGTTCATCGTTAGCTACATTATTAAACACAAGTTTATAAACACGCTTTTCCAATCGAGGGTTTATTTCTACCGACTCGAGCTTTTCAATCGTGAACTCACTCAACATAGCGGCAATTGAAATAATCTTCTAAATCGTTACGACAACTGCGCGTTATATAAAGAAATAGTTCTTCAGGGTGAACGGTGTAGGTGAGCTCAGCCTTGTACCGATCAATTGCTTTGTACCAAAGTTCATGGTATTTCAAAGAGTCTAAACTTTTTAAATAAACGTCCAGCTCTAGACCATTCTCACCTGTTCAGCCCTACACTCGGTAAACCCATCGAGCAGAGCGGTGTATGCGTATTCAAGTACTGTATCAAAATAAAGCATATCCGTAACACGCGCGTCTAATATAGGTTTCAGCTTGCGGAATCCGACGATTTCAAACATTCTGTCGAGGATGAAACGGTTTCGCGTAGGAACAAGAGCGTTATTATCAGAAGCATTCTTCCACATCAGCCGTATATCAATGCACGGCCGATCGTTATTTATACACAACGTACATACAACGGCGTATGAGGGTGCGTCACTAATCTGCTCTCTTCTTGTACCTACGTTAGCAGGTATTTTATAACGATCTTCACTCCACTTCTCAACTATCACGAAGATTCTATTCATCTCCTCGACACTTAAATAAACCCGTTTGTTTGTTTGTCTACATTCCGTTTCCAGTACATAGCTAACGGTACCGGATTTACGCCTGAACACGCGCAACGATTTCGTCACGGACACATCGTACGAGGCGTTGAGAATGCTGCTCAAAGGAAGTTCCATCGTATTCGAGGAGCGCACGTCCACTCGGTTCAAGCTCTGAGATAACTATGAGCCGTGTGAGGCACGCAGGTAGGCAGGAACGGTTCGACGGGCGGCTGACTCGATGATACGTGAATGGGGTTGTTCGAACTCGTATGATCCGCGAGTCGCACCGAATTGTTGTACATATTGGGTAGGTGTTTTTCCGGTACAAGAATTAATTTCATCACTACCAGACTACGCACCAGACAGTTTACCTCAGGATAAGAACTAGGCACATTTTATGTTTTACTAAACATCTTCACACTCCGGCGCACTATTTGAGAGGAACATATGCTCATATTTTTCCTTTCTGCCCATCAAACGATACTCGTCTCTAAAGTCTGTTAAAAACTCACGCAGGGCACTAGCCACAACCTCACTACGAACCTCATCATGATATACATTAATATAGTGATAAAAATACTTAAGATTGTCCATGATCACGAGATTCACATTTTCAGTCGTAGGGTATGAGTAATCGACATGGTGTAGCATGACGTAATACCGCTTGTCACACCACCCATCCGCAAGACTCATTATCCATACCTGCTGCTTCTCTTCTGCACGCGTTGTTTCTTTTACTTCACGGTATATGTGAGACTTTATAAAGTTTAGCTCTGCAGCATACTTCAGCACATCGTCTGTGCAACGAAAGCCTTCAACGGTCTCACCAGAACATCCGTAGAGTATTTGTACATCTTGCAACTTCGCACAATCCAATGTGGTTTTAAAAGAGGCATAGGAGGGGGGAATAGGAAGTTTTTCGGTATCCACCACATCCTGGCACTTTGCTGAATACCATTTCATAAACGTTGTACAAGCAATATTAAAGGTAGCCATTTGAATACACGTCTGATCTTTTCTTCTACGCTGGCGAATACACGTCTGATCTCAAGGGCTTACTGCAGTCGACTGACCACGCAGGGACTCCCAGATAGTAGCATGACTCACGTTGCTGATCTTACAGTGGGCGGAGCTTAGAACTTTCACCTGCGCACACACACACACACACACACACACACACAAAGGAGAAAGTGAAACGCTAATTGAAACATGATTTATTTAATAAACGAGATATTCAAGTTATATATATATTTACAAATACGATTTAATAAACGAGATATTCAAGTTATATATATATTTACAAATATGTGTAATAAATCAATAGATACGATTATATACAAGACAAATACGTGTCAGTTAACAATAGAAGCATCAAACGTTATGGTATCCAAAGGGTACGGTATCATAGGTACCAGGTAACTGGTAACGTTTCCTATAGGTGTTACGGCACACCTTCGTACCCCTAAGTTCCTTCACGCCCCCCAGCTTCTGCGCCCGAAAATTGTGGGTGCCTACAATTAGTTGGGGAGTCGTTCGCCCTCATCATCGTCCAAACACACTAGATCCTTCAACGATTCAAAGTTAACAACCGCCGATTCGCATGGTTGAGCGTAATACCCTTTGCCTTCACGATATATTTCATATCCTCCCCCACCCTGACCCGTACCCCATAAGTTTTAGGTCCTGTTGAGACAAAAGAGTCGGCGTATGCGTTGTCCCCATACTCATCCTTGATCTCATCAGTGAGCTCGCCGAGGAACTCCCCAATAGCGGGCATGTATTCACCCTCCCTCTCTGTGAATATCACGCTATCTGTATCGGCATACAATACTCTCCGCCCAAGAGAATGCAATAGACCCCAAAGTTTTATACGGGCGTAGGCTGTTGTGAAGCTGGCCACAGGTATGTTTGTAACCCTTGAGGTATCTGTGGCCAATTCAGTGTTGTTGTACTTTATTATGTAAGTATTACCTACATTCACGATCTCCATGACCTCTTTATCGGGAGCATTGGCATAATCCCAGACATCACTATAACTTTGTGCCAAATGAATGTTCCCTTTGCCGGTATTCTGCGCAAATTTTCCCCATAGACTGTTTAGACACAACTTTGCACTAAAGCGCTTGCCAGGATTCTTTGCAATTTGGACGATCAAGTTGTATACCTTCGCGGTCGCGGTAACGTTGAATATAGGCAGACTTTTCATCTTCGGTATCAACTCCTCGCGGATACCCTGATGCCTCAACCTTATCCTTCAAAAAGGCGTTTATATATGGTGTGAAAAGGTTGGGTAGCTTCTGAAACCTCCACACCTCATGTATCTTCAGTATTCTATAACCATGGCGTACGGCTAGGGCCAGCTCAGGACTTGTATATACGCCTCTGATCTTACGCTGGTGGGGTATATGGTTACAATCGCCGTTATCCTCTTCCGCGCACTTCACGCACAGGGGAAACATGAGCTTGTCGTCGATAACGACAGGTAAGATTGGCATCCATAAATTGCGTGGGGGGAGTACGTCTACGAAAGAGAGCCCAAAGTAACGATCATTCAAATTTCTTGAAAATTCATTGATGGAGGGCAGGTTAGGTCCCACCAGTTTCTCAGGAGCGCCCACGGGGTACGGATTGTTCTTCATCACGTATGGGTATAAAGAACAGAAATCGTAGTAATGGAGCTTCACGCCCTCCGTAGGTGGAAAGTATAGTCTGAATGGATTTGTACGTCCTCCAAACAAGCTATCACCACATTTGAGAGGATCCAGCACCATTGAACGCTTGATCGTGTTTATTTCCTCACGGTACACCTCGTCTGTCTCCATCCGTGCATCATATTCATGCTCCCACAAGACTTTGTGAGTGAACTGTGATCCTATAAGTTGATCGCGGGTGCGGGTCCATGCAAGACAGTCGGCAGGAGATCTACCGTGGATATCTCCGGCGATTCCGCACTCAGGACGGGGGCATCCATGCCACCAGCATCCGTTAAAGGAGTACACAGTCTTCACACCAGTGACACGGTTTTCACTTAACCCATCAACCCAAAAAACACGTCCATTAATCTTAATGGGTACTTCACCCGTGTTGCGGGCGTGCTTTATGTATACACCTGTCTGTTGCTGTAGGTGTATGAGCCAGTAAATAGCCTTGTGTCCGTAACTGCGGGGTTGTTTCGGTGAATAATGGCTAAGGTGTCTTTAGGCATGAAGTTATTCTTGAACACCGTAAAACATAATGATGCGATGGTGGTTGCGACTTGCAGGATCGCATTTGAAACGGCTATGTACATCCTTCTAAAGGCCTGGAAACATACTCTAAGCACGCGCACATCATTCACGCAATAACGCTCACATTCATCAGCTATATTATAAGGGTTACTTTCATTAAAACTGTTGTAGTATCGATCAAAGTCTTCACGTTCATCCATACAGTCATAGTTAAAATAATGTTTGGGTGGTGGTGGGCCTACGTAGTTTAAAGTCTCGCTGGTGAGGAAAGTGTAAGGGAAGTATCCTTTGGAAACTTCAGCTGCTACCCATCACCTTGGGTAGCTTTGCTAATTTACAAGGTGTGAATAATAAAGTGTCTTTAAATTGTACATTGCCTCTTATTGCATCTGTATTAATTTGTTGCCTCTTTTCAATGGATCACCTGTAAATATCTCAGAGGATTCGTGTTCAAGCAACTCCTTATAAAGGAACTGCGTGTCAAACTTTGCCCCGTTATGGGCGAGAATATACACAGTCATTTTTTTGAACTTGTCGGCTAACTTGACAATATAGGACACAAATAGTTTCACAGGACTATCGCGGACATTCGTTTTAAAAACGTTTGTCCGTTTACCGCATTTGGGGCACTCGTCACATTCGATCCCATACACTCATCACAGATGGTCTGGCTCACAAGTAAATGTGGAATTACCTCTTTGGTTTCAGCGTTCGTATATGTTTCTATATCGTAGTATACAGTTATACAAGGGTTATTTTTAGGCTTAGCATCTTTCATATAACATACATGCTTTACTCCATCCGCCTTATATTCCTCCTGGCATGTAGGACAGTGAATTTCGTCACACTTGTGCTTAAATTTCCCCCAATTATCCATTGTGTGAAACATACCACATTCACAGATTCTCATTTTCCTGCACGTGCCAATTGATTTATGGAAATCAAAGCAGTTATTATTGAAAATGTGCGTCTACACACATCACAGTCTCTCTTCTCAGCTTCAACTACACGGCTTTCACATTTGGTGCTTTTACACTGCTCACATACCATGTGACATTCTTTACAATGTCTCACTATATCATCCGCAAACTCGAGGCACCCCTTACACAAATCATGATGTCTCCCATATTTTCGACTTTTGTCATAACTCGCGTAAAGCCACCTTATATTACGGATGGGGAGATACGTTGTCCCTGACAATCCTAAAATAAGTAGGGGTCTTGTACGATCTCTCACACAGCTTTTAAAAACATACACAGTCCTACGACGATCATCCAACCCAAATACAACTATACGGACATTCATTTCCTGTTCTACCTTCTCAGCTCTTCAGGACCCATATTACAGTCAAATTCAAGTTCACAGTCTACAGCTAGTTTACGGGCACGTTCCACGACCGTAGGCAACCAAATTTTTGAGTCCGTGTATTTTGTACAGTAAACATACGTGCTAAGAGTACTGCTATAAAGCCGCAACCACGATCGACGTTTATATGCTTTCGTGTAAATAGTCGGAGAATTGAAGTTAAGAGTATACGGTATGGCACTATGACCCGCAACACGGAATACACGATCAATATTTACCGTGAAGTTGTCCATATTAAAGGCTATACTACTTTGGGCGGCTTGCATTATACGTCCTAATATATATTCTACATCTTCAGCCGCCAAACGTCTAAATGGCACTATCACCCAATAATCATCTACATCACCGTCATCTGACCCGAATCCAAAGGACAGACTCGTCCTGACTTCACGCTCGTCGCGGTTCTGAAGAGCAAACTCTACAATACGCTGTACAACCCGGCGTAGCCCGCGCTCAATTCCATTGCTATACATGGCTCTAGGGTCGACCCTGACTCTATACCGATTTCTAGTCAAGGCTGGGGTGGGGGCTGCGGAGCGCACCAACTCAAACGTTATATCATCCTCAACAGAACGGGGGGCAACTGTGGCGGATGAATAGGGGATATATTAGCGGGAGGTGCTGCTGGGGGATTGTTGCGTAAGAGGTTGAGGGTTGGGGATCTATTACTGGTGCAACAGGCGCGTATTTCGGTCGCTTTATACCTGACGTGGGGTTCTCTTCATCATACCTCCGCTTTGGACGTGCTACCGGTATCGCTGGTGAGGGTTCGTTGGCAGGGGAGGAGATCACAACTACACTGTCGTCGAGGTCATCCGTAATGTCAATGATGGGTGCTCTACCTCATCGTCATTCACGGTTCTGTGGGAGAAGAAACAAAATATAAGGAACAGCACTCAAAATTTGTAATATTTTGTAAATGACCCACTTAGGAGTGTGACGTGTTAGAAATGGACTCTGTAGAAAAATTCAGATTCACGAGCCCATCCACATGTATTATATCTGGACCTACAGGATGTGGTAAAACTGTGTTTATGCTTAAAATCATTAAAGAAAAGGGAGAGATGTTCTCGAAATTTGTGCATAAAGTTATATGGTGCTATTCGACGTATCAATCAGTGTTCAACGAGTACCAAGATGATATTTTGTTCCACAAAGGCGTATATGACGTTAATTCGTTAAAGGGAAATGAACATACATCATTGTAATTGACGATCTCATGTTGGAGATGGATAAAACGTTTGCCGAGACATTTACAGTATTCTCCCACCATCTTAACATAAGCGTGTTCTTCATCAATCAGAATCTATTTTTCAAAAATAGATACATGCGCGATGTGTCGTTAAATACGCAATATCTAGTCTTATTCGCGCAACGTAGAGATGTATCACAAATTGGGGTATTAGCCAATCAAATGTTCCCGAATCAGCGTAAGGAGTTTTTGGAAGTTTATAAAGAAGCTACAAGCACGCGTTACGGATATTTGCTTTGCGACCTTCATCCGCGAAACACGTTTAGAGTGCTTCTACGAACGAATATATTTCCAAACGAGCCTGAAACGGTGTATATTCCAGAATGACAAAGAGACTAAAGAAATACCGTGAATTAATAAAAATCTATCATCGACTGCCCCGGGCAATGCAGCAGATGTTTATTAAAAATATCGACGCCGACTTTTTAAAATGCATCTGTGAAATCTGTCTTAACGTTATAAATTGCAATGTATCAATGAAAACCCCTCAGAAGGCTCGCCTACGCCGCTACAAGAACATAATACGTGCACTCGCTCGTAAAAGTCAAACTGTAGCGAAGAAAAAACGAATTATTGTACAAACAGGAGGGTCATTTCTCCCCATCTTATTTTCAGTTTTGGGTCCTTTACTGACTAGATTAATATAATGAAGAAAGTGGTAGTGATTCCCCACGAGGTGTACGCTTCACTGCAAAGGAATCCAGACACGGATCTAGATCCCCGTAAAAGCAGACTTAAAAGAATGGAAAGCGAATTGCTAGCCCTATTAAACAGTGAAAAAACACCTGATGAGAAAAGAATCTTATACCAAGAAGCTCTGCAGAAATTTCTTCACGAGTACGAAAATTATAAGAGCCCTACAGAGATTCCTGTGGTTATTAGGCACAGCACGGGGGACGATGGACATGGCGACATAGGATCTGAGCCCGACGATACAGCTGACCAACCAAAAATTAAGGGATTAGCCACACAACATATCGAACATGTATTAAAAAGCACCCTCCCACATACATTGAGGAGTAAAGGCTTAAGTCTTTATAATCTATTGAATGAGGATCCAGCCATACAATGGACCGATACAGGCGAGATCATTGTGGAAGGATCAAAGGTACAGGGATCGAATATCGTAGACATTGTCCATGATCTGGTGAGAAAGTGGGATAGGCCATCACCATCAGGATGGAAGCATATTAAAGCAAGACTACAACAAATAAATGTCCCTAAAACGTTGATAGGAAATCTGAACAGGTTAAAAGACTTGGAACATGCAACGCATGTGACACAATTGAAGGCGCCGTCACCCCCGGCTAATTTACAAGGTGTGAACAGCAGGGTGTCTTTAAACTGTACATTACCTCTTATCTGCATCTGTATTAGTTTGTTGCCTCTTTTCAAGGGATCACCTGTAAATATCTCAGAAGACCAGTGTTCAAGCAACTCCTTATAAAGGAACTGTTTGTCAAATTTTGCTCCGTTATGGGAAGAATTCCACCGTCATTTTTTTTAAATTGTCCGCTAAATTGACAATATAGGATACAAAGAATTTCACAGATAGTCTGGCTTACAAGTAAATGTGGAATAACCTCTTTGGTTTCAGCGTTCGTGTATGTTTCTATATCGTAGTACACGGTTATACACGGGCTACTTTTAGGCTTAGCATCTTTCATATAACATACATGCTTCACTCCATCTGCCATATATTTTTCATGACATGTAGAACAGTGAATTTCATTGCATTTATGCACAAACTTACCCCAATTATCCATCATATGAAACATGCCGCATTCACAGATTCTCATTTTCCTGCAAGTGCCAACTGATTTATGGAGCTGAAAGCATTTATTATTGAAAAATGTACGTCTACACACATTACACTCCCTCTTCTCGGTTTCAACTACAAGACTTTCACATTTGGGACTCTTACACTGCTCACATACCATGTAGCACGCCTTACAATGTTTCACTTTATCATCCGCAATCGCGAGACATCCCTTACATAAATCATGATGCCTTCCATATTTTCGACTTTTATCATAACTAGCGTAGAGAGTCCTTATATTACGGATGGGGAGATACGATGTTCCTGACAATCCTAAAATAAGTAGAGGTCTTGCACGATCAATTACACAGCTTTTAAAAACATACACAGTCATACGATGATCATCCATTCCAAGTACAACTATACGAACATTCATTTCCTGCTCTACCCTTCTCAGCTCTTCAGGACCCATATTACACTCAAACTCAAGCTTGCAATCTGAAGCCAGTTTACGGGCACGCTGCACAACCGTAGGCAAGCAAATTTTCTGCGCCCATGTATTTAGCACAGTGAACATATGAGCTAAGACTATTGCTATAAAGCCGCAGCCATGATCGACGTTTAAATGCTTTTTGTAAATAACTGGAGAATTAGAATTAAGTGTATAAGGTGTGGCACTATGACTCGCAACCCGGAATACTCTGTCAATAACTATCGTGAAGTTGTCCAAGTTGAAGGCAGTACTACTTTGAGAGACCTGCATTATACGACCCAAGATATATTCTATGTCTACAGTTGCCAAGCGTCTGAATGGTATTACTACCCGAAAATCATCTACATCCCGTCATCTGAACCGAACCTGAAGGACAACCTCTTCCAGACTTCGCGTTCGTCGCTGTTCTGAAGGGCGAACTCCACAATACCTTCAACTACGCACCTTAGTCCAACACCGTTGCTATACATGGATCCAGGATCAACCCTGACCACGTACCGATTTCTAGTCAGGGCAGGGGTTGGGGTTGCGGTGCGCACCAACTCAAATGTTATATCTTCCTCTACAGCACGAGAAGCTGATGCTGCTGGTGTGGAGGAAGTACCCGGAGTTCAACAGAAATGAGGGAGTATATTTGAGAAAGGCACTATTGTGGGGATGTGTCGTAAGACGTAGAGGGTTGGGGCTCTATTACTGGGGTCTAACAACCGGCGAAACCCTGGCGCGCCTTATACCTGACGTGGAGGGTTCTTCATCATGCTTCCGCTTTGAATTGCCGAGTGCTACAGATGTCGCTGCTGAGGGTTCGTCAGCGGGGATGGACTCTGTAACCCACAACAAAGTGGGACCATCTCAGTCAGATTAGAATTCGCCGACCCTATAGACGCGCCTATTAGTGTACTGGTGTACCTCGAATCACAAGCTCTAATGGAAGTTGACCGTTTCAAGAACGTGGTCACAGACTTTTAAAATGGACGCGAATACACTCCAGAGAGTAATGAAAAGTGACAGAACCACACGCTCCAAATTTATCAGTGTTTGCGAAGAATGAAACATTGAAATTGCCCACTACGAGAGATTGGTGTAGTCTTATTGTCAACAGCGGCATTGTTGGTAGTGAAGGGATTCATTGGTTTGCAATCTATTTTAAAAATAGGGAACGAATGTACTGATTTGATTCACTCGGCACTCATCCCTGGAGTGACCCTGTGGTTGTACAATTTATCGAACAGCTACATATCCCTGAAATTG
The DNA here is from genome assembly GCA_023014485.1 of Bathynomus jamesi. NCBI lineage: Eukaryota > Metazoa > Arthropoda > Malacostraca > Isopoda > Cirolanidae > Bathynomus > Bathynomus jamesi. Next base: position 756,185 of record JAJOZX010001585.1, on the reverse strand, counting down.
TCTGGACTCCTTCCTGTTTCAAGGATATTTTAGTAATACTTGTGGCATGTACTGTCTTTCATTTCTCCTGCACTTGTCACATTGGAGGGGATTTATAAATTTTTTAAAATTATTCGATTTGTGCGACTCTGAGATGAATGATAAGTTGGTATGCAGACAGATAAAATAAAGGTTCCCACTTGTACGCACTCGTTGTATTGTGTAACGTTTTACGTGTATATATATATTTGCAACTATATTGTGTAAAGTTTTACGTGTTTATATATATATATATAATTATAACTGTAAAATGTCTCCATTAATGTTAGCCTTATTTAATGGACGCTAGTTATGAAGCCGAATTGTACTAAATCATGCTTTCTACCATTTAGTAAATTGAATGAAAATACAATGTGTTTTGTTTTTAACCACAAAAAAAAACTTACTTTAATTCCTCGAGGACCTGGCATTCGTTGGACCGGATGTAAGCCAATACCTCGAGCTCGGTATTCAAGTCACTGGGCTGGCTGCGCGGTAAAACCTCCAAATCGTCGTCATTTATTTGACTTTCATCAAAGCTGTCGCGAAAAGTAGCTATAACTCGATGAAGTTCCGCATCGGTCCTTTAAGGAGAAATTAACATGATTAGCTCTTACTGAATCTTTTTTATTTAAAGTTAAATTAAATTAAAGTTTAATTAAAGATATGATAATAAAAACGCACTCTAATAGACAGAGTTTATTTCAACAGTTTCGATGCCCACTGGCATCCTCTGCGGGAATCAAGTAAGTTACTTTATAAATACAATAATTATGTCAAACGAAAAATAATAGAATCTGTATGGATAGAACAAGTGGATAATTTTAATTTGTGGGAAGGTACTTATAAGCTGGACCCTCTAATGAGATTCTTGGTCGAAAAATTCCTTACGGTGTCGGGTGAACGGGTTTTACCTTAAGTGTGAATTTCTTAAAGGTCTCTGGATTGTTTCCTTACTCGCTTTTGGTTCATCCTGTTTTTCCGTAAAGTGTAAATGGAATAATAAACGTAAATGTAAATGTAATAATGGAAGTAATAAATGTGGAAATAAATGTAAATGCAATAAATGTAATAATGAAGGTAATAAAATAAATGTAATAATAAGTGTGAAGGTAATAATAATAAATGTTAAAAAAAAGTAAATGCAATAATAAATGCAGTAATAATGTCAAAATAATAGAATCTGTATGTACAGTGCCCGCGAAAAGTATCCGATCACCCTTGAAATTTGTATTTTTTACATAAAAAACAATGTTTAAATGTATACTAACCTTATATTAGTATTTTGTCATCTGTCCTTTGGTTTGGATGACTTGTTCTAGACGTTTTGGCATGGATTTAATCAAGTTTTGACAAACTTCCACTGATATTTCCTTGCACCATACCTTTTTGATGGCCTCTTGTAATTTTTCGACTGAGCCAGTGTCGTGGCATTCAACCTTATTTTTTATTATTAGCCACAGATTTTCTATCGGATTGAGATCTGGACTATTACCAGGCCAATCCAAAATATCAAATTTATTGTCAGTAATCCATTTTGTCACTATTTTGGCCCTGTGACATGGTGCACCATCATGCATGTATGTTTTTGTCCTTTGGATTGCCATTGCCATTAGAAGTTTATCCTGTAGCATTGCTAAATACCGTGCACCATTCATAGTTGTGTTCTTCGGAAGAAAATATAAGTTTCCACGCCATAGTAACCGAAACAACCCCAAACCATCACACTTGGAGGGTGTTTCATTGTCTTTAGGGTGTATTTAGGGTCCATCCTATTTGAGCCAATAGGCCGGCGAACCTTTTTTGGACAACTTCTGAATGTCAAAAATGTCGACTCATCGCTAAATAAAACCTTCTTCCAGTCATCAACAGTCCAATGAATGTATTTTTTACAAAATGCGACACGTTTTTTACGCATTTTTCATTAATGAACGGTTTCTTAGCAGCATGGCGAGATGGTAATCCGAGTTCTTTTGGAGCCGCTCCTGGATAGTTCGTTCAGAAACACCAGATAACAAATTATTCATATTAAATTTTATTTCTTTCGCAGTTATTGTTGGGTTTTTCAATACTAAACGTTTCATAAGTTTGTCTGTTCGCGAATTTGTTTTTCTCGGTCTGCCAGATCGTTTTTTAGGGACTGGCGTGGTTAGGCCACCATTGTTCTTAGCCCGTGAAACCCATAAATTAACGGTACTTTGGGATATGTTTAATTCCTTAGCTATCTGTCTCTGTGATTTCCCACATGCATGCAAAGCAACAATAGCACCTCGACAATCACTCTTAAGTTGTTTTTTAGCACACATTATATATAAATTTTATTTACACCACTTTCTGTAAAAAAAAAAAAAAATATCAAGAAATTTACACAAACAGTGAAATCTGACAAATTTGAGACACAGCCACCCGCAACGAAGGCTACCAGAACACTAATTTGAGAATGCGTTGGATAGCTCTCATATCAGCGAGCAACCTCAAAGTTACCAGATGTCGCTAGAACAAATAGAAAGTGAATTACGTGTCTCTGAATATTAAGGGAAAATATTGTATTTTCTTGAGTGATCGGATACTTTTCGCGGGCACTGTATAGAACAAGAAGATAGTTTTAACTCGTGCGAATGTACTTACAAGCGGGACCCTTTAATAAAATGCCATACTGGTGTCGGGGGAACGGGATCTAACCTAGGTGCGAATTTCTTAATGGTCTCTCGATTGTTTCCTTCTCGCCTTTTTCATTCGTTTTTCGGTTTATAATTTCTGTATAATAAACAACAATGTATTAATCAATGTAATAATAAATTTATAATTTCTGTAATAAATAATAATGCAATATTAAATGTAATAAATGTAATAGTAAATGTAATAATTATGTAAAAAAGTAATAATAGAATAGCGTGATATCACATTCTGAAGACGTTGAAAGTGTGTTTTTATGTGCGAACTGTAGATGATAATATCGTCAAGATAGACGAGAGCTTCGACACCTAATAGGTCGGAAAGGACTATATTCATCAACCTAGAGAAATTAGCAGGCCCATTTCGGACTCCGAAAGGTAAAATCTGGAATTCGTAATGGCGATTTCCTTCTTTCTGATCATAGACCATTAGAAATATTTTTCTGTAAAAAAAAAAAAAATATCAAGAAATTTACACAAACAGTGAAATCTGACAAATTTGAGACACAGCCACCCGCAACGAAGGCTACCAGAACACTAATTTGAGAATGCGTTGGATAGCTCTCATATCAGCGAGCAACCTCAAAGTTACCAGATGTCGCTAGAACAAATAGAAAGTGAATTACGTGTCTCTGAATATTAAGGGAAAATATTGTATTTTCTTGAGTGATCGGATACTTTTCGCGGGCACTGTATAGAACAAGAAGATAGTTTTAACTCGTGCGAATGTACTTACAAGCGGGACCCTTTAATAAAATGCCATACTGGTGTCGGGGGAACGGGATCTAACCTAGGTGCGAATTTCTTAATGGTCTCTCGATTGTTTCCTTCTCGCCTTTTTCATTCGTTTTTCGGTTTATAATTTCTGTATAATAAACAACAATGTATTAATCAATGTAATAATAAATTTATAATTTCTGTAATAAATAATAATGCAATATTAAATGTAATAAATGTAATAGTAAATGTAATAATTATGTAAAAAAGTAATAATAGAATCTGTATGTATAGAACAAGAAGATAGTTTTAAATTTGTGCGAATGTACTTATAAGCGGGTCCCTTTAATAAAAATGCCCTTCCAGTGTAGGAAGAACGGGATCTAACCTATGTGCGAATTTCTTAATGGTCCCTGGACTGTTTTCCCTCTTGTTTTTGGTTCATTCGTTTTTCTGTATCCACCCGAAGAGGATGCCAGTGGGCATCGAAACTGTTGTGGAAAATAAACTCTGTCTATTAGAGTGGGTTTTTATTATCATATTTTGACCTTCACGTAGAAAAGTGTTTTTTTTGCATTTTTAATTAAAGAGTTACAATAAGAGAAAATGCCGATTAGGGTGCCTGGCAAATTATAATGAGAAAGCAGATAACCTGACAGGTTTCAAAAGTAAGATTAGCTGGGTGTGCTACGCATCGTCGGCCTCCCCAGGGGCCTCGACCCCGGGGCAAATATCCTTTCACTTCGTTTTATTACGAGTTTCTATAAATTATAACACTTGCACTGAATGAAGCTATATAAATATACATAGCCCGGCCTTCCGCTAAAATCGCAAACTAGTTTTTGAAAACTTGTTTATGGTTTTTTTATAAATTTCACAAATTAAAATAATTACTTACAATTCAACGTCGTCATCAACTCTCCATCACAAATTTCTGCAATAGTTTGCGTTGAAAGTAAGGTGTTCCGGTCAGTTGCTCCGAAAAGGTGGAGCGTAGACCCTGCATAGAAATCTCCATCGTCAAACAATTCCGGGGAGGTGTAAAGCTGCTGTGATTGGCTCATGGCGATATCTGTGCTCACTCTTTGATAAATACAGCTGTTGTGGGTTCCATATGAAAGTGCTCCATTTTATAGGAGGGAGCCTAATTGTAAACACCCACAATACCCGAATCGCGAGTTTCCTATTGGCCGTCGTTGAAATTTGGGTGGGGCATGACGTGTAAGCACAACCACCCGCCAACCAGAGCTCCTGGGCCGATCTCATGCGCTTCCCACTGTACTGTAATTGGCCGATCCGTGAATTCTGGGGCGTGTCAAATATATCTTACCCACTCCATAGATTTCTTCCAGAATCGTTGAGAGAGAGAGAGAGAGAGAGAGAGAGAGAGAGAGAGAGAGAGAGAGAGAGAGAGAAAAGAGAGAGAGAGAGAGAGAGAGAGAGAGAGAGAGAGAGAAGATGAAGATAGAGATAGAGAGAGAGATGGAGAGAGGGACAGAGATAGAGAGAAGTTCTGTTTGGAAAATAAACAATATTATTTTATCAATTGTTTTATTATCATTATCTTTATATAGATATATATATATATATAATATATATATAAAGAATAGATAGAATAGATAGAGAGAAGTTCTGTTTGGAAAATAAACAATATTATTTTATCAATTGTTTTATTATCATTATCATTATATATATATATTTAGCGATTTTAGAGTCGTCTAAAACTGAAAATAATTCAGAGAGAGATGTAGAGAGAGAGAGAGAGAGAGAGATGGAGAGATAGAGACGCCCTAAAACTGGAAAATAATTTTGAAAAATTAACAGAGATGAGAGGGGGTGGGGGCTACGCATTAGTCCCTCATAAAGTTTATGGTTTAGCGAGAACGTCTGTTTTATGGCCTTACATGTGACATAAATATATATGAGGGAATTAACGACATTGGGAATTAAAATCGGAAATGTGGGCAGGTCGCATCGGTTTAAAGTTTATGGGGGAATAGAAATCAAATTCCGTGAACAAGCTTAAGATATGCGTTTTAAGATTTTAACTCCGATATTATCTAGCGCCTTTCTTCAAACTGGCGCCACTGGCGTAGAACAGGTGTTTCAAATAGGTCATCCGATGTTTTAAATTTTATTTTTTAATGGATAAATCTTTAATAGGTGTATATATATATATATAATGGATAAATCTTTAATAGGTGTGTGTATATATATATATATATATGTATATATATATAATGAATAAATCTTTAATAGGTGTATATATATATATATATACATTAACATCACCTTATTAGTTCCCGCATGACGAGAATAATACAGTTTTCCATTCCGCACTTTTCAGAACGTATATCGAAGTGTATTTAAGGCAAAAATAACATATTAAACTTCTGTTTTATTGCCTCAACTGTGACAATATATGTATATATATATATATCGGCTTATACATTCACGTAAATTAATTTTAAAAAATTTAACAGAGATGGGTGGGGTATGCGACGCATTAACCCACAAAGTTTATGGTGTCGAGAGACCAGAAATACAATTCCATCGAAGAGAAGATCCGAGTTTATTTATTGAGATTTTAAAATCGATATTATCTAGCGCTTTCTTCTGGAAGCTAAATGGTCTCTTCCTCTCTCTCCTCCTCCTCTCTCTCTCTCTCTCTTAGGTTAGTATGCCCCAATGGGGGGGGAGGCCGTCCCACTTTTCCCCCAAAGAGTTTAGGTGGACTCCCCAGCTTGCTGGGTGAGTTTCCCCTACTTTTTTTTGCACCCTGGGGTTGGCACTGCGGGGGAGATTGCAACAAGGGGGAAGGGGAGTTGGCATTGGGGGTTGGCACTGGCACTCATTGCAACAGTGCGCTGCACTCTCAACTTTTGCAGTCATACTACTTCAGCGACGGTAACCAGTGCACCACCGAGGCGTTTATTGTGTTCGTTTATTAGTGCAGAAACCACTGACTCGGAATTTCCTTATACACTAATCACGTTTGACTTAGCACAGAAACTTTAGTATTGTATTCTTATATCTGAGTCGTTATTCAAGGAGCAGGTGATAATTTGACTCAAATACTTAAATTCTTTTGCCATACTTTCTGTAGTGCTTTAACTTTCACTTTCGAATTAATGTTAGCTGTTTCATTTGAACTTTTGGAATGGAATCGTAACATTAAAATTAATATCATTATTCTACAAATACTCTATAATTCGCAATTTTTATAAGATGATCCAGACCTTTAACTGCAATAGACTTATTAATACCATATCAGATGTATAAAACAAGTTATTTCTCCTTACATAATCTATACAACATCCCACTTTTGCAAAGTTAAGCTGCATAGATAACACTGGTCAACACTCATTTTATTGCCAATCATATTAGAGTGATTTTGGGGTAACTTTGTGGTGCTGATTCCGAATATGACATCGGTTTTGCTAGATTGGCTCTAATTTATGAGATAATTGGTACCTCATTGAAACACGTAAAAATGCAAAAAATTTAATGTTCAGGCGGAGCCTACTTACTGGTTGGGTGGCCGATGACTTATATACGGAGGGGGAATATTCTAGAATGATCGCGGAGTAAACACTAAGAATATTCGCGTGTCTCACCATCTAGAATGTTCCGGTAGTTTCCCATATGCACGCGTTATGGTTACGTTTCCTATTAATTGAGGGTATTCATTATCTCAAGAACTAGAGCCAAATCGGAAAAACTACTTTCATTTTGGAATTCAGCAACCCCAAAATACCCTAAATTCGTACGAATTTCCTTGGCAACGAAACAAAAAAAAAATTTTGTTGAGCTGTGTAATTATTAAATAGTTAAACAGTTGTAATGGGTCACCAGTATTAAGGAAAGGAATAAACTGAGCTAGTTTTCCTTTTATTTAACAAACCTTTCCATTTATTTTTAATGTTATAATTTCCTTTTCACTTAAATATATTATATATCTTTTTTAATTTTAATTTTAATTTTTAAAGAATTTATACTTTCACTTTAAATTTATATCTCAGCGTTTTAAAATTTTAGACCACAAGATGACAAAAGAATTTGTCGAAACAATTGAAAATAAATGAGAATATTTGCCGTTGTATTGATTTCTTTTTCCATTTGCAATCTCCATTTTCCAGGAAAAATTCAATAGGTGATATATATATATATGCACTGTGTATATATATATATATATATATATATATATATATAGTTTAGAAGTTTAGAATAGAAGAAAAATCCTTTCGAAGACCCTAAAACTTCTGAATTATACTCGTATAATAAGAATTCTTCCACGAAGACATTTTCTGAATTAATTTCTAAACATTTCTACGAGTGAACTACGAATAACGAAGATTGAGAAAAACGAAATGTAATTTTGCAATTCGGAAAAATTTAAAACAATATAACAATTTCTGATGCGGTTGTTTCCAAAATTTATTTTGAAATTACGTGTTTTTTGTCTTGTTCTTTTCTGCTTCTTGCAACGGCCAATGAAAATGTCGCTCCAACGTAAAATTATGTGAAAGGCACATTTTCTAAAAAATTAATACATACGCATATATATATATATATATATATATATATATATTATATTATATATACACACACACACATATATATATATATATAGTATAATTTATATATATATATATACACAGGGTGTTTCAGCAGGAAAGGTCAATACTTCGGGAGGTGATAGTATCGGTCATTGTGAGAAAAAAAGTTCATATGAACATGTGTCTAATTCTGAATGGTTACGAAGATAGAGCGGTTTGAATCTACAAATACAAAAGCATTGTTAATGGTAATCAAGAAAGAGAAACCAATTACTGTTTCTAACATTTAATGTTTAAACATTGGCATTTTGAATGGTATCAGATACAGAAATGACAAATTTGTTACAGTTTACAATACGTTTTCGAAAATCCCACCGTCAACCTCAATGCACTTTGCAACTCGTGTGCGAAGATCGCGTGTTGTTCGTCTGAGTTGATCTTGACGTTCCTTTATGCGGGCAGCAGCATCCAAAATGCGTGCGAGCAATTCGTCTCGTGTATCCACCTTTCTTTTGTAAACTTGACTTTCCATCCATCCCCACAAACAATAATCTAACGGAGAGAGGTCAGGAGACATTGGTGGCCATTGAATGGGACTACCGCGGCCGATCCATCGACCAGGGAAAGTTTGATTTAGGTATTGCATCACCAGACGGGTAGAATGTGGAGGAGCTCCGTCATGCTGAAAGTACATACCAGCGCGTGTAGCCAAAGGAACATCCTCCAATAGTCCTGGCAATTCATTTTGCAGAAATTCTAGGTAACTTTGTCCTGTAAGACGATTCTCTAAAGTAACAGGGCCAATCAGCTGATCATCGATAGTACCGCACCACACATTGGCAGAGAAGCGATGTTGAAAATTTGTTTTCACAGTGGCATTTGGATTTTCGTCTGACCACCGATGAGAGTTACGAGTGTTGTTGATACCGTCACGGGTGAAAGTAGCTTCATCGGTGAACAGTATTAATCGAAGCAATCGGCGATTAGCATTTACCCAATGACAAAATTCCAGTCGCATGGCAGCGTCTCCTGGTTGAAGGTGTTGTACACGCTGTACATGATATGGATGCAAGCCTTCCTCTCGTAATGTTCGCCATACTCTTGTGTGTGGTACACCGAGACGTGTAGAAATTCTTCGTGAGCTAGTAGTAGGACTACGCTCTACCAACTGAAGAATGTTTTCCACTTCATCCACATCTTGTTGACCCTCACGGTCAGATGAAACATGAGCGTTGGGAAGTGTACCAATCTCATGCAATGTGTTGAAAACCCTGGTAAACACTCTTCGATCCGGAATTCTGCGGTTCGGAAACCGTCGACGGTATTCTGCAACAGCAGCTGTTGCACTTCCATACACCATATCTGCATATTCGGCATGTGAAAAGGTGTGTGGCATTCTTAACACTACTTCAAACACCAAACAATGTCATTCACAACAGTCAGCTGTCGATTGGCTTATGTTACATGCTTACATTACAGCTGACATGGTTCAAGGTTATAGGGGAGGGAAGGGGGAGGAAGAGCTGCGCGCGCATCAGATTCAAACAGCTCTATCTCCGTAACCATTCAGAATTAGACACATGTTCATAAGAACTTTTTTCTCACAATGACCAATACTATCACCTCCCGAAGTATTGACCTTTCCTCCTGAAACACCCTGTATATGTATATATATATATATATATATTTATTTATATATAATATATATATATATATATATATATATTATATATATATATATATATGATACACACAGACCGTGCATGGAACAAGGATCTCTTCTGGGATAATTAAATCCACTATAGTCCGAATAAGTAATGGTAAATGACAAATACCATAGTTTTTCTTTTTCATGATGCAAGCCCGACGTGGGCAACGGGTCTCTCGCAAAGAGGTCCCATAAATATAGCTTCCCTCACCAGCTATATATATATATATATATATATATATATATATATATATATATATATATATATATATATATATCGTAAAGAACGACGCTTGTATAGAAGATATTCCGCCCAAAAGTAGTATAGTTTCATATATATATATATATATATATAGAGTATGAATTTCACAATTAAACACGTGAAAAGAATGACTGATACAAACCCACAGGGAAAAAGAAAAATGATTCCAAGGCCTTTCGTGTATTCGTGTATTCATTCCTTGTCGGGGTGTACTTCTGAATACTGTTCACGAAAGTCCTTGGAATCATTTTTCTCTTTCCCTCTGGGTTTGCATTATATATATATATATATATATATATATATATATATATAACTGCAAAGAACACGCAGTATAAATAACGTAAAGAACGACGCTTGTATAGGAGATATTCCGCGCAAGACGAGAGAGAGAGAACGAAACAAATGAAAAAATGAGGTAACCACCCGGGAATCGAACCCGGGATCTTCCGATTGCCGGTCAGATGCAATACCATTACACCATGGGCCTCACTCTTCCAAATGCCGTAATTCTTCTACATACTCGCAGAAACCAATGCCCCAAGGGGGCACCTCCCGCATGCCGTAACATTATATACATTTAACTGCAAAGAACACGCAGTATAAATAACGTAAAGAACGACGCTTGTATAGGAGATATTCCGCGCAAGACGAGAGAGAGAGAACGAAACAAATGAAAAAAATTAGGTAACCACCCGGGAATCGAACCCGGGATCTTCCGATTGCCGGTCAGATGCGATACCATTACACCATGGGCCTCACTCTTCCAAATGCCGTAATTCTTCTACATACTTGCAGTTAAATGTATATAATGTTACGGCATGCGGGAGGTGCCCCCTTGGGGCATTGGTTTCTGCGAGTATGTAGAAGAATTACTGCATTTGGAAGAGTGAGGCCCATGGTGTAATGGTATCGCATCTGACCGGCAATCGGAAGATCCCGGGTTCGATTCCAGGGTGGTTACCTCATTTTTTCATTTGTTTCGTTCTCTCTCTCTCGTCTTGCGCGGAATATCTCCTATACAAGCGTCGTTCTTTACGTTATTTATACTGCGTGTTCTTTGCAGTTAAATGTATATAATGTTACGGCATGCGGGAGGTGCCCCCTTGGGGCATTGGTTTCTGCGAGTATGTAGAAGAATTACGGCATTTGGAAGAGTGAGGCCCATGGTGTAATGGTATCGCATCTGACCGGCAATCGGAAGTTCCCGGGTTCGATTCCCGGGTGGTTACCTCATTTTTTCATTTGTTTCGTTCTCTCTCTCGTCTTGCGCGGAATATCTCCTATACAAGCGTCGTTCTTTACGATATATCATATATATGAGAGAGAGGGTCGACAAAAGTAAATAAACGGCTTTGGTTTTTTTCATATTTTTTGATTGGGTAATAAAAGTCATTAAATAACAAAATTATTGGATCAATACAGAATCGTTTTGCTTTTCCCCTTTCGATTTTGTAAAGGTGACACACGTTCTGACATTCCATAGATGAGTTTTGCCATTTGTTCTTGAGGACAATCATCGTGGTATCTATTTAATTTTTGTCAACCCTCTGTGTATATATATTTATATATAAAACAGGTGGATGAGAAAAACCTGGACACTTTTGTTTTTCCTACAAATTTCAAATTATTCAAGCTAATACACCCAAATTAGTACAAGCTATAGCCAATCGTATAGTTATCATGTGCTAAAAATGTCAATGGAACTCATATAAAACTTACCATATTGAAATCGATGTTGTATTAGTCCCCCATTTTCTTGAATTACGTCCAGTACTCTCATTTCCCACTGATCTATGGATGACTTGATTTTGTCTTGGGACACCATAGGCCAAACAACCTCAATTCTTTGTCTAAGTGCTTCCAGGTTTGAAAATGGTTCCCTGCGACCATGGTACACCAATGACTTCAGCTCATTCCACACGAAGTAACCCAGAGGATTTAAGTCAGGAGAATTTGGTGGCCATTCTTCACTTTTTATGAATTCAGGAATGTTGGCCATCAAAAATTCTTGGGTTGCCTTGGCTGAATGAGATGGTGCATTGTCTTAAACAAAAATAAAATCTTCGTTCGGGTACAAGTCTTGGCATTCCGGTAAAAGTTCTCCGAGGTGTTCAATGTAATTTTGCGAGTTCATTTTTGTTTTCTGTGGATCAGTAAAGAATAATTTGATTTTTCCATTGTAAGAAACACCACAAGATACCATTATTTTCTTGGAAAATCGTGAAGTTGGATGATAAAGACGGTCTGGCGAGATTTCCGATTTTGAAGTTCATGCATTGACTCAGTTGTTTTGTCGATTTGTTGATACAGTTAATGTAAAGTCGGACTCATCTTGAAAAAACATGCGTTTAATATCTGCTAAATTAAATTTCCTGTACAAAGAATTACACCTTTCTAACCGTTTTCCCATGGCTTCTTTTGTTATTCTGGGGGCACTCAATGTTTTGAAAGATCTGATTCCTTTACTTTTCATTATGTTTTGGACACTGTTGCGCGAAATATTTAAATTATTTGCCATTTTTCTCTGCGAAAGATGAGTACCAGGATTATTTTCCAGCGACAACGCATGCTCTTCAACGTACCTTTCGTTTCCTCGAGTCCGAGCAGTACGCGGACGACCGCTGCCACGTTTTCTGTCAGTTGACCCTGATTGTCTAATTTTATTTATTACGTATTGTACTGTACTTCTCCAATTTTTTCCCGGAAATTCCCTAATTATTTTTATAGCACTCCATCCCTTCTCGACAAAACACGCCTTTATAACAGGTGTAGTCAGCTTTACAAAATCTCGCTGTTTGTTTCGTCAAGTTAAATTTTTTATAATTAAGAAACGGCCAAAGATAATTAACTGAGGTTTTCAGCGCATGATAACCATACTATTGGTTACATCTTATACTAATTTGGGTGTATTAGCTTGACTAGTTTGAAATTTGTAGGAAAAACAAAAGTATCCAGGTTTTCTCGTCCACCCAGTATATATATATATATATATATATATATATATATATATATATATATAATATATATATATATATATATGATGAAAATAACCACGAAGGAAAAAGGAAACACAGAATGGTGCTCATTTCATATATATATGTGAAATGTGTGTGTGTGTGTGTGTGTGTGTGTGTATGGGATAACAAGCACTACCACGCGTGTTTTTTTGTATGAAACAAATATGCCCCATTAGGATTCGACTCCGGGACCTCCTAAGTAAGAGTAACGAGCACTACCATCACACTACGACGGAATAAAAGTTAACACAGCTTGTCGTACTGTACATTTAAATGACCGAGGAAACACTTAATGCTTTCGCGTCCAAGTGCATTTTACGATGTTAACCATCCCGCTCAATGTACAGTAATGTCAGCATTTAATTCAGATCTCTCTGTTATAGCACTGGGGTCCCATAGATGAAAAAACAAATATGAGCATGCGTGGTTTTTGCCTGAAAGTTATTAAGTTGTTAAAATTGGCGCTTTATAATAAGTTAACAGAGAATATGAATTTTCATTACATATAAAATATACTTAAAGTTTATGGTATTAAAAACTGGGAAAAATATCTTAGAACCTAAAAATAGTCATGCATTTACTGCGCATGTGCAAATTTCCCGTGTGGTGACTTTGTAAAGTACGGTAAGTGAATTTAAGACAAACGGATTTATATTAGCTCATCTCAGGGCTATCTAGTCACAAGCAATGTTTAAGCACGTCTTTCTTGCCTAAAGCATTGCTTGTAACTAGATAGCCATGAGACGAGCTAATATAAATCCCTTTTTCTCAAATTCGCTTACTTCACAAAGTCCCAAGACGATTAATTTTTGTGTTTTTATTATTTCTTCTCTCGAATTAATTTTCATGAGTCAGCAATGGAAAATTTTTATACGAAATAATACGTTTTTCTTGTTGTTATGCAGGCCCAATACCTACATAACATATTGGGTTCTATGTATGGCAATTTTTTTCTCTCCAAATAGGCTTTGTCGCCAATCCCGAGGCAATTTTTGCAGTTATTTAATACAATAAATTAATTTGTATTTAATTATTATGAAATAAAGGTACCATATACGATACAATATTGTAGGCGTGTATAAGCCTGGGTTTGAATTAGCCTATGTTGTGAACTGTAATGTAAAGTGTATGACAAGCATGTATAGTTTTTTCCATATACTGGGGGTGTGCCGGAGAAAAATTTGTATGTTATACATCAAATTTTTTGATAAACAGTGTTTCTCTAACCATGTGAAATGAGTGAAAAAGAATGAAGTAGGAACATAGAAAGAGAAAGGTTACTCAAGACCTATTTAAATATAAAAGTTCAAGAGGCTAACTTCTCAAGTTTAGTTAAAGTTATGTCAATCAGTTTGACTCCCCTAGGTATAGGAAATTAATGGAATTAAAGTAAAATTATTAAGCATTTTAACTTTGGTCATTATTTATTTGTGTAAGTTTTATAAGTCACCAGTTTTTAAATGCTTGTTTACTAATGTTGTTTTGGAGTTATATCATGTGTTGTTAACTGTTTATGTTTTAAATAGACTTCTACGTTGGTGAGTTAATTGGAATGTACTTCCATGTTGTGTTGTTTGGTTAAATGAGTTTGTACTGTGTTGAACCCTCCCACCACTTCAGACTAATTAATACCCATAGTTTTGTTCAGTAAATGTTACTCTTGTACTGGTAGATCTGGAGTGCTTGGGGTTTTGAAGCCTGTACTGTTTTCGTGTTGTTGTTTGGCTTATGGCCAAGGTAGGCCATGAGACTCTTGTTGTTTGTCCTATGTCCAAGGGAGGCCATAAGACCCTCGTTGTTTGGTCTATGGCCAAGGTAGGCCATAAGACCCTTGTTGAATGTCCTATGGCCAAGGTAGGCCATGAGACCCTGGTAATAGTTTGTGTTATGTCCAAAGTAGGCCATAAGAACCTCGTTTGTTTGTTAGAAATCTGCTGAATAATCTTTCTTCAGATTTGAAGTATGTGCCACTGTATGACCATATAATTTTTGGCACAAAATTATGTGCACAGAACCAGAAAGCAGCAATAAAATCCTTTACTCTTTGATCCAAAAATTATGTTTAGACAGGTTGTTTGTCGCACGTGTAAAGAGTACACGATATATATATATATATATATATATATATATATATATGTTAAACACAGACCGTGCATGGAACAAGGAACTCTTCTGGGAAAATTAAATCCACTATAGTCCGAATAAGTAATGGTAAATGACAAATACCATAGTTTTTCTTTTTCATGATTTTAGCCCGACGTGGGCAACGGGTCTCTCGCAAAGAGATCCCATAAATATAGCTTCCCTCACCAGCTATCTGCAAAGCAGACAGGATCCAGCTTTGGGACATGGATCTAGGGTTTAAAGCAAGCCTAGATCCCTACATTCAGAACCTCTATATAAGTAAAAGACTCGTTGCATTCACGTCGGGTTGAATAAATCAAAGAAAAAGGGGGTAACTATTGTATTTTTAGCCAAAAAAAAAACAAAACTTAAACCTCAACCGGGACATTGAGCTTCCACTTTTCAAGGCACGTAACACGTCCGTTTAATATACACAAATTCAGAATGGTTCCCTGAGACAATTATATGTTAAACACAGACCGTGCATGGAACAAGGAACTCTTCTGGGAAAATTAAATCCACTATAGTCCGAATAAGTAATGGTAAATGACAAATACCATAGTTTTTCTTTTTCATGATTTTAGCCCGACGTGGGCAACGGGTCTCTCGCAAAGAGATCCCATAAATATAGCTTCCCTCACCAGCTATCTGCAAAGCAGACCGGATCCAGCTTTGGGACATGGATCTAGGGTTTAAAGCAAGCCTAGATCCCTACATTCAGAACCTCTATATAAGTAAAAGACTCGTTGCATTCACGTCGGGTTGAATAAATCAAAGAAAAAGGGGGTAACTATTGTATTTTTAGCCAAAAAAAAAACACAAAACTTAAACCTCAACCGGGACATTGAGCGTCCACTTTTCAAGGCACGTAACACGTCCGTTTAATATACACAAATTCAGAATGGTTCCCTGAGACAATTATATGTTAAACACAGACCGTGCATGGAACAAGGAACTCTTCTGGGAAAATTAAATCCACTATAGTCCGAATAAGTAATGGTAAATGACAAATACCATAGTTTTTCTTTTTCATGATTTTAGCCCGACGTGGGCAACGGGTCTCTCGCAAAGAGATCCCATAAATATAGCTTCCCTCACCAGCTATCTGCAAAGCAGACAGGATCCAGCCTTGGGACATGGATCTAGGGTTTAAAGCAAGCCTAGATCCCTACATTCAGAACCTCTATATAAGTAAAAGACTCGTTGCATTCACGTCGGGCTAAAATCATGAAAAAGAAAAACTATGGTATTTGTCATTTACCATTACTTATTCGGACTATAGTGGATTTAATTTTCCCAGAAGAGTTCCTTGTTCCATGCACGGTCTGTGTTTAACATATAATTGTCTCAGGGAACCATTCTGAATTTGTGTATATTAAACGGACGTGTTACGTGCCTTGAAAAGTGGACGCTCAATGTCCCGGTTGAGGTTTAAGTTTTGTTTTTTTTGGCTAAAAATACAATAGTTACCCCCTTTTTCTTTGATTTATTCAACCCGACGTGAATGCAACGAGTCTTTTACTTATATAGAGGTTCTGAATGTAGGGATCTAGGCTTGCTTTAAACCCTAGATCCATGTCCCAAAGCTGGATCCTGTCTGCTTTGCAGATAGCTGGTGAGGGAAGCTATATTTATGGGATCTCTTTGCGAGAGACCCGTTGCCCACGTCGGGCTAAAATCATGAAAAAAAAAAACTATGGTATTTGTCATTTACCATTACTTATTCGGACTATAGTGGATTTAATTTTCCCAGAAGAGTTCCTTGTTCCATGCACGGTCTGTGTTTAACATATAATTGTCTCAGGGAACCATTCTGAATTTGTGTATATTAAACGGACGTGTTACGTGCCTTGAAAAGTGGACGCTCAATGTCCCGGTTGAGGTTTAAGTTTTGTTTTTTTTTTGGCTAAAAATACAATAGTTACCCCCTTTTTCTTTGATTTATTCAACCCGACGTGAATGCAACGAGTCTTTTACTTATATAGAGGTTCTGAATGTAGGGATCTAGGCTTGCTTTAAACCCTAGATCCATGTCCCAAAGCTGGATCCTGTCTGCTTTGCAGATAGCTGGTGAGGGGAAGCTATACTTATGGGATCTCTTTGCGAGAGACCCGTTGCCCACGTCGGGCTAAAATCATGAAAAAGAAAAACTATGGTATTTGTCATTTACCATTACTTATTCGGACTATAGTGGATTTAATTTTCCCAGAAGAGTTCCTTGTTCCATGCACGGTCTGTGTTTAACATATAATTGTCTCAGGGAACCATTCTGAATTTGTGTATATATATATATATATACACACACATGTATACAGTATTGAACTCAGAATGGTCCCCTGAGGTTTTTTCATGATACACACAGACCGTGCATGGAACAAGGAACTCTTCTGGGAAAATTAAATCCACTATAGTTCGAATAAGAATGTTAAATGACAAACACACACACACACACACATATATATATATATATATATATATATATATATATGCTTCACCATACGCTCAAACATTTTAAACCTTACCGTATAAAAATCAACGCGTAAAGGAAACAAACACCTCTCGAATTCCGACTCTAATTTTGACGCCACATTATTACGGCTTCGACAAGACGATCAGAGAAATTTTGAGTCAAAGCGGTTTGGAAATCTAGACTCCAACGAGAAGAGAAAAAAAAATTTTGATCGCGAAAATTACGAAAATGCTCGCTATGAGAAGAAATTTTAAAAATGATATGATGGGCGCCATCTTGAAAAACAGTTACAATGATTTGTTAAGGAATGAGAATCGAAATTTGCTTGAAAATGGGTTAACACTGCATTTTGCTATTTAAATAATCGAAACAGAATATTTATTAATGCTATAATACGGGTAGCAAAAATTTTGACCGAAATATAAGGCGACGTGGGAAAACCCTTATATTTATATAAAGGAACACAGCGTAGCCACCAAAATGTTGGTTTAATTTCTTTAAGGGCCCATTCCTTCATTATTATATTTCATTATTTATTGTACTTTCTATTCATTTTCTCTGTGTCTTTCATTTATCGTTCTCTTTACTCTCGTTTCGCTGTGCCTTATAAATACAGGTAGCACGTGACCGAGTTTGAGGCGCCATTATGCAAAGGAGACTGGGAGATTAATTATACACTAATTATACTTTACTAACTTTTATTTATGCCGATACGCTTTTAGATAAGCGGGATAATGCGAGGGGGGGGGAGTAACGTTAAAATTTTAAGTGGAAGAAAGACGTAATACTATTCTAAATTTACAACGACATCGTAACACACAAAAGCACCCTCTTAAGCCCAAGGCCGTCGGATGACCAGCACAGACAATCACGAGCTAAACACATTTTTATTCACATTCCGTCTAATTCTGCGTATTGTCAAAAACATTTAAAAACGTAGAAGATTGGGATCTATCCAACAATAAAAAATTATGAAATGCTTCGATATATATACGTAGTATAAATATATATATATATATATATATATATGATGAATAAAGCCACGAAGGAAAGGAAACACAGAATGGTGCTCAAGCGCTTTCGTCTAGTGACATCCTCAGGAACACTGAAGTACATAAAGAGTTACAGCCTATATATAGTAGGGTGGCCCACTTTTCAATTTTTTTTTAAAAGTATAGGTTATCGTAGTTTTTCCCATTATTTGGCACTATACTAGCACATTGGTACCATTTTTACAAAAATTGATCAATATTTAGGGGTCTCGCATCGACCTTGAAATTACGAGTTATTTTTTTTAAATGCGTACTTTTTAACTTTTTACTGAATCAAGATAAATCATTAAGTATTGATGTTTTCTGAATCCTCTTATTGAGAGAAGTCGTTTGGTGTGACTTTCAATGTCATACGACTAACGGTTTAAAAGTTGTGCCTGTATACAGGTAATACTAATGTGCTAGTATAGTGCCAAATAATGGGAAAAACCACGATCACCTATACTTTTCAAAAAAATCAGCAAATAGCAGACAAATAAGGAAGAAAGAAACAATAACTTAAACAATCACTTTTGCATTGTATTGACCACTATCACACGTCGCTGGCTGCAACGTTGTCCCTCTGTGCTATGTCATCGTGGCGAGTGATGACTTCTTGAAGTCGCCGAGCTCTTTCCGGTTCTTTTCCACCACTTGCAGAAGATCCTGCAGCTGTGCCTCGTCCTTTGTGACCGTGTTCGCATAGTCTTGTATCAGTTGGACTCCTCTTTCAGCGACGTCATTGGTGACCTGGAGATTAGAGATCACATCCTTCAGACGACAAAAGTCCTCGTTCTCGTCCCACTTATCAGTTGGCAGGGTGAGCCACGAAGACCCATACATCTTCAGACCTACAAATAAGAACCAGGAGGACTCGTCGATCAGGTCAGGGAGTAGCGTCATCTCGTCGACTGAGACGTTCTCGTATGTGAAGTCTTTGGGTACAGGGAGGTGGGACAGCTTCTCTGCCATCTGTTGCTTCACAGTGCCATCCACCTTGTTGCAGCATAGAGCGAAGATGACGGTCTGAGGCCTCAGATACCAGAAGTGCCGCCTCATCACTGCCAGTGACGCTTCTGCCACCTCGCGGTCCACTGCCCTATACCTCAGAAAACGCTGGTATAGTACCAGGTCATTCAACGGCGCATCAGCTGCTACAGGGGCCGCCAACCAAGCTGGTACGTACAGAAGAGCGATGAGCACCACGATCCTGTGCAGTTTGTCGACCAGCTCGGCGTCGAGCTCCAGCTGCCTACTGAACATCAGCAGTTTTGTGTAGTAGATGACCTGAAACAGAATAGGCACCATTGTAAGTAAGACAGGTTTATTGTTACCAATTACTTTGTTTGCGTTATAATGAAATGTTTATCTTTGAATAACATTTAAACTTATCTCTAGATTATTTTTGTTTGAAAATACTAACTTTAGCCATCCATCTTGCGTGGTGGTAGGCTCCTGGGCGCATGAGGTGAATGCCAGGAGCGTGATCTCTGCCACTTCCCGGTAATCGTCTCTGACGAAACTTTTACAGCGAAAACTTTATCGTTCCCGCTCATCGTTGCCAGCCGAGGACCACGTTGATCGAGGTAGAAGTCAATGTCTTCTTTCTTGTCCTTGTCGGACAGCAGTCGATTCTTCTTTATATCTTCGACAGCGTCAGATGCTCCGATATCCCACAGCTTGACCACACTGTCCGAAAACTTCTGCCGTTTTCCTCCGGCGTCAGTTTCTCGTTTTCTGCTCTTTTAGAGTAAGTGCCACTCTTTCCACAATGCCTCTAGCTTCCGTTCGCAGTTGAGCTTTGTGATTGTTTTAATGCGGGCCATGTTCCAAAACTTTAAGACGTTGTTTACGGTTTCTTTGAATGCGTCTTTCCTGTTAGCAGTGTACTGGATAACACTGAAGAAGTATTGCAAAACCTGCCGTGTTGTTGGCAATTTGCTACCACTGATGGAGGACGACGGTTGGCCAACTAAAAAAATTTCCGAGGCCGATCTTAGAGAAGGTAGCGATGTTATTTTCGCCTTTCTTTTTGATGACTCTCTATTTGTAGCTTCAAGAGTTCTTCCAGTTATGGTTGCCATCGATTTGTCCATGACAAAGGATGAGGAACTCAGACAGAATTTCAAAATGTTATGACCTGCAAAAAAAGAAATAGGTCAGGTACCTGGCACAGGCATAGTGCATTTTCTAATTACCTATATACATTATACATTCCGCCCGGGTATGGTGACTCATTTTTTGGAAAAGTATAGGTGATCGTGGTTTTTCCATTATTTGGCACTATACTAGCACATTGGTATTACCTGTATACAGGCACAACCTTTAAACCGTTAGTCGAATGACATTGGCAGGCACACCAAACGACTTCTCTCATTAAGAGGATTCAGAAAACATCCCTACTTAATGATTTATCTTGATTCAGTAAAAAGTTAAAAGTACACATTTAAAAAAAAAACTAGTAATTTCAAGGTCGATGCGAGACCCCTAAATATTGATCAATTTTTGTAAAAATGGTACCAATGTGCTAGTATAGTGCCAAATAATGGGAAAACCACGATCACCTATACTTTTTAAAAAAATTGAAAAGTGGGCCACCCTAATATATAGGTTAAAAAAAAAAAATATATATATATATTTTTTTTTTTTAGTTCAGGAAGAACCGATTCGCCTCTATTTAAAGGGCATATCTCAGCGGAAAAACAAAGAAAAAGTGAGAGGAAAGACAGAGGAAAAAGAAAGGGTGGAGGGGACAGTCGAAGTGGAAAAAGACCAAGGATGACAAGGACTGCAGGGTCGAGCCCCATCATCCTTGGGTGCTAGGGCCGGGAGGGCGCACGTGAAACCTCCAGGAACAAGCACGTACAAACGAGCACAAAGAGCACTCAAGAGCACAAGCTTAGAACCCCCTTGCGGGGATATATATATATATATATATATATATAATATATATATATATGGGAATGAACTCAGAATGGTCCCCTGAGTTTTTTATGATACACACAGACAGTGCATGGAACAAGGAACTCTTCTGGGATAATTAAATCCACTATAGTCCGAATAAGTAATGGTAAATGACAAATACCATAGTTTTTCTTTTTCATGATGCTAGCCCGACGTGGGCAACGGGTCACTCGCAAAGAGGTCCCATAAATATAGCTTCCCTCACCAGCTATCTGCAAAGCAGACAGGATCCAGCTTTGGGACATGGATCTAGGGTTTAAAGCACCTAGCCCTGCTACATTTAGAACCTCAATATAAGCAAAAGACTCGCTGCCTTCACGCCAGATTGAATGCATCAAAGAAAAAGGGGTAACTATTATATTTTTAGCCAAAAACCAAAACTTAAACCTCAACTGGCAGAATTGAGCGTCCACTTTTCAAGGCACATAACATTCCCATCTTCAAACGGACATGTTATGTGCCTTGAAAAGTGGACGCTCAATTCTGCCAGTTGAGGTTTAAGTTTTGGTTTTTGGCTAAAAATATAATAGTTACCCCTTTTTCTTTGATGCATTAAATCTGACGTGAAGGCAGCGAGTCGTTTGCTTATATTGAGGTTCTAAATGTAGCAGGGCTAGGTGCTTTAAACCCTAGATCCATGTCCCAAAGCTGGATCCTGTCTGCTTTGCAGATAGCTGGTGAGGGAAGCTATATTTATGGGACCTCTTTGCGAGTGACCCGTTGCCCACGTCGGGCTAGCATCATGAAAAAGAAAAACTATGGTATTTGTCATTTACCATTACTTATTCGGACTATAGTGGATTTAATTATCCCAGAAGAGTTCCTTGTTCCATGCACTGTCTGTGTGTATCATATATATATATATATATATATATATATATATATATATATACAATAAACGGAGAGATAAAAATAAAAAAATAAAAATAAAAAAATTATTAAACATTAAAGGATTGTGGGAGGAGCATACAAATTTGTAAGGAAAAACTACGATTTTTAGCACAAGATCAAATGAATTGTTTCCAACCAATGTTATAGATAATTAAAAAATAATAAAAATACAAATTTATACTGGAAATCTGCCCGGGTTTTAGCACTCTGCCCTTCCTGTTAAAGTTTGATGGCTATAAAAATAAATTGAAAAATAAAAGTTAGAGTAGCATACAAGTTTACCAAAGATTTAGCGTTCTACCCTTCTTATCTAAATCTGTTCTGAAGGAATTCAAAACAACAGGATCGAGATGAAAAAGACCTTTGCTTATGTTGAAGTTATTTGTAAGTTGGATAATGGCAGACTCAAGAATATTTCTATTAACAATGTTGACAGAGTGAAATAAAACTTGATTGGATAGTATTAATGTGTTTGTTTATGATTGAATAATATTTAAAAAATTTATATTTTTCTCTACAAAAGATTCCTGTTATATATTTTTGTATTTATGCATTAAAAACTAATTAGAGAAGATGAAAAAATAAAGAAAATGCTAATTTGTTCATGAAAGTGTTTGAATAATACTTTCAAAGCGATTTATTTAGCTATCAATAAGATGCATATGTGGTGTTTTAAAGTACTTTTGAATGAGAACAGCCTAAGTAAACTTTCGTAGGTTCACTCACATCATAACAACCCTCCCAAAAAAATTCGGTTCATAATAGTGACTTCACAACGCCGCTTCCCGTTTGATCACTAAGGTTAAGAGACGTTAAATCTATTCAATAGTTGGGTGGATTCCCGTCCTTTACGTTCAGGTGATGTAGCGACCCGTGGTTCATATCCTACCTAAAGTGGGAAGTCCCCTTGGTCACGTGACCTTTACCGTTGCGAAGGATGTTGAACAAACCTATAAACAAACAAATTTAGAAACCACACGCTTTGCGGTTTTGAACGCAATGTATTGTTTTATTTCAGAAGAAATAAATGACAAACACTGTTGGTGTTCAACTGACAGGAAGTAAAAAGGAAAATAAGTGTTCTTGTTACACGACTAATAAAAGTTTATTGGACATAATGCAGCATTACTCTGTTTAAAATAAACATTTTAGAATAAAAAGTTTATTCGTTTTAGCCAAAAGTTAATTTGAAAACAACACCTAAAATTCTGTGCAACAAATTTCTTATTGTTTATATAGTATTTACTTTGCCCATAATTAAAGAAACCTTGAGTTTAAAGTTAGTTAGTGCAGATGTTAGTGTATATCAGATATCGCAGCTCTAAGAAACATGCATGATACAGCAGCGAGGAGGGCCAGAAACTAGCACAATCTTCTGGCCAGAAGAACACTGCCCATTCAGCTAATTCCTGGGTTATTATTAATGAGCACTATCGGGAGTCGAACTTCCGACCTCGGTGTCTTCATTTCGCTTATAGGGAAACTGTCTTATACTCACTGAGCTACAGGCGTTGGCATACATGATACATGGTTTGAAAACTTAAAATTAAAACGAAAATCGTTTTCCCTAAAAATGAACATATTTTCTTTTCCAAATAAAAAAGTTGGCGATGTAGCATTCGAATGAGTAACGTTCGCCACACCTTTTAACCCCTTCACCTCCAAGTTATGGTAGGGGTATCTATGCGGGTATGGCGTGGTAGGTACGGATTTATGGCAACGTATATATATACGGGTTTGGCGGTGAAGTGGTTAATTATGATTGGCTCGCTATCTTTTGTCATTAGAGTACTTTCACAAACTGTTTAATTTGGTAAGCAGCATCTAATACAGTCGAGAACATTCAGGAATAACCTACACAAAGCCTGTTCCAATCCAGTCTGAGAAATGTGGATGGGGTGCAGTGACGAACCCGCCGCACGTAATGTATTTGGCTCGACTCATTCCTCCTACACTGTGCCTATACTGTATGCCAGTGGTTCTTAACCCCTGGATCGCGACTCAAAATTGGGTCGTCAAACCATTTTGATTGGGTCATTAAATTATCAGTTACCATTTATTTATGTTATCCCTAATCATTTTACCATTAATTATTTATTTTATTATCTATTACACGTGAAATGTTTGAAGGCATGGGTCACCGAGGTAGCCCCGCTGTATGCAGTAAAGTTCGTAAAGCTTTCAAGTGGAAGTACCGAAGTGAGATTTTGTGACTTTCACGTTTCAAATAATAAATGGTTCCTAACAATGACTAAATAAGTTCCCTTTATGGTATAGCTTTTTGGAATAAGATCAAAAAGAGTCGGTTCCCAGCTAGTGTCTATGCGGTCCGCAGTTTGGTTTTAAATTTTGCTGCTTACAGCGTACTTGAGAGAAGAAATTAGTTTGAGATGCAGTGATAATACGACCAGTTGACTACGCTGATAACGCGGCGTTTGATAATGCGCTACACGAATAACAACGTAAGTATGATAAATATATGACAATTATTTTTGAGCGGTCCAAGACGTAAATAACGCGGTAATTTGAAGCTATGGACAAAATCTAAACCAGGCGGCCAGCAATGGCATATAGACACGAGTCGAGAGCTTGAGACTTTGAGTGAGTGAGTGACGTGTATTTTATCGGGATTACGACATCTGATAGACTTGACATTCTGTCGACAAATATTTTGTGGGTTAGATTAAGTTACGTTAGCATAGGATAGGTTACGCTAGGTTAGATTAGATTAAGTAAGTTTTTTTATGGTGTTGATGTTATGTTCTTGTTGGGAATAGGTCCTATTTTATATTTTACATGCATTTACGTGTCTGTTACGCGTTTAATTATTATTAACCTTGGTTAACCTTGGTTTTGCTTCCACCCGAATTGTTCATTCCGATGAATGCTTCTCCACCTTAGACCTACAGCTTAACGTGGAATCCGAACTACGACCCACCAGTTGGTGGTCAGAAATTACAAAATTCTCGCTCGGATTCGATCTCACGACCTCCCGATCAGCAGCCCAGCCTCTTAATCACTAGGCTACCCAAGGTACCTATTTATCTACCAACCATTTTTTTATTGTATGGAAGTATGAACAGCTGGGTTTGCTGCACGCCGCCTGCCGTCGCCGGGAATCGATGCGATGCTAACTACTACCACCGAGGAGCATAATGCGAATATTATTATTAAAATTTAATTACATGTCAGTATAATACAGTATAAATGCTACCATAATATTTTAGGTAAAAGTCTGATATTTTGGGAGCCTACGGAATCTATTTTACTCATAAGATTTTTAATAATATATAACGCGGACCGCGAAGTCGCGCGTGTGTCTCGAAACGTAACACCGCGTTATCATCGTATTCTGCTGTACTTTACTTTAAGAAAAGTGTCCTTTTTTTCATTGTCGTGTCAGAAATTTAAAAAACTGAAAAATTATTCAAATTCTTAACGGAATCAAAATGTACAGTAAATGTTGAATGATACGAAATGGCATAAAAGAATCAAAGAAGACCAGAACATATTCTGAATGAACGATGAATGAGCATATACGAATTATAGAGGAAAAGATTCTCTAGCCACCAAATATTTCGCCCCACTTTATGAAAAGAGCGAAATATATTTTAGAAATGGTAAAGACTTTTCAAATATTTTTTAACTTGTTAAAAAATTACATCTCCAATAAATGCTTTCGTATTATTTATTACTTTTATTATTATTATTATTATTGTTGTTTTTATGCCTATACTTTTAATGTAATTACGAGATGACTGTAAAGCACACACACACACACACACACACACACACAATATATATATATATATATATATATATATATTGGATGGCACAAAAGTCAGGAGTCAAAGGAATCACAGAGAATGGATTTTTTCCGTTCTATGGCCCTCACTATTTTTAAATAAAAATTACTTTCTTAGTTAAAATTTATAATTTATGCAGTGATGACCCTTTGACTGCTGACTTTTGCGCCACCCCAGGGTGGCCACATCTTTAAAGAAAATATTAACCTAAATTATTTGAGTTTGTAGACAGCCAATTTTAAATGCATTCTCACGAACTGAATATCATAAAACTTTCAAAAACTCGAAATTATGGACAGAGGCGTTATACTGTAAATATAAAGGCTAATTTCATGTATATTATGAAGAAATATTATTCTACAGCCTCCCCGATATTAATAGTATACAAATTTGCGGCATTCGCCTTTGTGAACATTTGTCCTTGGCTTCCTCCTTCGTGCATAAAAAAAAATTACACAACTTTCAATTTTTTTTTTTTTAATTTTACCTTTCAAATTTAAATGTTTTATTTTTCGGAGATATTTCGTCAATTCCAATATTGACAATACATAATTTTATGATAAAAAAACTTCATGCACTTTTCTGAAATATCACCTGAAAAAATCTGTCACTGATTTAACTCGTTGGACCAATTTCAGGTTTCAAACTCTGACTCAAAAAATAAAAGAAAAACTAATATTTAGGAATTAGTATTGGACAGTTTTATGTAATTCTCTCTCTCTCTCTCTCTCTCTCTCTCTCTCTCTCTCTCTCTCTCCATATATACAGTGGCTTCTAAAATTACTTGGATCACCCCTAGATTTTTCTATTTTTTTGATAAATCCCAGAGAAGTTAGCAACTCTTGATAACAATCATTCCTATGAGACTATGTGTATCTAAACATATCGCAAAAAGGCAAATACCCATAAACAGCTTATCTTAATCCTTTGAAAACCTTTTCTAAATCTCATTCACGCCAAATATGTAGGTGGTCCAAGTAATTGTTGCGGTCACTGTATATATATATATTATATATATATATATATATATATATATTACGATGATGTATAGTGTTCGATAATAGTTTAAATATCTTGTATAAAATAATTCATTATGGAAAATTCAAGATTATTAATGTAAAATGTTTGGTTACGTTACTGTACAGTATTTATGTAATCAAACAGAAATTTTAATTATCAGCAATACTGAAACATAGGAGGAGATTGTAGACACCAATCGACCAGGGAAGTACTCCGAGCGGGTGGACGTTAGGCAGGACAGGGGGTGCTGAAATTTCCGTCTCTTTTCATTGTTGATTTTTTTCCGTGTCTCATCTACCCTGTGAGCAGCCCAGCATGCTCCCAAACACACGCTTCTCCCTCTATTTTTCACCACACATACATACATCTTACAAGATACACAGTCTTTTCAAAATTTTAAAAAATAGCATAGTTTTTAACAGCCTCGAAGCCCTTGATTTCGGCTCTCTCCTTTTCCATCTATGGGGGGCATTTTGGGGGGCGTTCGCCCTTGGCCACTCCTTCCTGCATAAAAAAAAAATCACCAGAAAATAGGCTTTGTATCATGAAGTTCTCTGAGAAAGAAGTGTTTTAGTCTATAAAATTACCAGCTAAACGTTGTTTATTGATCATTAGCATACCAAAAAATAGTGTAAACGTATATTTGAAATTTTAAAAAGGTTCATAAATTCTACGTTTCAAAATCTTCAACTTCAGAGCGATTTTTTCACTAATAAGCGGACGAATTTTGCGGCGTTTGTTTTTAAGAAAATTAATATTAACAAATTTTTTATACGAATTCATTTACAAATGTTTGACAAAACGACTTGTGAAGTTACGGAATTCTAAAGTTTGGTTTAATAGTAAATAGATAACAGATTCTATAAAATTTAGTTTCGATATATGCAGCAGTTCAGGAACAGTTGTGTCTAAAAATCAGGGAAAAGAGCCAGAAACTGGTACAGTGCTCGGACCAACTAATGCGGCCCATTGTTATAACTCTTCTATTTTTATTACCAATATCATCAGAATTCGATCCCCAGCCCTCTGTATATACACTTCGCTTAGAAGGAAACGATGTTACCCACTGAACTACGAACGCTGGCATGAGTTGTGTCTATTATATAGTAGAAATATTTCACACAATTTGTTCTACTTTTATTACTAATACGGGAACACGTCTGCAAAAGCAGAAATTTTAATTTCTGATGATAAAAAACTTCCCTAATTCTTCTACTTTTCATCCCAACTTTCAAAAAAGCATATTTTATTAAGCGTAGGCTTACTTCATACTCTTTAATAGAGAGTTTTTGTTGATATTATCTTAGTGGATGACGCACTTATTTCTTTCTCCGGTCAAGCATGATATCAATCCAATTGTACTAATGCCACTAGTAGTATGCAGACAAAAGGGGAGAGTACAATTCCAATGCAATGTCGATGAATGTTGCAAAAAGGGGGCGGGATTGGCACCCGGCGGTTGGCACATGGGGAGGAGGTGGTGGTGACACCTGGTAGTGGCAAAAAAAAAGGAGAGGGTATGCAAGCAACGGGGAGGGGTTTATCCCCCAAGCTGCATGAAGGGGTGGGAGAGGGGTTTTACTTCCCCAACCAAACCTAACCTAAGAGAGAGGAGGAGAGGAGGAGAGAGGAGGAGAGATGTTCTTGCAGGCATGTCGCATTGCATAATGAATGCTCTTAACCTCCTCAGTTAGGCTAGAAGTCTTAATCAGCCAGCTGGCTTAGAAGGCGTAACCAGCCATTTGGCGTAGTGTATACATATATATATATATGTATATATATGAAAATTATTTCACGAAAGTAGCACGTGAAAAATATTTATGATGAATAAAACCACGAAGGAAGGGAAACACAGATGGTGCTCAAGCGCTTTCGTTCTAATGACATCCTGAGGATGTCATTAGACGAAAGCGCTTGAGCACCATCTGTGTTTCCTTTCCTTCGTGGTTTTATTCATCATATATATATATATATATTATATATATATATATATACAAACAGGGTGTCCCGTAAGTCTGGAACCATAGGGCAAAATGATAAAAACGGCAATGAAAACACCGGAGAGACTTTTGGGGACTGTTTGTGAAAGGAGCGAGGATGGTAGCGGCTGTGTCATCGTCGGTGGATGTCCTCGAAGGTCCACTGCGTCGTTTATCTCCTATGGATCCCGTTTCCCTGAACTTTGCTACAAGTTTGCCGACACAGCTGTGTGTTATCGGCGCGCGGTCCGGATGCAATCTGTTAAATTCCTCAGCGACCTCCCTCTGACTCCGATTTCCTACGAGCAGAATTACCTAGATGCGTTCTTCCTTACTCAAAGACATCATGGGCACTTGCATAAACGAAAAAACATGAATTACTTATTATACCCTATGGCTCCAGACTTATGGGACACCCTCTATATATGTATATATATATATATATATATTATATATATATTAATTAATAACTTTTTAGTGCCAGATTGCGATATTTATTTAATTAGTGTATATATTAATGGAGATATTCTCGTTCTTGAGAGCATCGGTTGGCTTAGAAGGCTGTGTGTATATACAGGGCGTCCCAAAAAAATGTATACACACTTTAACAGCTGATAGCTCAATTGATATTTCTTTCTTTCCAAGTTAAACCCATTAGAATTAATAATGGCAGTCAGACTAAGCTTTCAACAAAGGAAATTCATTCTAAAATGCTACTGGAAGTGTGAAAACGCAGTTGAAGTGCAAAGACAGTTTAGGAGGGAGTTTCAAACAGATCCACCAACGCGACTTACCATCACTCGAATTAGAGATAAGTTTGAAGCCGATGGAACTGTTCAGAATGTCCACAAGAAGCGTTCCGGAAGACCACGGACATCGACAAGCCCCACAAAGCAAGAAAGAGTACTGGAAACGTATCACCAAAGTCCAAGAAAATCTGTGCGGCAAGCGAGTCGTGAGGTCGGAATTTCAGAATCGTCTGTCCAACGCATTTTGAAGCGCTGTCAATGGAAAAGTTACATTCCAAGATTAGTCCTTGCTATTAATGAAGATGATCCGGACCGAAGAGTGGAGTATTGCGAGTGGTACTTGGCACGATGTGGATGTGGATTGGACGAAGGGGTTTCGTAGAATACCCTCCGCGTTCACCAGACCTCACACCACTAGACTTTTTTTATGGGGATACTTAAAAGACAAAGTCTACGCTATAAAACCTGCAACAGTCGCTGAATTGAGAGCAGCCATTGAACGAGAATGCACACAAATACCAAACGAAATGTTTCGTGATGTTTGCGATTCCATTGCTTCGCGTTATCAGCAGTGCCTGGACCAGAACGGACGTCAGTTTGAAAACAGGCGTTGACAAAACAATTAAATAATGTCTGTAGATTCTATTACATTTTGAAAATGAAATGTATTTTAATAAATACTGCCTTTATAATTATTTAAAGTGTGTATACATTTTTTTGGGACGCCCTGTATATATACAGTATATATGCCACACTGATCAAAACCTGCAAGAATGCAATCGCTAAGCCCCTATATTGGATAAGGAGACGATCACTAGACATGGGAGAAATACAGGGCATCCTGAAGAGAACGAGCATAGCCCCAATATATAAAGGAGGAGATCGATCCGAGGCCAAAAACTATAGGCCAGTGTCGCTTACATCTCCTCTCACTAAAATATTTGAAAGAATAGTTAAACAGAAAATCTATGACTTTTTGGAAACTCAGAAAAAATTAAATGATAACCAACATAGGTTTCGGTTAGGCAAATCATGCTTATCCTAACTAATAGAACACTACGACATTACACTGGTCAACACTCATTTTATTGCCAATCATATTAGAGTGATTTTGGTGTAACTTTGTGGTGCTGATTCCGAATATGACATCGGTTTTGCTAGATTGGCTCTAATTTATGAGATAATTGGTACCCCATTGAAACACGTAAAAATGCAAAAAATTTAATGTTCAGGCGGAGCCTACTTACAAATCGCATTGAAGTTGTCTCAAATCATACAAAAGTAAACACATGAAATACATAATGGCATTTTATTCGGTCTCACCATCTAGAATGTTCCGGTAGTTTCCCATATGCACGCGTTATGTTTATGTTTCCTATTAATTGAGGGTATTCATTATCTCGAGAACTAGAGCCAAATCGGAAAAACTACTTTCATTTTGGAATTCAGCAACCCCAAAATACCCTAAATTCGTACGAATTTCCTTGGCAACGAAACAAAAAATTTTTTTTG
Organism: Bathynomus jamesi; assembly: GCA_023014485.1. Taxonomy (NCBI): domain Eukaryota; kingdom Metazoa; phylum Arthropoda; class Malacostraca; order Isopoda; family Cirolanidae; genus Bathynomus; species Bathynomus jamesi. The sequence goes on along the minus strand of JAJOZX010001585.1, from coordinate 724,683 downwards.
TTGAGCTGTGTTATTGATGCACTTGAAAATAATGAAAACTATGATGTAATATACACAGACTTTGCCAAAGCGTTCGACAAGTGTGACCATGGAATCATAATATATAAACTGAAATATGTGGGAATAACAGGAAAAGTAGGGAAATGGATATATAATTTCATTAGTGAGCGGCGGCAAATCGTTTCAGTACAAGGAGTATCTTCATCAGAATCAGAGGTCCTCAGCTCAGGACCACGAGGAACAGTATTAGCTCCACTATTCTTCATAATCATGCTAACTGACATAGATGAGGACGTTACCAGAGACAGCACAGTAGCATTCTTTGCTGATGACACAAGATCAGAAGTAAAATAAGAATCCCAGAGGATATAGGATCTCTGCAAACAGACATGAACAGAATCTACAAGTGGACGGAGGACAACAATATCAAGTTTAACACTGAGAAATTTCAAATGTTATGGTACGGAAAAAGAGAAGACCTAAAATCCATGCAATATTATACCCCAAATGGACAGGAAATTTAGAGAAATTCTAGGACAAAAGATTTAAGGGTTGTAATGACTGATGATGCGAAATTTGAAACACAAAATAAGATAGCAGTAAACAGAGCAAAGCGAATAACTGGGCAGGTACTGAGAACCTTTAAACGAAGGGATAGGAATGTAATAATTCCTGTACTAAAAACACTGGTCATACCCAAATTGGAATACTGCTCGGTCCTAACATCCCCATATAAAAAAGAAGACATTAGTGAGTTGGAAGGGATTCAGAGAAGCTTCACAGCCAAGATCAATGGGTGCAAAGAACTAAATTACTGGGAAAGGTTACGCGAATTAAACCTATATTCACTGGAAAGGAGAAGAGAGAGATACACCATTATTTACACTTGGAAAATAATGGAGAAACTAGTTCCTAATCATACTTTGAACCTTGTAACTCCCAAAACAACGACGGAAAGTGGAAAAGGAAGACTGTGTCGTGTTCCCAAATTAAAGGCGAGAAAGGGAACATCCTTAACCCTGAAAGAAAATGGTTTTGTAGTGAGAGGACCATAACTGTTTAATCAGCTGCCCAAAGACCTAAGGAACGCGAGGGGTGTTTCCGTGAACATCTTCAAAAGAAGATTGGACGCCTGGCTCAGAACAATCCCTGATGAGCCGGTTGTACCTGGCTATATGAGGTGGAGAGTACAAGAAACCAAATCTCTGCTTCACTAGGCCAACTCGAGAGGAGGGGTGACAAGTTTGACCTTCGTGAAATGAGGAATCATCGCGCGGAACCTTTGAAAGGTTGAAAGGATAGGTATATATATATAGTCCACTTAATATATATATATATATATATATATATATATATATATATATATATATATATAGTCCACTTAATAATAATATATATGTATATAGTCCACTTAATAATATGCCAATTAGTGCTAAAAATTAATGTTTATATTTTCTATATAAAATATTAAGAATTATTATTATTATATTTAAAAATAAGTGGATAAATACGCCATTCGTCAACACAAACCCAGTACTTGATGCTTCAATTAAGATTTATGTATTACTAGTATTACTTTTATTATTACTATTATATTTTCTCCAATAGAATAATAAAACACAACTATATCATTCTATTTATTTAGTCGAATTATTGCAAATAATTTAATTTATTCGGAAATATATAGGAAATAAATCATGCTTGCTTGATCCGAATTAAAAGCACACACACACACACACAGACACACACACACACATACACACATAAATTGGTTTGTTTATATATATAGTATATTAATGATGCCCGCTCGAAAAAGAAAAAAATATCCTCAATCATTATATTAAACTAGTCAGTAAAGGCCCCAAAACCGAAAATAAGATGGGGAGGAATGAACCACTGAAACATTGAACTGAAATGAATAACCTTTATTAATAATAAAATAAATACAATCGTTTTACAATTTCTTGAATAATTGTGTGTGTGTGTATATACCCTCGAATAGATTTGACTGCCGTTGTGTCAAGAGCCTCACAATTATTCAAGTTATTGTAAAACGAATGTATTTATTTTATTATTAATAAAGGTTATTCATTTCAATTCAATGTTTCAGTGGTTCATTCCTCCCCATCTTATTTTCGGTTTTGGGGCCTTTACTGACTAGTTTAATATAATGATTGAGTATATTTTTTCGAGCGAGCATCATTAATATACAGTCTTCTAAAAATTAATTGAAACACAAGGTGACAAAGATATTATATATATAATATATATATATATATATATATATATATATATATATATATATAATCCCTTAAGGCGCATATGTATAAATTAATCGCTATTCAGTTTTTTCAAAATATATTTCTAAAACTTTTTTCGGAATAACCTAATGAGACATCTGCTTTTCGATGGAATTTTAGTCTGGTTTGCGTCAGACAGGCGCCCGAGCACCCGTGTTTTACATTGGATAGCGACAGGTAAAATCTCGAATCCCCCAAAAGCTGATACCCTTCACAGAGACCTTAACCCGAGACGATGTGGCCTAATACTCAAAATTTACTTCTGAAATAGCTCTAACTTTTGCGATACCGCTAAATTTGGCATAGAATAATTAATTTAAATAATATGCTAGCCCCCCAAAAATTAAAAAAAATATGTATATATGAAACCCAAGGCATCTAACAAACTTCTTAATGCTAAATTTCGTTTCATGTCACAACGACAATAAAATCTATTCGTGTGTATATATATATATATATATATATATATATATATATATATATATATATATATAATATATATACCGGGGTTAGACAAAATAATATGAACACCTTGATAAATGGCGGTTTTTATTCTTAATATGGAGTTGGTCCTCCTTTAGCGGCAATAACAGCTGCAATGCGTCGGGGAATTGATTCATACAGCTTTTGGACAGTGGCTAGAGGAATCCTGAGCCATTCTTCGAGCAAACCCTCCTCCAGTTCCTCCAAAGACGCCGGCGGTGGGAATCGGCTTCTGACCTGCTGCTCCAACTGACACCACAGATGCTCGATAATGTTAAGATCCGGGAATTGTGGAGGCCAATCCAAGCGTTCTACTTCACTAACATGCTCTTCAAACCAGTTTATAACGACCCCAACGGTGTGGATTGGTGCATTATCTTCCTGGAAGACGGCGCCGCCATTGGGAAACAGTGTTTGGACCATGGGATGGACCTGGTCAGCCAATATTGACAGATAGACCTGGGCGTTAACCCTACCATGCAGTACTACAGCTGGGCCAAAAGTATTCCACGATATTGCTGCCAAAACCATCACAGATCCGTCTCCATGCTTAACGGTTCGGGTCAGGCAGTCGGGGTCATAAGCATCTTTAGGCTGTCTCCGGACGTAAACTCGACCGGAACATGGAAATAGCGTAAAGGAGGATTCGTCAGAGTAGACTACATTCTTCCACCGGTCCATTGACCAATTCTTATGGTCATTACACCATTTTCTGCGCCGTTCAATGTTGATGTGCGAAAGGAAGAGTTTGGCAATTGCAGCCCTCCCATGGTATCCAGCTCCATGGAGCTCGCGACGTACAGTTCTGGTCGATACCGGGCTTGCAAGACGCTGGTTAAGCTCTGCAGTCACTTTTGGAGCTGTGGTCTTATGGTTCTTTGTCACAATGCGCTTTAGCACCCGGCGGTCTCGATCACACAGCTTCTTCTTGCGTCCACTATTGCATTTGTCGGTGCTTGTCTTTCCATGGTTTTGGTATGCAGACATGACAATAGAGACAGTTCCTCTGGATACATTGAACATCTGAGCGGTTTTCTTCACCGATGCACCAGCCATCCGCGCTCCGACAATTTGCCCTCTTTGGAAGTCCGACAGGTCTTTCATAACTGCTAATTCATAATTCACTCAGATCTGTAAAAACAACGTGAGGGTTATAACATGACGTATACACTCTCTGTTGCGCATTTAAATAGGTTTGCCAGTCATTTGACCGTTTACTTTGTCTGAGCAGTCCGTAAAGATAACCGGTGAAATCGGCGGGTGTTCTTATTATTTTGTCTAACACCTGTATATATATATATATATATATATATATATCTGAGGCACTCAATGTATTTTGCCCCACCTTTTTTCTTAGTTAAATAATAGGCCATGGGGCTGAAATGTCTTTTGGGCCGTAAGTTCGAACTTTCTGCGCTTCACATAAACGGATTTTTCCAGTTTGAACCTCCCCTCCTTGTGTAAAACCGATGGTTAACGCAGTTTCGAAAATGGCGTCTGACAGTGATGTGCGTTGTAAATAGAGAACCGTTATTGAGTTCTTATCCGCAGAGAAGGAAACAGTTGGAAATATTCGCAAACGTCTACAAAACGTTTATGGAGATGCTGTTGTTGATCGAAACACAGTTGGACGCTGGTCTAAACGTGTGAGATCATCGGAGAGAGGGAGAGCCAGCCTCGATGATGAGCCACGCAGCGATCGCCTGGCATCGACTGTAACATCTCACACTGTGCAATGTGCTAACAGCATCATTTGATCAAATCGGCGCGTCACATACAAGAACCTATCACTGGAGCTAGGAATTAGTGAAAGAAGTGTGAATACGATAATGCAGCAACTGGGATACTCAAAAGTGTGTTCACGGTTTGTTCCTCGCCAACTGACTGAAGATCGCAAAGCCCAAAGAAAAGAAATTGCTTCTGAGTCGTTGGTTCGATCCGAGACAGAAGGGGATGACTTCCTTTCACGAACTGTAACTGAGGATGAGACTTGGGTACACCACTTTGAACCTGAAACAAAACGCGAATCCATGGAGTGGCATCACGCAGACTCCCCACGCGAGAAAAAGTTCAAAATGGCTCCCTCTGCAGGAAAGGTTATGGCCTCCATCTTCTGGGACATGAAAGGGGTGATTCTGGTGGACATTATGAAGAAAGGACAAACAATCAAGTCAGAGGCATATATTGCTACCCTACAGAGACTCCAGAGACGTATAAGGCGAGTTCGACCGGAGAGAAAACTGGAAGACGTCCTTCTTTTGCAAGGTAACGCAAGACCACACAACAATTTGTAAACAAGAGAGGCCATCACAAAAATGGCCTTGGCTGTGTTACCCCACCCTCCATACAGTCCAGATGTGGCACCTTCAGACTTCCATTTGTTTGGGTCAATGAAGGATGCTATTCGTGGAAGAAAGTTTCAGAGTGACGATGAGGTTATTAGGAGGTTAAAAGGTGGCTTCAGGTGAATCCAGCGGACTTATAACAGCAAGGAATAAAGGCCCCTGTTTCGAGGTGGAGAAAAGCCGTAGAAAAGGATGGAGACTATGTGGAAAAATAAAAACTTGTAAAAAATTTATATAATTACTTGTGTACAAAATTTCTGGAACTTAAAAGGAAACTTTGAAAGAAAAAAAAAGGTAGGGCAAAATATATTGAGTGGCCCTCGTACATAAATAAGCCCTTAAGGTTCATATCTATAAATTAATCGCTATTCAGGTTTTGAAAATATATTCCTCAATTTTTTTTCGGTATAACCTAATGAGACATCTGTTTATCGATGGAATTATAGTCAACGTTGGCGTCAGACAGGCGCCCGAGCACCTGAAAATTAATTCATGACGCAGATGGGCTTTACTCCATTAATCCACCTGCATTGGATGGGCGACAGGTAAAATTTCGAATCTCCCGACCGCTAGTGCCCTTCGCTGAGAGATTAATCCTAGCCGATGTGGCCCAAGCATACCCGTATGCTAATTACATTTCTCTGTGATGTTATCTAAAACGAACCGAGGGTCTCAAATTTATTTACTTATTAAAGATTTTTATATTAAAAAATAAAATTTAAAACTTTTTAGACTGAAAATGAGTTTATTCTTTCAAAAAGCTTAAAACCTCTCGGATTTTAATAAAAAAATTGAAGAGACTTTCAAATTACTTTTAAAACAAATTAAAAAGTGTTCGAAATCCTTCCCTTAATACTATTCAACTTATTTAAAACTGTTAAATTTATTGAATGTAGATTTAATAACAATGGCTTACGTTTAAAAAAATTTTAAATACATGCTAAATAATTAATGTTAAATTTTTATGTTGAAATTCAAGCACATAATTAAGTTTTTAATTACAAAATAAGTTTCTTCAACCAGACGTCTAAATTTACTCACTTATGACATCTATGAAAACAATTGGAAAAAATATGGGGACTGTTTAAGCCAATTCTGATAAAGACGCGCCCTCAGAAACGGCATCGGCGACCAATCAGAAATTCTCGAGCTAACGAATGGGGCATGAGATCGAGCCTACATTTTGATCGGTTCAAAACTCGCATACATATGACATAGTACCGCCCACAGATCAGTCATCAGCCAATCAAGAAGCCTTCTAGTCGGTGATTGGTGTACAGCTATTTGTCACTCGAAATGGGGCAGCGCAGCCACATATAAAAATGGGCCATTTTTCACCTCAGTTGTTATTTTTGCCGGTGAATAACCACGCATTGCTAGGCGTTATGAGTTCAGATAGTCAAACAGAACTCTATTCTTCACACAGGTGTTTGAAGTTGGAAATCTTACGTAAGCCATGTACACACACACACACATATACATATATATATATATATATATATACATATATATATATACGAAAGAGTGATTTTATCCTGCCTTCCTACAGGGCCGGTGCAACCCTGCATCTTTTCGCAGCTCCCGACCGGAACGATTTATTTTCGTCACAGAACGTTGCAAACATTTGTGAAACCGAACAGAATGATACAGTGGAAGGGGACACCATTGAGATGTAACTATAGGATAAAAGTTCTTCCGACCCTATAAATTAAAGTAATTGTGCTCTATTAAGTATTTAGAGATCGAATTTTCAAATTATTTTGTTTATGAAATAATTAATAATTACGTACTAATTTAAAAAACTAAAAATTTATAGAAAGTTCTACAGGTAGACTTTTAGAAATACTAATTGCATCTCTTTTAAGCAACTTTACCATACAATGAGTTTATCAAAGTACATATGTGAATGACCCGGCTGGCTAATTGTTTATTATCTACCCATGGGTTCGAGACCCGGTGACGGCGGGCGATGCGTAGTATGCCCGGCTAGTCATCCTTCCACACAATAAAGAAAGGGATGGTAGATAATTGGCATAAATTAGGCATTTTTAAGCTATGCGTTATGATTTATTATATAATCTTTACTAATTTGTGAAATGTGATTTAGTCTGATTACTGCTCTCTGTTTATGTAGAACCTATGTGTCATTCTGGTCAGTGATTAATAATCCTACATTATATTAATCAAGAATCCTTTGCAAGTGTTAATTATTTTTATAAAGATCCATAATTTAACGATATTTTGACTCGTACCAAGAATCAATTACCACACACTTTAAAGGGAGGGACTTTATCGACGCTTAACCTAACCCTTCGTCAAACGCGTACAATTGAGCTAATTGTGCAATCAATTAACCTATCCAGGCATTCAACTAGTCTAACCAGGCATTCAATATTTTCCCCGTAGATTTCTTTCAAGCATGTTTTACCATACAAAGAGTGTATCAAAGTATATGTGAATGGCCCTTTTGGGTTAATTGCTTGTTGTTTATTATTTGCCCGGGTACCCTAGTTGTTTAAGCGTCTCTCTCTCTCTCTCTCTCTCTCTCTCTCTCTCTCTCTCTCTCACTGTCACAGCACACAAGCTAGCGGTCCCTATTTTTAAATAAACAGATATCTAATTATACCCTTCTCCACCACCAACAACCGTATTTAGAATAAGTGCGCCGCAGTGTCTCATTTAAAGTGCAAAGTTATTCAGCATTTTCTCTTAAAGGGGATTCAAATTTCTACTTTGACGTATTAATTATATCATAATCCATAGGTCTGCAGACTTTCTTCAGAAAAATGTATGAACTGGAAAAAAATAATTTTAAAATTTCTGTCTACAACACTGTCCTTTTTCCTTGAAGGACCGATGCAGAACTCAATCGTGTTATAGTTATAGAAACTTTTCGTAACAGTTTTGAAGAAACTCAAATCGTCGACGAGGAGTTGGATACGGAGGTACAAGTTTTACTGTACACTCAGCCAAGCGAATGTCGTATCATCGACGAAGTGATTTTGTGTGTGTGTTGTGTGTGTGTCAGGGAAGAACAAGCCATGTACCTTCAACATTTTTTTAAATGATAGGGCCATGAGGGTTGTTTTATAAAATAGTACATAATAACATTTATTGCATACAACACAATTTTACGTAATATGTCCTTCAATGTTTCTCACACATATAGGAGTGACATTGGTGTAAATTTTTTTATTCATTATATATTTATATCTAACTTAAATTAGTTACAGTATTAGCATCCATTACATTTGAAATAAGCTACAGAGCAAAAGACTCGTCCTTAAACGCTACACAAACTAATATTGTTGGAGGATTTTATATTTTACACAATATTGTTCCAATTACTTAAGCTACAATTATATATATATATACACATTTATATATATATATATATATATATATATAATATATATATATATATACGCGTAAAACTTCACACAATACAACGCGTGCGTACAAACGGGAACAGATTTTTTATCTGGCTGCATACCAGAACATCATTTCACTCAGTGTCGCACAAATCGAATAATTTTTAAAAATTTGTAAATTCGTTACTAAGCGCCACGTGCAAGAGAAATGAAAGGCAGTACATCCCGCAAGTATTGCTGTAGTACCCCTGCAATTAATAAGGGCTCCAGACAATTTGACGGATGTGCAATTGCTCGATAAATTTTACAATAATAGCGTCACTCCAAGGATGGACCCCCAGTGAGTTAAAATAGTACATTCGGTCTCTATTTTTAGAATACACGGCCAGCCAATGAATCCCTTCACTTCCGGTAACATCCGTATTTAGAATAAGTGCGCCGCAGTGTCTCGTAGCTGGGAGCTCCAGCGTTTCGTTCTTCGCAAACACAACGATAAATTTGGAGCATGTGATTCGGTCACTATTCATTACTCTCTGGAGTGTATTCGCATCCATTTTTAAAAGTCTGTGACTATGCCTCTAAACCAATCGATCTCTATTAGGGCTGCTTGTGATTCGAGGTATATTAGTACATTAATAGGCGTGTCTAGCGGCTTGGCAAATTCCAATCTGACTGAGACGTTTCCACTCTGCTGTAGACTTAAGTGCGTGTTTATACTAGCAGATAAGTCAGGGGTGATCTCAAACGGGTAAAGGTTAACCTGCTCGATGAATTCCTTCTGTGTTACACCGATTCCTAATTAGTTACAAATAACGACAATATATGCAAGATTACTATAAGCTCACGAGGAAAGCAGGAACACGGCTTCTGTTGAATAATCCGTTTCTAATGTCACCCCTAAGGCGACTCCATTGACGTATAGGTTTATATTTTTAGGGCCGAAATTTTCGAAATTAAAGGCGTTTTTTTATATTTTCCACTCACAGAAACGTGTTCCTGCATTCCAATTAATAACCTTTTAGGTAGAGATCCAAAGGCGACGTTTTCTATCTGCTTCGATGCCAGCCCTGATGGGACCGTGTATAATTTGATCTGTACTCTGTTAATTGGGTATTTTACTGTGGCGTGTAGTAAATTTTTTTCAATTTCTAGTTATTTAGCCGAGCTTAATTTCACTCGGGGCACGCGAAGATATGTTTCTATAACATGAATCACCACGGGCTTTGCGCTCTCTTCTTGGTCAGCCCCAAGTTTTAAACATCTCAGGATTCGTACGAGTGAGCTTTATTTTCATATCGACCCCATTCACAAACAGCTTCTCCTGGAATGTGAAGTCTGTTGCAGGCAACCGAAGCGTTCATGTATCTTTTTTTTATAATTTTTAAATTTGTCCTTTATACTGCTTTCATCTTTAGCTTGATAATAGCCCTCGGCAGTTAAAAAGGTGTCCTTCGCTTCTTTTGAAAAGTTGAGGACATTTTCCAGATAAGCTCGTAGGTGATAGTAACCAGTTTCTGCCGAGATGTTGTCCTGATTTAAATACACGTCACACTGACTGAATATGGAGTGTAGAAAGTTTGTTTCTGGAAAAACGACGTATTTGTCTTCGCAATCCGTTCCATCTGAATGTGCTATTCGTAGCTTAGCGTACATGTGCACGCAGCTTGGATCAAAAAAGTAAGGGTATGACCTAGGAATCACGAACTCCATAGGAGCACTCGGCGAGCTAATGGAGTTTAGCGGAATAATTGGAATAAAGTCACTGTGCTGAATAGAAACTTGAGCTGGGGGCATGTCAAAGAGGGACAGCTCCAATTTACAACATTGTGAACTACACGGATGGATGAAACGCGCCACGGCGAGCAAGAAATAGTGGCACCTCATTCGACAAGTAGTAAACAGCCTATGATTCATGAAAGCAATGTCCTTAGCTTATATCAGTTAAAAAAAATGATCAACCATGGGTTTCAGTCGCATAGAACACTTCTTCTTTTCTGATGTCCTTTTACGTTTAACGCCACTTGCTGGTAACCCCTTCTTCTTCATCCGGACAGGCCTCTTCTTCTTCTTCCCACCACCACCACGCATTTTTCTCTCAATCTTTGATGATTTCGTCCCGTGTATGCTTTAAGTGCTTTTTTGGAGCTTCTTTAGGCTTAGTCCCCGCCATTATGTCTTCTACCGTGTTAAGACCTGATTGTAACGCTTTCCTTCAGAGATATCTGGCACCACTCTTCAGCAAGGGGACAGCCGTACGCAGTATGGTTGAAAAAATGGATCCAAGCTCACTCCCGCGCTGGTATCTCACCCCTCGATAGACTGTGAAAGGCCTTCGGGTCATTATAACTGAATGTGACGAAAGTGGAGCTTCACTGTTAAGCTCCCGTCACCGAATGGAAAACTTTTTCCCCCACTCGTTCTTATATATATTGAGATATTGGTTAATAGATTAGTTGCGACATTGACATAATGAGACTTGTCATATGGAATGCTCAAGCTCCTTCCTCTATGATTGGTGATGTGAGCGATACGCAGCATGCGCGCCTGGGTATCCCCAACAAATTGATGCTCCACGATATTACTGTAAATATAGCACATGTCTGGGGGAGGATAGCCATCATTCAATTTCTGAGATTTCAGCTGATATATTAGGTTGCACAAATCATGTTGTGATTCATGAAAGGTATCTCTTTGGATTGCTGCTCCATATCGGCCCTCGGTTATAACTTTGAACAGTCCTTTGTCTTTAATATTTCTGTTAGCCTGTGATTTTAGGGTCAGAGTATGTGTAGGGGTAACTTTGTTTACGATTTCGTATACTAAATCATCCATAAGATTTGAGCTTTCCAAACTACGTTTAAGTCTCTCACAACATTCTCGGCCGCACCCTAATGACCCGGGCATAGTGTCTATTACTGGAGTGTGATACTGTGCTTCTCCATTACTGGCGGTACGCATGGTGTCGTCCCGAGTTACACCTGCCTTTTCACACTCATCACGGTCTCTAAGAACCGTGAAAACGGATTATTTATTTTCAATACTTAAAATCTTGTTAGCCAATTGAATCTCGCATTTTCCAACCTCATACGAATCTAGACCCGATTCGATGGGACCGTGGAGTTTTGTTACAAAGTTGGCCAGAGTGTTGCCAGGATGTACAGACAGAAGAAGAGGACGGGAGTGTGACGTAGAAGTGGTTAGGCGTCATGTTCCCTACTATTTAAGCTTCATTATTGCATTAGCTTTTATATGGGTGTTGAAGCATTCTGGGTACCCTAGCCATTTCACCAGGTACATTTTTCTCTTTCCTGATCCTTTGCTACCAAAATTTTCTTTCAATTTTAAACACGTTTTTACTGAATTAAATATCAGTTTCTGTAGCTCCTCGCCGTAAAAGCCTCCTGCAATTTCTTCCCCATTCAAATCTTCAACGTAATACAGCATTATCTAGTCTCTAGGTCTCACAGCCCTAACTTTAAAAATCTCACGAGTCCAACCTTGCTCAAATCCCCTCGCGAATTTATTACCCAAACGCGACAACCTCACATAATTGTCGATTTTGAAACGCGCAGAGTGGTGGCGCTCTATGAGTGCCTTTTCTCACCTCAAGCTCTCTGTGCGTACCTCTTTCTAAAATTTCGTTAGGTGTTGTCCCAATCGCACGGTGGTGTGAACGGTTGTAGGATGAGGCCAGCGAATCCAGAATGTCTATTGTTGTGCAATCCCTTTCCAATTGCACTTATTGCGCACGCGCGGGTTCGTTTCTTTCAGGATGACTCTGCCTATCCACTCGGATGCCCTTCAATTTTATCCGCGTAGTTTTCTTGGCTTTCTTGAAGCCCACTTTAAATTTTGACTTTCAACGTTAATTTTCCCTCAGCTTACAAGAATGGCCTATTGCAAGGTAGCATAGAAACAACACACTCCCTCTTATAAAGTTTATTTAATTTCATTAAAAATAGGACATAAATTGAAAAGAAATTTACTGGTGTGCGATTATAAATTTTGTTTAAAAAAAATCAAATTCTTAATTTAAAGAAAATGTTTGCAAGTATTTAAGCCTCAAAAAGCATTTATAAAGAGGGTTTTTTTATTTGCGTGTAAGTCTAGAAATAGCACTAAATTCAAATTCCATAATCTAAGAAGTTTATAGAAGTAGTTTACTTACAAAATTTAGGAAATTTACTCTCAACAGTTCTGGACGAGTTCCGCAGATTTTTCTAGGAAAAAAGTCCGTCAAATAAATTAGATAACTTTTCACAGAGGCTTTGAATGGTCATGCGCAAACTTCCCGGGTTTCCTCGTGAACCAAGATCACCACAAGATATTTACTCTTCCCTGAGGAAACGTAATATGTCGCAAACTTACAAGTCTAACATTTAATGTGAACAAAATTAAATTAAAAGAAATTTCACAAAGTTCTTTTTCTGTCGCTAACAATAAAGCTTTAACAAACAAGTTCGCGTAAACAAGGGAAATTCAGATATTAGAACAACGCGAGACAGTTTTTAACAACTTAGAAATTTTCATTCATGCCACAGAATTTAAAGATTTGTTTGTTTACAAGCCATTTTAGTTTTTGAGGACGGAGCTACAAATAACTTAGAAACCTAAGTTACACGTTGAAATTTTAAGGACTCCGTCTTACAATATTCTGAATGACCTATCAAAAACACTTTCATTACATAAGGTCGTCCCTACGAAAGCTCTCATCCATACATAAGGAAAGAAGGAGCTTCTCTTTTTCCTCACTGGGTGTTACAAGAATCATTGTCCTTTGATTGGATATTGACATTCCCTTCCAAAAAGAAAGCTCCTCCTTTTCCTTAAAAATCAACTTAGAATAAAGTCCTTTCTTCGAAGCCACTTGGTTTCTCAAATTTATGAACAACGTCATGGTCCAATTTAACAAGTTGATTCGAAGTCTGTTTCCAAAAAGTTTAACCACGAAACGAAGAGAAAACAAACCCTCTCACATGAAACAGGTCAGTTTATTTTCCCTTCTTACGGACCGAGAGGCGCCATTCGAGACCCCACTACAAACCTTTACCTCAAGGCTGACCTGGGTGATACAATTACCGTGAGAAGCCCAAAATAAAAATCGAACGAATTTTAAACAATTTGAAATATTTTTATTTTTTAACACTGAAGCAAGAAACCTATTGATATTCTTCAATAACAATAATGTAAACTACTTCTCTTTAGAGATTTAACCAACAAAATCTTAAAACTAAAATTTATGTTCCTATTTTAATGAGAGATTTCAGCACACAAATTTGCCGTCACAACACGATATATCTGTACAAGTTTTTATGCGTGAAATAGCGATGCATGCGTTCCTTTATTGTACGTTGAATTCTTACAGCTAAAGAGGCATTATGTATAAAATTGCTAGTGTTGTAACTGATATTAAGGTCTGTTAACATGCTCTGAAAAGCTCGGCCTATAAATTCTTTCCCCATGTCCGTATAAAAATAGCCAGGAATCCTGTTTTCTTTCAACATTAACGCTTTGGTGGCCTTAGCAACTGTTTCAGGCAATTTACTTTTCAGGAGAATTAGCCACAAATATCTAGAAAATACATCTATTATGAATAGGATGTAGCGGTAGCCTCCATTATACACTGAATATCTCTGTATGTCTGTTAAATCCGCCTGCCAAATAAAATCAACCGAGGCTGCTGTTGTCTTGGCTGTTTTAAGCCTTTTTCTTACCGGCTTATGAAGTGTATAAGCATCCTGCTCCCGCAAAAACCTCTCAACATCTTTTTCCCCTACTCCCTCATTATAAACGCCTCTGTACAGTCTATCAACGCCGCCGTAGGAGGTTGGGCTAGAAATGTCATAATAACGTTTTCTTAATATGTCAGCCATTTGCGTATTTTAGAGGCACGCAGGGAGGGTTGACCGTTGTTGTTTGGTCTCTTCTTTTTCCTCTTCAGGGATGCTACCGCTGGGTGAGATGGCGTGCTCAGTTGTGGCACATGCGAGGCTTGCTCCAAGTCTTTTAATCTGTTCAGATTTCCTATCAATGATTTGGAGACATTTATTTGTTATAGTCTTGCTTTAATATGCTTCCATCCTGATGGTGAGGGCCTATCCCACTTTCTCGCCAGATCATGGACGATGTCAACGATATTCGAGCCCTGTACCTTTGTTCCTTCAAAAATGACCTCACCTGTATCGGTCCACTGTATAATGGGATCCTCACTCAATAGATTATAAAGACTTAAGCCTAAATTTATTCTTCAATGTATGTGGGAGACTACTTTTTAATACATGCTTGGTATGTTGTGGGGTCGATCCGTTATTATTTGACTGGTCGTGTCCAGTCGCGACCCAAGGTCCTATGCCTCCATGTTCAGCGTCGTCTGCGCTGTGCCTAATAACTACGGGGATCTCTGTCGGATTCTTATAATTTTCGTACTCATGGAGAAATTTCTGCAGAGCTTCTTGGCGTAAAAATCTTTTCTCGTCAGGTGACTTTTCACTGTTTAATGGGTCTAACAATTCACCTTCCATTCTTTTAAGCCTGCTTTTATGGGGTTCTAGAACCGTACAACTCTTTGAACTTTGAAATGAAGCATACACCTCTTGTGGAATCACGACTACTTTCTACATTATATTAAACTAGTCAGTAAAGGACCGAAAACTGAAAATAAGACTGGGAGGAATGAATCCCCTCTTTGTACAATAATTCGTTTTTTATCTTCACAGTTTGACTTTTACGAACTAGTGTGCGTATTATGTTCTTGTAACGGCGTAGGCGAGCCTTCTGAGGGGAATTCATTGGTACATTATATTTTATAATGTTTAGACAGATTTCACAGATGCATCATAAAAAGTCGGAGTCAATATTTTTAACAAACAGCTGCTGCAGTGCCCGAGGCAGTCGATGATAAATTTTTATTAATTCATGATATTTCTTTAGCCTCTTTGTCTTTCTGGAATATACACCGTTTCAGGCTCGTTTGGGAATATATTCGTTCTTAGAAGCACCGTAAACTTGTTTCGCGGGTGAAGATCACAAAGCAAATATTCGTAACGTTGACTTGTAGCTTCTTCATAAACTTCCAAAAACTCCTTACGCCGATTCGGGAACATTTGTTTGGCTAATACCCCAATTTGTGACATCTCTACGTTGTGCGAATAAGACTAGATATTGTGTATTTAACGACACATCGCGCATGTATCTATTTTTGAAAAATAGATTCTACTGTAGTTGATGAAGAATATGCTTATGTTAAGATGGTGGGAGAACACTGTAAATGTCTCTGCAAACGTTTTATCCATTTCTAACATGAGATCGTCAATTACAATGACTGTATGTTCATTTCTCTTTAACGAATTAACGTCATCTACACCTTTGTAGAACAAAATATCTTCTTGGTACTCGTTGAATACTGACTGGAATGTCGCATAGCACCATATGACTTTATGCTCAAATTTTGAGAACATCTATCTTTAATGATTTTAAGCATAAACACAGTTTTACCACATCCTTTAGGGCCAGCTATAATACATGTGGACGGGCTCGTGAACCTGAATTTTTCTACAGAATCCATCTCTAACACGTCACACCCCTAAGTAAGTCATTTACAAAATATAATACAATTTTAAGTGATGTTCCTTATATTCACAATCTTGTTTTTCTTCTTCCTCAGAACCGTGAATGAGGATGAGGTACTGCGCCAGCAATATGTCCCCATCATCGATATTACAGATGATTCCGATGACAGTGTAGTTGTGGCTACAGGCTCCACCCCCGCTAGCGAACCATTAGCAACGCCTGCTGTAGCACCCCCACGCGAAAATTCGAGGAGAAAGCGGGGCGTGATGAATTTGATGATGATTCGCCTTCCACGTCAGGTATAAAGCGTGCCAGGAGTGCACCGGTTGTTAGACCCCCAGTAATAGAGCCCTATCCCTTTACATCTTACGACACAACCCCCACACTTGTTCTTTCCACAAATAAAAATGTGCCCCCTTATTCCTGTTCAAGTCCGATCGTCTCCTCCTCCGCAGCAGCTAATCGATCTGTGGAATGTAGTATAACATTCAAGCTGGTGCGCACCGCTTCCCCCACCCCAGCCCTGACTAGAAATCGTTATGTGGTCAGGGTCGATCAGCGAACCATGTATAACAACGGTGTTGAACACGGACTACGGCGCGTAGTTGAGCGTATTGTGGAGCTTGCCCTTCAGAACAGCGACGACGTGAAGTCAGGACGAGGCTGTCCTTCGGGTTCGGGTCAGATGACGGGGATGTAGAAGATTTTTGGGTAGTAATACCATACAGTCGCTTGGCTGCCGTAGATATAGAATATATTATGAGCAGTATAATGCAGGCCTCTCAAAGTAGCAGAGCCTTCAACATGGACAACCTTACGATAGATATTGACCGGCCACACCTTATACTCTTAACTTCAATTCTCGTGCTATTTACAGAGAGCATATAAACTCCGAGCGTGGTTGCGGCTTTATAGCAGTAGTCTTAGCTCATATGTTTACTGTGCTAAATGCATGGCCAGAAAAATTTGGCTGCAAGATCGATTTTGACTGTAATATGGGTCCTGAAGAGTTGAGAAGGGTAGAGCAGGAAATGAGCGTTCGTATAGTTGTATTTGGGATAGATGATCGTTGTAGGACTGCATATGTTTTTAAAAGCAGTGTGAGAGACCGTACAAGACCCCTATTTATTTTAGGGCTGTCAGGGACAACGTATCTCCCCATCCGTGATATAAGAGACCTTTACGCGAGTTATGATAAAAGTCGAAAATATGGAAGGCATCATGATTTGTGTAAGGGATGTCTCTAGTTTGCGGATGATATAGTGAAACATTGTAAGGATTGTCACATGGTATGTGAGCAATGTAAGAGCCCCAGGTGTGAAAGTCATGTAGTTGAAGCTGAGAAGAGTGACTGTAATGATGTGTGTAGATGCACATTTTTCAATAACATCTGTTTTGCTCTCCATAAGTCAATTGGCACTTGCAGGAAAATGAGAATCTGAGAATGTGGTATGTTTAATATGATGGTTAAATGGGGAAAGTTTGAGCACAAATGCGATGAAATTCACTGTTCTACATATCATGAAAAATATAAGGCAGATGGGTAAAGCATGTATGTTATATGAAAGATGCTAAGCCTAAAAATAAACATTGTATAACTGTATACTACGATATAGAAACATATACGGATGCTGAAACCAAAGAGGTTATCCCACACCTACTTGTAAGCCAGACTATCTACGATGAATGCATGGAAGTCGAGTGTGATGAGTGTCGCAAATGTGGTAAACGAACAAACGTTTTTAAAACGAGCGCACACGACAACCCCGTGAATCTCTTTCTGTCCTATATTGTCAAGTTAGCGGACAAGTTCAGAAAAATGACTGTATATATTCTTGCCCATTGCGGTGCAAAATTTGACGCACAATTCCTTTATGAGGAACTGCTTGTGCGCGAGTTATCGGAGATATTTACAGGTGATCCCTTGAAAAGAGGAAACAAACGTATACAGATGCAAATAAGAGGCAATGTTCAGTTTAAAGACACTTTATTATTCACACATAAATTAGCCAAGCTACCCAAGGTGATGGGTTTAGCCGCCGAAGTTTCAAAAGGGTATTTCCCTTACACTTTCGTCACTAGCGACACTTTAAATTACGTAGGCCTATCACTCCCCCAAGCATTAATTTAACTAAGCCAACATGAGTGATAGTGAGCGTGAAGATTTTGACAGCTACTACAAAAGTTTTAATGAATATGAAAATAAAAACCCACTCTAATAGACAGAGTTTATTTCCACAACAGTTTCGACGCCCACTGGCATCCTCCTCGGGTGGATACAGAAAACCGAATGAACCAAAACAAGAGGGAAAAACAGTCCCTGGACTGTTTTTCCCTCTTGTTTTGGTTCATTCGTTTTTCTGTATCCACACGAGGAGGATGCCAGTGGGCGTCGAAACTGTTGTGGAAATAAACTCTGTCTATTAGAGTGGGTTTTTATTTTCATATTTTGACCTTCACGTAGAAAAAAGTGAAGTTTTTTGCATTTAGTTTTAATGAAGATATTCCTTACAATGTAGCGGATGAATGTGAGCGTTATTGCGTGAATGATGTGCGCGTACTTAATGTATGTTTCCAGGCCTTTAGAGGGATGTACATAGACCGGTTCAACTGCGACCGGCTACAAGCCGCAACCACGATCGCCTCATTGTGCTTTATGGTGTTCAAGGAAAATTGCATGCCTAAGCACACTAGCCGTCATTCACAGAAACAACCTACACAGTTATGGGCATAAGGCTATTTACTGGCTCATACACCTACAGCAACAGACCGGTGTATTCATAAAACATACCAGCAACACGGGGGAAGTCCTCATCAAGGTCAATGGTCGTGTTTTTTGGGTGGATGGTCTTAGTGAAGACTGTGTCACTGGTGAGAATGCTACGTACTCCTTTAACAGTTGCTGGTGGCAAGGATGCCCACGTCCTGAGTGTGGAATAATCGTAGGAGATATCTACGGTAGATCTCCTGCCAATAGTCTCGCATGGACCCGGAACCGCGATGAGCTTTTAAGCTCTCAGTTCATTCACAAGGTCTTGTGGGAGCACGAATATGATATGATGCACGGATGGAGACAGATGGGCAGTACCGTGAATAAATAAACACCATCAAACGTTCAATGGTGTTGGATCCTCTCAAATGCGGCGATAGCTTGTTCGGCGGACGTACAAACCCCTTCAAACTATACTTTCCACCTACGGATGTCGTGAAATTCCATTACTAAGACATCTCTTCTTTATCCACCTACATCAGCGTTTCCCAAAGTATGGGTAAATTACTCATTGGGGTAATTTGGCTTTTTCAGTGGGGTAATTTAGTACTCTGCAAGTACTTCTAAACTACAGAAAGTGCATAAATAAACGATATGGCAACACTGGTAGTGGCTTTACGTGGGGTACAAGTAGGGTAGGGGTCATTATGAAGGTATCCAAAGGAAAATGGAGTAATGACTCAAAAAGTTTGGGAACCACTGCCCTACATGATGAAGAACAATCCGTACCCCGGAGGAGCACCTGAAAAGCTGGTGGGACCTGACCTTCCCACCATCGAAGAGTTCGCAGTTAATTTGAACGAGAACTATTTCGGCATTCCTTTCGTAGATGTACTTCTCCTCGCGACTTATGGATGCCAGTCTTACCAGTCGTTATAGACCACAAACTCATGTTTCCCCTGTGCGTGAAGTGCGCAGAGAAGAACAATGTGGCCTGTAACCATACATCCAACCAGCGGAAAATCAGAGGCGTATACAAGTCCCGAGCTGTCCCTAGCCGTTCGTCACGGTTAGAGAATATTGAAGATATATGAGGTGTGGAGGTTTCAGAAGCTTCCCAACCTTTTTATATATAAACAATTTTTTGAAGGATAACGTAGAAGCATCAGGGTATCCGCGAGGTGAGACCAAAAATAAAAAATCGGCGTATATTCAGCGCTACCGTGATCGTGAAGGGATACAACTTGAACGGTCCCAAATTGTAAAGAACCCAGGCAAGCGCTTTAGTGCAAATTTGTGCTTAAATAGTCCTTGGAGGAAATTTGCTCAAAATACAGAGAAGAGGAACGTCCATTTAGCCCAAAGTTATAGTGAGGTGTGGGATTACGCCAACGCTGCCGATAAAGAGGTCATGGCATGGAGATCGTGAATGTGGGCAAAACGTACATAATAAAGTACAACAGAACCGAATTTTCCACAGATACATCACGTGTTACAAACATACCTGTAGCCAGTTTCATAACAGCATACGCCCGCATCAAACTTTGGAGACTACTACATTCTCTTGGGCGGAGGGTTCTGTACGCAGACACAGATAGTGTAATATTCACAGAGAGGGAGGGTGAATACATGCCACCTTTGGGGAATTCCTCGGAGAGTTGACTGATGAGGTCAAGGATGAGTATGGTGATAGTGCCTATGCTGATTCTTTTGTATCAACAGGTCCAAAAACTTATGGGGTACGGGTGATGGTGGGGTAGGAAGTGACATATATCTTGAAGGCTAAAGGTATCACTCTTAACCAAGCGAACCGACGGATCGTTAAATTTGAGTCGTTGAAGGAGCTAGTGAGCTTAGAAGATGAGGGTGACCAACCACCCGAAATGACTGTAGGGACCCACAATTTTCGGGCAGAGAAACTGCGGGGCGTGAAGGAACTTAGTGGAACGAAAGTGTGTCGTAACACATATAGGAAACGTTACCAGGTGCCTGGCACCTACGATACTGTACCCTTTGGTTACCATATATGTGTGTCTATTTACTTGTTAACGATATGTTTTTTTATTTATTACGCGTATTTGAACATATTCCATGAATTAAAGACTAATTGTTTGTTGATGATATGTTTATTTACTTAAAATAAATTATGTTTGAATTAGCGTTTCATTTTTTCCTTCGTGTGTGTGTGTGTGTGTGTGTGTGTGTGTGCAGGAAAAGGCTAAGCACTACCCACTGTATGGCCGATAAAAGGGGTTACCTGACTCCGGCTACGAGTTGAGCGTATCTCTGGCCTGCGTGCTCAGTTGACCTCAACAAGCCCTAGATCTCAGACGTGTATTTTGAAGAATTGTCGCGTAGACGGAAAAGTAATGGCTACCTTTGATATTGCGTGCTCGACATTCATGAAGTGGTATTCGATAAAGTCTACAGATGTGGTGAACTCTCAAAGAATCCTTAGTCCTCTTTTCTTTGATGCTTTTTAGGCCATATTGAGCCGAGCGAAGGGTGAGGAGCAGGAGGTGGCTCAAACGAGGTAATGGACTACGCTGTAGGGCTAAACTGTGTAAAGGCGCAAATACACCGCGATGTGAAAGAAGTATCACGTGTAGAAGAGAAGCAACGGGTATGGGTAGTAAGCCTTGTGATGAATCGTGTGACAAACGGTATTATGTCATGTTACATCACACCGAGTACGCATACCCTGCGGCTGAGAATATAAATCTTGTTATCATGGACAGCCTGAAATATTTTTATCATTACGTTCATATATATATAACATGATGAGGTTCGCAGTGAGGTTGTGGCTAAAGGCTTGTGTGATTTTGTAATGAAGTTTAGGAATGGGTATCGCTTGCTAAACAAAAAGGACAGCTATGGACACATGTTTCCCTCATATAGAGCGCCGGAGTGTGGAGAAAATGAATGAAGATATATGGTTCCGATAAAACATTAAAGCCGCTATTACTTCATGCATCTGAAAAATTCTCTAAACATCTACCCAGTATAATGAATACAAGCAAGTATTCACATGACTCTTTCTTGCTGGAGCAAGCTCGTGCACGAATCACTAACGTTCATGTGACTCGCCCCCACACCTCCCACCGAACCAAACCGCGCACCGGCTGCTCATAGTCACCTCAGAACTTCACCCGACTGGACGTACACTCCTCACAATAGAAAACGATGGAGCTTCCGTTGAGCAGCATCCTCAATGCCGTATACGATGTGTCCGTGACGAAGTCATTGCGTGTTCAGGCGTAAAACCGGAGATGTTAACTATGTACTTGAAACGCGTTGTAGACAAAGAAACTCTGGTAAACGGAATGTTATTTATTTAAGTGTTGAGGAGATGAATATAATCTTCGTGACAGTTGAGAAGTGGGGCGAGGATCGTTATAAAATACCTGCAGGTGTAGGCACAAGAAAAGAGTAGATTAGTGATGCACCCTCAGATGCCATTATTTGTACGTTGTGTATAAATCGCGAAACCGTTTCACCCTCGACAGAATGTTTGAAATCGTCGGTTTCCGCAAGCTAAAGCCTATATTAGACGCACGTGTTACCGATATGCTTTATTTTGACACAGTTCTGAATACGCATACACCGCTCTGCTCGACGGGTTTACCGAGTGTAGGACTAAACAAGGCGAGAATGGTTTGGAACTGGATACGTTTTTAAAAGGTATAGACTCTTCGAAATATTTTGAACTTTGGTACAAAGGACTTGAGCGGTACAGGGCTCAGCTCACCTACACTGTTCAGTGTTCACCCTGAAGAGCTATGTCTTTATATAATGAGCAGCTGTCGGCACGACTTAGAAGATTATTTCAACTGCCGATACGCGTTGTGAAGAAGAGTTCACGGTTGAAAAGCTCGGACTAGAAAGAATAAACCCTCGTTTGGAAAGGAGTGCTTATAAACCTGAATTTAATAATGATGTTGTGGCAAACGATGCCCTCTTTGTGCGTGCTTTTGAATGTATTCTATCCGTGTTTAAAGAGAGTGATAACTTGTCAACCAATTGTAAAGTGGGCACAAAAATAGTGTTAAACGAATTGAAAGCCCTTTACATTTAGTATACCCGCGTACTTTGAGTGGTGAAATAATGTTAAATCGTGTTTATTGCATAGTACAAAGCAACGATGATGTAACTGTAGACTCGATCAAATGCGAGTTTAGTATTTTAATTAAGCGCTGTAGTATAGTGTGCCACTTTTAATAAATGTTTGAAATTTTGAGGTGCAATATTCTCAGGTGGTGATCCTTGCTACTTTATTGACGAATAGGAAGTTTTAACCCATTCTGAAAATATTTGACCCCGGATCGGGGGCATTGAAATTTTGACCCCAGCCTGTGACGTCATCGGACCGATTTTTCATATGTATTTTGCCATAAAATCTTTATTTATTAACCGATTCGAATGATTCTGATGTCAATTGATGCAGAATTGGAAATACCTTCTTTTTCATACCAAAACAGTAGCTTTTAATATAAGTGTTTGGTTGAAAACTCAGGTAATCTATAGAAATTAAACAAATTTGGTGCAATATAGGAGACATTGTGGGTGTGACCGCCACCCTGAAGCATCATCCCAGATCAGCTTCGCGGCAATGGACCCATCCGAAAAGCATAATAATAAGAAATAGGCTTATTCCGATGGATGTGAACGATTTTGAACATGTCAAAGTAGAAATAAACCTTTCACAGAAACGGAATGAAAAGTCAAAATTGTCAATGACATGATCAAAACCCCATTTTTTTTAAAGCATACAAAAGTAATATAAAAAATGTTCCTTTGAACCCTCCTTGTAAGTTTATTGCCAATTCGGTTGCCGTCGAAGACCCTGAAAAAAGATAAATTGTTAATAATAATTCATCATATTAACCCAGATTAAATAATGAAAATATTTTAATGCATGAAACAATATATAGAACACTCACCTTTTATTTTTTCAAGTAGTTTCGCAAACTGCTTTTCTTGTAGATGTCTGGAAGAAGGCGTCTTTCATTTTCAACAAGTTGAAGGAGGAAATGGTGTTGCTGTTCATTAATGGTGAGGCTCTTAGCATAATCTTCAATAAGTTTCACCCCCCTTTCAGCAGTATCGTTTGTTACCTTCATGTCTCGCACGTAAGAAGCTAAGCGAATATAGTCCTCGTGTTTCTCCCATTCTTCTACTGGTCTTCTCAACCAATCCCCATTTGATTTAAAGAGGCTCAGAAACTGCCATGATTTTGGACCAGCAAGGTCGGAAAGCTTGGTTCCTTCCCTGAGTATAGGGAAGACTGGATGGCCAGTTTTCATGTCATAAATCTTTTTCTCTGACTTTTTTAAGGCATTGGCAATCTTAGCCTTCTCTGCATTGTTGACCTTGTGTGAAAATAAGGAGAGTGGTATGACTTCTTCCACAAAGTACCACATTTGCCTATCAAGGGCTTTAAGACCTGCACCTGCCACTTCACTGTTATATTTTTCATAGGTTTTCAGATCGTAATATAAGCTTAAATCATTAAAAGAAGAATCTGCGGCGTTGTCTGAATGTAGCCATACTTTAGCGTAGAAAAATGCATTAAAAAGACATATCTTCTCAAGCATTTTCATCATATTCCCATCATAGCCAGCCTGGTATCCAAAAGCATACATTTTATAGATGTATATAGGATTGCAGACATCCATCGTGTACGATGAGCTGCTCCTGGACGGAGCCAAAGTACTCCTTTTGCGGGTACTTCACCTAAAATTTCGATTGTCAACGCAGCGCATTCCCGATAATCACCACGTTTGAATGCATTCTCAGTCAGCAAATCGGTTAATGCATCTAAGACTTCTTGCCGGTTAGACCTTAGCTTTCTGTCCTTGATTTTCAGTGTTCTGAAATCTTTTATGTTTGTGTCAATGCCTTGCCACTTTTCCTCCCGGAACTCTTTGAAAATTTCATAATCTGGTGAAGTGCTTCCTCCAAATATCTCTAAAAACACAATGTTGAGTATCCGCTCGTATAAGTGATGCCGACAAGCAAGCCACAATACTTTCCTACATAGATATTCTTCAAGTCTCTTACAGGCTCCAGTATGGCGCCCTCAGTTCGAGCTTGTAGTGTCAAAAACAAACCCAATAACATGGCGCTCTAAGTTCCACTTTTTGATCATATCAAAAGTTTCAGTAGCCTGCAACTCGCCACTAGTATTTGGGATTTAAGGGACGGCCAACAGCTTGCCCTCTTTGGCATTTCAGCACGGCAAGTCTTTCCGATTTGCCTCCTGCTTTATCTGTTATCAACTTACTGTCCCAGTGGATGACCGAGAAAGGTGGGGCAATAAAATCCTCTTTTAGTATTTGTCTTGATGCTTGATCTCGAACCATCTCTGCTGCAGGCTTGGCAGAACTTTTAGATAAGGCCAGCTTACTTCGATCCATTCCACAAGCAGAGGCTACTGCTGTCGTCATTGCTGTCGTCCTCTGTCCCAAAGAGATGTTAAGGCGATCTGCCACGGAGAATACGTTTTCGGAACGAAAAATTTTCTGTCTTTTGGGTGTGTTTTTAGGAACGGTGAATTCGTCATCGTTATCGTTGTCACTGCTGGATGTCGATGAAGAAGAATTGGCTTTCGATGGCGTTTCAAGTGCTTGGAATTTCTGCAGTGTCCTTTCTTTTTCTTCTCTTTCAAATTTTTTGTAGCCTTCCTCTCGTGTTATATTTTTCACTACTTTTTTCTTGTAACTTTTGTCAACATTTCCCAGACAATATCTTCTCTCTGTCCTTTGATCTTCGAGAAATGTTATGTCTATCATTTTTTTATTTTCGTCTTTAACCTTGTCTTTTTTTATCTTATCCTAGGCGTCACTGGCCGCGATATCAAATAATTTCTCTAACTTCCTTAGAAAGTCTTTTTGTTTTTGCTCAAAATTAGGTTTACCTCTGTTACGAGCTAGTGAAGAACGCTCTTTTATCAAATCTTTGAGTTTGGCTTTAGGCAGAGGATTCCTTATTACATTTTTGGTAGGAATGCTTGCCATATCCCAGACGACCTTCACTTTCCTCAAAGCAATCGCAATCACTTCATCCTGAGAAGCATTTTGGTATTCTCGTCTAGTTAAATAAATAAAATACTTCAACACATCACCATTGGATGGCAACACACTGCCTTTACCAGTTTTTATGTCAGTCAAATGTTTTCCAATAATAAGGTCACTGGAATCATCACAGACATTTACTTCACTTCGCCTTAGCGAATAAGCATTATTATCCATAGTCTGAAAAGAAGTACAATAAATTCTGAATCAATTAACACAAGAATCATTCGAATCGGTTAATAAATAAAGATTTCATGGCCAAATACGTATGAAAAATCGGCCTGATGTCGTCACAGGCTGGGGTCAAAATTTCAATGCCCCAGATCCGGGGTCAAATATTTTCAGAATGGGTTAAAACTTCATATTTTTAAGTTTATATATACTGTAAGTGTGTATTTGCTCGTACATATATTAAATGTGTATATAGATCTCTCCTGTACCATTATTATTTTTTATGCTTATATATAAATGTGTACATGCGCGTACATATACTAAACGTGTAAATAGATTTTTTGTTGTACTTTTATTATTTAAGAATGTATATATATAATATATCCTTCGTTTAAAGGGTGTATTTTTTGCTGTATAGAATTATTCTAAACTATTTTTTATTGTATATTTATTTCCTATATATTTCATGTTTGTTAAATTATTTCCAATAATTCGACTAAATAAACAGAATGATACAGCTGTGTTTTATTATTCATTAAACGATAGAAGCATGTGCTTTCCTAGGTTTGTCTCTCTCTCTCTCTCTCTCTCTCTCTCTCTCTCTATATATATATATATATATATATATATATATATATGTTACACTCTTCTTCCTTTTGGGTTCCTTCCAGTGTAACAAAAAAGACTCCCGGCGAAGTTGACCTGAAGAATCTTCTCAATGTATTACTCTCCAGGCACTCGAGGCTGAGTGTAATTATACGGGTTCGGGAGGACAAGAAAATGTCTGGCAAAGTTTTCGTTTAATGTACTTGAATCAGATTGCCATAATATTCAAAATAAAATTAAGTGGAAGTCAAGTCGTTTCTTGTTCGACTTTAAATCAGAGTTGTTTATTAGACTTAGTCAAATTTTATCCAAGACCTCTTATAAGCAACTCCTGCCTTTCTTATCGCGAGGCTTAATCTGAGTTTCTTAATCGAATGTCGTCTTTTTGCTTCTCTCTCTGAAGGGAGGTAATAACGGATAGGGCGACAGCCCCGATCCGGAGATTCCGCGTTGACCCGCCGACTGCAGAAATCTGAGTTAAGGGCGTGAAGCGCCTCCTTATATATTAGAGAACCGGAACCTACGTTATTCGTACAAAGAGCGTGGGACGAGTGAATACGTATGATGTCACCAGCACGAGGTGCCTTTGCGTCAACTCGCGTGTGAATTCCGTTTGAAAGGAAATCCCACACGCATGATATATAGTCACGAGAATTACTAAATGCAGGATGTATAGTCATGAAAATATTTGAAACCCTTAATTTAGCCCGGCACATCCGGGAAAGCCAATCCTTTTTCTGTTTTAAACTCGCATCTAAGTACACGAAGTACGTTAATTAAGAAAAATTAAATAATTTCTTGTTGGTATAGGGAAGCGGTCGTGAAACAATTTCAAGTTTTTATAGCTTCGGGCTTTATATGGTTTTAACGAAATAAAGAAAGATAATATAACATATACAAACGATATTAAACGATAACTGGGATGATGGGAAGATATAAACGATGCATCTGTGCTTCAATATAATATATATATATATATATATATATATATATATATATTACGCCAAATGGCTGGTTATGCCTTCTAAGCCAACTGATGCTGTCAAGAACATCTCCATTAATATATACACTAATTAAATAAATAGTGCAATCTGGCACTACAAAAGTTATTAAAATATATATGTATACACTACACCAAATGGCTAGTTATGCCTTCTAAGCTAGATTAAGCCTTCTAAGCCATCTGGCTGATTAAGACTTCTAAGCTAACTTGGGAGGTCAAGAGCATTCATTATGCGCCTGCGATTTGCAGGTGAAGGATGCTCTCTCTCCTCTCTTACTTCCTAGGGTAGGTTTTGGTGGGGGAGTAAAACCCCAATAACCCCTTCAAGCAGCTTTGGGGATAAGCCCTCCCCGTTGCTTGCATACCCTCTTCCCTTTTTTTTGTCACCCCAGGTGCCACGTCCTCCCCCAATGGGTGGCCCCTCTACATGGTTGCCAACCCCTCCCCCTTTTTTGCAACATTGATCAACATTGCATTGCAATTGCACTCTCCCATTTTGCAGGCATACTACTCAACTCTCTCCCCAAATGAACCGAGATGTTGGACCCCCATGTCACTCAAAGGAGATTTTATAAAAAGGAAAAAGAGATAGAAAAATAAGTGTTGACTGGAATGCATCCAGAAAATTAAATCGAAAATTTTTATAAAAAAATTTAAAATGCTGTATATTGGGCAGAGAATGAACGTCTAGATGAAAGGGATCACGTCGGAATTAGTTTAACGAATTACGTAAGGTTAAATTAGGTTAAATGACATCATATTCATCATTCTGCATGAAGAAAGGTGCTGAAAAAATTGCATATATTTGAAACATCAATTATTGTTTGGTCTGAATTTCCATTTAACGCGCCAATATTCCAGTGTATTTTAATTAGATTTTTTTTCAGAGAGTATCGTAGTTATTGGTTATTTATTTGTTCATTTTGCATTAAAAAATGTGCAACAGATCCATATTAGCAAGTGAATTTTGTTTTCTTATTACAGTAATACTAGCAGAGACCCGCAAAACATTTGCGGTCAAATTAGTATCTTTATTGTAACCTTACATTTTTAAATACAGGATTTCTTGTTATTCTTCCACCAAACACTTTAACAGAAGCAAAACTTCTCACTCTAAAAAAAGCTACATAAAGCTGTCCATGAGTAAAAACGGGCTTAGGAATATAAATACAAAACATCTGCGGTCATATTTCATGGAGAAAATAATCGTTTTAAGCGAAATAGATTAACACATTATAATAATCAGTTTAACATCTGTTGTAGGTAAGCTACTGGAATCGATAACACTGGTCTACAGCCAAAATGCTTCGGAAATAAAAGTAGTCAATCTTTTCTAATTTTGGGTTACTGAATACGAGAATGATGCCTAAAATTGCCAATTGGCTCTATTTATAAAGATATCAGGCAACCGTGCACCCTACTAACTGGACTGCATCTGTCGCGTAATATGTAGACGCCTGTGACACATCGACGCATTGACTCTACTGCGCATGCGCGTAGTTATATTTTTGATTTTAATAAATTAATGTAAATATATACATATATATACACAATAGAATGTAATTTTAAATTTATCTATTACTTTATGTATTTGTAAATTATTTATTAAGAAATTGATTGGATCATTTTAACATATTGCTTCCCATAATGTTTTTGATATTAATATAAATGGAATACTAACCTAACTTAACCTTACCTAATTTAAAATTATTAAAATACAATGTAATTACATTAATTTATTAAAATAAAAAAATATAACTACGCGCATGCGCAGTAGAGTCAAGGCGTCGATGTGTCACAGGCGTCTACATATTACGCCACAGCATCAGTTCATTCGCAGAAGTCATACAGTGCACCCTTGTCAAACTCTTTTTAGTGTTTGCTTTTGAAACTGAATTTTTTTCAGCCTAATTTGAACAAAGATGCCCCTTAATTGCGTGAACAGTGTAGATAACTTCTGTTTTTTTTTGTGGAGAATTGACTTTTGCATCACAAAAGCGTGCTATAACCGCCGTGATAAGGAAAGCCTATCACCTTTATTTTGGCTGTAAGATTGGAGATCAGGACAAGAGCTGGGCCCTACACATATGCTGCAATACTTGTGCAACAAACCTTCGCCTGTGGTTGAATCGGAAAAGGAAATCTATGCCTTTTGCAGTGCCAATGGTGTGGAGGGAACCAACAGTTCATATCAGCAATTGTTACTTCTGCATGGTGCCTCCAGTCAAGAACGGTATTTGCAAGAAGAAAAAGTGGATTTTACAATATCCGAATATACCCTCTGCTATACGCCCGGTACCTCACGGCGAAGGACTACCCGTTCCTGAACCCCCACACTCATTCTCCCTGGAGTCAGAGGACGAGGAGAATGAAGGA
Source organism: Bathynomus jamesi (assembly GCA_023014485.1). Classification (NCBI taxonomy): domain Eukaryota; kingdom Metazoa; phylum Arthropoda; class Malacostraca; order Isopoda; family Cirolanidae; genus Bathynomus; species Bathynomus jamesi. The sequence continues at coordinate 694,676 of JAJOZX010001585.1, read as the reverse complement.
ACCTGCGAAACTTGTGAGCCTTCAACTTCACAAGACCCTCAATTTGTTTATAACTTGACATCTTCTAAACAGCACATCATAACTCAGAATGAATTAAACGACCTTATCAGAGATTTAGAACTGTCAAAGAGTAAAGCAGAGCTGTTGGGCTCCAGATTGCAGCAGTGGAATCTCCTCGCTGAAAATGTTAGTGTGTAAGTTTCGTGACCGTCAAAAAGATTTTGTCCCATTCTTCATCATGGAAGGTGACCTTGTAGCTTGCAACGACATCGATGGTCTGATGGCAGCTCTCAACATTATTCACAATGCTGATGAGTGGAGACTGTTCATTGATTCATCGAAGTTGAGTCTAAAAGCTGTTTTGTTGCATGTTGGCAACGTATTGCCATCAATTCCAGTTGGTCATGCAGTCCACATGAAGGAAACATATGACAACATGAAGCAACCTTTGAACTGCATAAACTATGACAAACATCAGTGGCAGGTTTGTAGTGACTTGAAAGTTGTTGCTATAGTGCTTAGACTGCAGCCGGGCTACACTAAGTATTGCTGTTTTTTGTGTAAATATGATAATTGGGCTATAACTTGAAGGACTATTAACATGATACTGTTTTGGCGACATTTTCTCTAACTCTGGCGAGGTTCTAACTCTGCGAGGGTGCCATTAGGTGCACGTTAGCGGGCATAATGATTATTGTCTCATTATACAGTAGGTTTGATTAGACTAGACTGACGTACGTAACTCATTTTATGTATGATTAATAATTTGCGGTTATACTACTTATGACGTAGGTGATTTACTAAAATTAAAAATGAATAGTCAATGACGTATAAAATTTAATGACGTATAAAGTGTAATCTTAAACTCCATGACATCAGAGCTATTTTTAGATCTTAGCGACAACGTGGTTATAAGGATAAAGTTTAAGGCTAAAAAGTGACAAAGCCTAGAAAGTAATAAGGCGATTATCGTGTTTTATATTGAGGTAAAATGAACCTTATAACTCCTTTTTGCACACACACTCGAAACTCAAGGTAATACTGACTTGAGTTTCGTTCCAAATAAGGAAATGATAAATTCAGTTTTCAAGACACATTTATTGTTTTATACCAAATAACTTTACATAAAATACAATTCAACTTATATAATTAAATGCATATTCATTTTGTTGAGAACCTTCAGGTGTATATTTACCAACACATATTCTACCTAATGGCCTAGTTAAATCATTAGTAGATATCTTAATCAAACTCTGTGGGAATTGAGCAGTAACTTGTTGACCTAATTGACACACTTGATTAATTCTACGATACAGTCGAAATCCTTTAAAAGGTGAGAACCATCTAGTTCTTGGATGCATCATTACCTGCTCTGCACTATGTGAAGTGTCAAGCTTAGGTTCAAACAAAAGAGCATGAGGAACAATTAAATAAGGAACAGGTGATATCCCTACATTAGGATCTCTTTCTACAACCTCTCTGACATCTTTCCTACGACCTAACGAATCCTCGAAATTAATAATATAACCTGACATATTCACTTGTGGTATACATTGGAAAGATACACCAGTAACTTGATAATAATTAAAATTTAAAATAGTAGATTTGGCCTGACTAGTTAAAAGATCCAAAGACAAATCATATATTCCATCAGTATTAACACCCAGAGTATTTTTAGCTAAGTAAATAAATTTCATTAATGCTGTACATATTCCTCTTAATATGCCTTCTGACATTCCTACGATGAGACTGACGACCATACTTCCTTCGTCGAAGATGATGACGTCTACGACCTCAGTAGTATGCCCGCAAAAGGGGAGAGTGCAGAAATGTTACATGATGACGTAATATTGCATAACGTTGCAAGAGTGCCACCCACCCACCCCCTTTGTTGCAAGAGTGCCACCCCCACCCCCTTGTTGCTAAGCACCTCCCCCACCCCCCTTTGCTGCTAAGCCCCACCCCCATCCCCCTTCGTTGCCTCACCTCACCTCCAAAGGAGCATAAAGGGATAGTAAGAGAGGAAGAAGAGAGGGCCAACCTTGTTGCCAACCCAAAATGGGGTTGCAAGGGGCATGCAACTTGGAGGCGGAGTTCTCCCCCAAGCTATTCCCCCCAAAGGGATATACCTAACCTAAGAGGCCTCTATGGGAAGGAAGGGGTTTCCTCACCACCCAAAGGGCCATTAAAAAGAAAGGACCAGAGATCCTTGCTCGGCGAAGGCCGAATGAATATAGAGGATTGTCCAGCTCCGCCGCCTTTTATAGCCCTCTAAACAGCCAGGTGGCTTAGGTCGTCAGAGCCAGCCAGTGACTCTGGCACATCAGCCAGGCCTCAGGATGCCATCGTCTCAGAGCATCATCAGCTAAGGGTCACAGTGTGTTAAATGGATCCGGACACGCGCCCCACTCCGGAGCCAGTCCTGTTGCTAGCCTCCTACACCCCAGCTAAGTGCCTATTGACTGAGTCATACAATTACCCAACCAAATAAAATATATTATTGTGTACAAGGATTCAATAAAACGTCGCTACATCAATCTGTTTTTAAAACACAAAAAATTATTCAATAATATGTTGTCAACTCATTCTGTTTTTAAAGGGAAGTTTTAGTCATCCACTATGGCCCTTTTCCTAACAAGGCTTTATATATATATATATATATAATCCGGATAAAAGATTATTAAAAATATATCGCCGTGTTTTGTCTTTTATTATAACGTATTTAAATCCGTTATTTCTTTTATCTTCTCTCCTCTCTGTTTTTATAACAAGAAAAATTATTCACTAAAACGTTGTTACAGCATTCTGTAATTGATACTTTTGTTATCTATGTTTACACACACACACACACACACACACACACACACACACATATATATATATATATATATATAAATAGAGAAGCTAAATACCACCATTTATTTTAAACCCCCGCCAAAACAGATGTTTTTTCTCCTTAAAGACAACTAATTATTTATTTAATAAACAGAAATTCTTTACGCAGCTAAAATAAATAATTTTATTACATAATTCCTATTTTTATTATCACAATTTTCGATAAAACCGCGCGTAATAGAGAAGATATCATTACACTGTTTATTTATATTATGAAATGAAATGTTATCCGGGGCCACACCCCGCATATATAAATATGGCGAAATAATACATATATATATTATATATATATATATATATATATATATATATATATATATTACGGTATTTATCATTAAATAAACAATTAATGAGTCTATGCTCCAAATCTGAAATATTGGTCAAAATCTTAAATACGCACTGTCTTGTGTAGCTAATTTCGCGCCGCACAATTAAACATATCGTGTCAGTCCTTGACTAATAAAAATATAAACTTTATTCTAATAAGCAGGCTTTAAAATATTTTGAAATATACTGTCTTTTGCATTGTTTCACGTATATATACTAGGAAAACTTAACAAAATGTACAGGTAATGGCGTGTTTTATGACGTTTCTTTCGGATCGGTATAGTGGCCAGGAAGCTATTATATTTGTGGTACATCTACAGATTAATTTATGACCGTCCTTAACAAAAGAATATTCCAGATAAAGGTTTCATTTTATGCACAAGCTTTCAGTATATATATAAATGTGTATATATATATATATATATATATATATATGAGTTCTCAACAAAATATAATTTGTTATTTATGCTATTTTAAAGCCAATTTAGTATATCACACAATACGCGAGATGTTTTGGGACTTTTCAGGTCAAGGATCATGAACCTTCAAACACAAATCAGTCGTATGGGTGGTGGCGTCGCGAAACGTACACAATACAGCACAACAGAAGATAGAGGAAGATATTCTAAAATTGATTTATACCAGAAGGATACAGAACAATAAAAACTCTGGAACCTTGTAAACATATATCCCCTTTGAAAGGTGTAAAACACGTTCTCTCAAAGTAAATAGGATTCATGCCCAAAAATTTACTTTTCCCCGAGATGGGAGACAATAGCAGCGTATATTTTGACAATCTTCAAACAATATATATATATATATATTCTACCCGGAAAAGGTCACAGGTCCACACCTTTCGCCGAATATAATTGTAGTACTGTCAGACAAAATTCACTTTGTTTCGCGACATGCAGGTATCTCAGCCTAAATAAAAAAAAACTTTCGAAAACCCGATATACTCGATCGTTCATGTATTTCCAACAAAGGGTATGAAGCCCCTCCCACCAGGTTTGACGGCGTGTACCAATCACCGTTCTGGAATACTTGAATGACCTTGTTTCTGAATATGCGTATGCCTAAACCGCGCCCTGCCCTTCGTTGGACGTCCTATGCCTGTCTCTGAAAAGATCATATGCTCCCAATTGGCCGAAAATGACCGCTACAAACCGTGAACAACACCCCTATTCCACCAGTGACCCAATAGGAAACAAGGCTCTCCGCTTGTAGGCAGGGGGCGTACCCATTTTAAATGGGGCACCTCGTCGCCTAGAGTCAGTTTCACGTTACTTATTGCATCATACAAGTCATGGCAGGGCTTTACGAATCACCTGACCTTATTGGTGATAACGATTATTACGCCCAAGCGACATGCTTATTATTCAGTGCAATAGAGCAGAACAAACTTTTCCCGTCACAGAACTTTGATGAAATTAATGGGGCGGCGGTCCAAACCCTCATTCAAGAAAGATGTGAAATGTAAGTATTTTCTTTTGTCATAATAAGTGTTTTGAAAATTAATGTCCGTGTCCCATATATATATATATATATATATATATATATATAACAGCTCTCGGCAGTTTTTAATTTTTAAGCCAAAGTTCAATTATAATCTAACTCCCTCATCACTAGGACGGTTTTCAGTTTATATAATTTTAAAATCTTAGCGCTCTTTATTGTAATGTTTACGCTTTCAGATTTGAAAATTAATGTCTGTGTCCCATATATATATATATATATAATATATATATATATATATATATATATATATTAGGGTGTCTCTTATTTTCGAAGTGTTGATTTTTTTAGGTTGCGCCCCCTCAACCAGTTCCATTTGTTGAAAAAACATCACATCTAAAAATTGTTTTGGATTGAACAATTTTTAGAGGTCGCCCCCGCTTATTAAAGTTCATAAAATATAGCTATTATTTATGCAATTAATATTTGAAATTACTAGCAGTTGTCAAGTATACTAAACATATGTTTTTAATTAATTAATCATCATATTTATGATGAATTCAATTAAATGAATATATTAGAGATAATTGTCAAGTTTGTAGCTGAAAATATTGCTTGATAAGACAAGATCAACCTGTTTAAACATGTTTCCTCTAGAAAGGCAACATTTATCCTCGCAGAGGCAGCTAAAAGCTTTGGTTTGGACGCTTCAGATTACAACATAAACCAACATTCTATCCATCGCCTTCGAAATAAGAACCGAGCTCGTCATGCTAAAGAACTTAAGGAGCATTTCCATGGAGAATGTTCTATGACAGTCCACTGGGATGGCAAGATGATGGAGGACCTCACCTCGCACAAGCACATTGATCGTCTCCCAGTACTTGTGTCAGGACCTGGTGTTGAACAGCTGCTTGGTGTCCCCAAAATCCCAAACTCAACTGGAGAAGCACAAGCTGAAGCCGTCTTTAACTGCCTGAATGAATGGGGAATTACAGAGAGAGTAAAAGCAATTTGTTTCGATACAACAGCTTCAAACACGGGTCAATATAGTGGAGCCTGTGCTCTCATCGAAGCAAAATTGGGACATGATGTTTTGTACTTGCCTTGTAGACACCATGTTTTAGATTTATTGTTGGGAGCTGCATTTGAAGCAACATTGGGATCTACATCAACTGGTCCAGAGATATTGATCTTTAAGCGTTTTCGTGACAATTGGACTTCTGTTGATCAAAGCCAGTTCCAAACAGGTGAGACAGACACGATTACTAAAGAAGCAATTATCCAGTCTAAAACTGAACTAATTCAGTTTGCTAGATCCCAGGCACCTATGCTACGAGATGACTATCAAGAACTTTTGGATCTGTCCATCATCTTTCTTGGAGGTGTCCCCAATAAAGGCATCAAGTTTCGTGCACCAGGTGCCATGCATCGAGCTCGCTGGATGTCCAAAGCGCTCTATTCTATCAAGATGTGGCTTTTTCGAAACCAGTTCAAGATGACTAAGACTGAAGAACGAGGAATTCGAGATCTTTCCCTTTTTTCTGTTCTCATCTATATGAAGGCTTGGACAACATCCTCACTCCCTATTGAAACCCCATTTAATGACACGCTCCTTATGAGGTCATTGATTAATTATCCTAACAAAAAGATTTCTGATGCAACTAAAAAAAAGCTCTCTAACCACTTATGGTACCTGTCTGAAGAAGCAGTTGGTCTTGCTTTCTTTGATGAGCGAATTACTACAGATGTAAAGAAACGCATGGTAAAGGCACTAGAAGATGAGTCCACTGATAGACCACCCAAGCGTCCTCGGATTCCTGAATCGACCTTCTGCTCTGGTGAAGGACTACACCAACTTGTTACAAGAAATACTAGAGAATTCTTTACTAAGCTGAATTTGCCAGAAGGATTTCTGAACAAGGCACCCAGCACTTGGACATCCAACTGTGAATATTTAAGGGCCAGAGCTATTGTTGCAGCTCTATCTGTTGTAAATGACCGGGCAGAACGTGCAGTAGCTTTAGTTCAAGAGCTGAATAAGAAATTGACAGTGGGGGAAGAGCAGCTCCAGTTCCTGCTCCAAATTGTTGCAAAACACCGCTAGAGTCACCCAGTTCCATCAAAAACTGTTCTTCTCAAAAAATAACCATCAATGAGGTCGCACCTTAAAATACACCATATTGTATAATCATTGTATATTAAATAAATGTTCTATAAGGAAATAATACTAATTAAAGTAATTAAAGTATGTAAATAGCACTGGCATTTTGAATTTATCTCTATATAATAAACTAATGGTTTTTTTTTTTGTAGCAATGCTTCATTGCTGATTGTATATAAAAAAAGAGCCAGGAAGGATTTTGGATAGGAGAAAAAGGATTGGGATAAAGAAGGATTGAGGACCAAAGGATGGATTATAACAACATCAAGGATAGGTTAGAAAAGGATCAATGATAAATAAGAAGGCCTATACTTATAAAAACGAATCAAACTAAAAAAAGAAGGAAGGAATTATGTGTATAATGAGCATAATCATATGTCAGGAGCTATTATGCCATTGTCACCATTTTTATTAGCCGGGGACGACCCCTAAATATGAGCCAATTTGTGTCAAACTTTCAAGTTTTAGTTTTTATGCTAAATGGAACTATTTTAGGGGGCGCAGATAAAATAATTCAACATTTCAATTTTTGACTACCCAATAAGAGACACCCTAATATATATATATAAAAGCTCTCGGCAGTTTTTAATTTTTAAACCAAAGTTCATTGTACGTGCTTCAATTATAATCTAACTCCCTCATCACTATAACGGTTTTCAATTTATAGAATTTTAAAATCTTAGCGCTGTTCATTGTAATGTTCACGCTTTCAGATTTGAAAATTAATGTCTGTGTCCCATATATATATATATATATATATATATATATATATATATATATATATATATATATATAACAGCTCTCGGCAGTTTTTAATTTTTAAACCAAAGTTCATTGTACGTGCTTCAATTATAATCTAACTCCCTCTTCACTATAACGGTTTTCAATTTATAGAATTTTAAAATCTTAGCGCTGTTCATTGTAATGTTTACGCTTTCAGATTTGAAAATTAATGTCTGTGTCCCATATATATATATATATATATATATATAACAGCTCTCGGCAGTTTTTTATATTTAAACCAAAGTTCATTGTAGGTGCTTCTCGACAAACTAAAGATGAAAATTACCCGCTTCCCCATAGCAAATTAGAGACGCTCATATATATATATATATATATATATATATATATATATATATATATATATATATATGATTTATGATTGCCATCACTTTTAATTGCCTCAATTTCACGACAATTATTTTAATTACAGGACCGCCACGGAGTTAGATCGTGTTACGAACACTTTCGGCGAAAGGAGAGCGAGTGTTTCCCCGAGCACCCCACCCAGCGATCTCGAATTTGCAGACGAACTAATGTGAGTGTTATCTTACAATGAAGCCATAATTGCAAAGGATTTTCAGTTGAATAATTGAATAACCTTTATTATATATAATAAAAATAACAGCGGATCCAGAACTGAACCCTGTGGCACACCATGTTTGACAAGCGCTTTAGTGGAGCAAACCTTATTTACTGATACAAAATTATATCTGCTGCGTTAAAACCTGTTTGTAAAACCTTCCTATCAAGGTACCTAGCCCCCCTCTTCAGTAGTGGTACAGCTTTGCGCAGTATGGATGAAAAAATGGAACCAAGTCCACTACCACGCTGGTATGTCACCCCTCGGTATACCGTGAATGGTTTCCTGGACATTATAACCCAGTGCGTCGAAAGTGAAGCTTCACTGTTAAGCTCCCGTCGCCGAATGGGAAATTTTTACCCTCACTCGTTCTTATATATATTGAGATATTAGTTATTAGATTAGTTGAGACAATCACATAATGCGGTCTGTCATATGTAATACTCAAGCTCCGTCCTCTATGGTTGGGAATGTGCGCTACGCACAGCAGTCGTGCCTGGGTATCCCCAACAAATTGGTGTTCCGCTATATTGCTGTAAATATAGCACATGTCTGGAGGCTCAGGGCCTTCAGCCATTTTCTCCATCTTCAGCTGGTACATTCAGTTGGGCAAGTCAACCGGTACTACGTGATAGGTGTCTCTTTGGAAGGCTGCTCGAGTTTTTTAAACATATGTTTAAGTCTCTCACAACATCCTCAACCGAACCATAGCGACCCGGGCCTAGTGTCACAGTTGTACTGAAAAACTGTGCGACCTTAGTCCGGGCGATGCGTATAGTTTCGTCCCGAGTTACCCGGCTTTGGCGCACTCGTCACAGTTTCTAAGAATTGTAAAAACGACGTCTTTATAATCAATATTTAAAAAGACGGTGTCCAGCTGAATTTCACACATCCCCACCTCATACGAATCAAGACCCAAATCAATGGGCCCAAGAAGTTCTGTTACAAAGTTGGCTAATGTGTTGTTAGGGTGCACAGACAGGGGGGATGAGGAGGACGGGAGCGTGACGTAGAAAAGGTTGGGGGCCATGCTGCATACTAATTAATTAAGCTTCATGACTGCATCAGCTTTTATAGAGGTATTGAAGCTTTCTGGATAACCTAACCACTTCACCAGGTACATTTTTCTCTTTCCTGCGCCTTTGCTTCCTGAAATTTTCTCAATTTTAAACACATTTTTTTCTAAATTAAATGTTACTTTCTGAAGCTCCTCCCTGTAAAAGCCTCCAGAGATCTCTTCTCCATTCAAATCTTCAACGTAATACATCATTATCTCGCCTTTAGGCCTCAGCCCTAACTTTAAAAATCTCGCGTGTCCATCCTTGCTCAAAACCCTTCGCGAATTTATTTCCCGAACGTGACAACCTTACATAATCATTGATTTTGAAACGCACAGATTGTGGTGGCGGTGGTGGTGGTGATGGTCCATTACTTCTCGGCCGCCTGCCTCTTTCTAAAACATCGTTAGGCGTTGTACTGATCGTACGGTGGTGTGAGCGGTTGTAGGATGAAGCCAGTGAATCGAGAACGTTTATATACCTGAGCGTGCTTTTATGTGTAAAATAACGGTGCATGCGTTCCTTTATGGTACGTTGAACTCTTTCAGCTAAAGATGCTTTATGTATAGAGTTGGAAGTGTAATAGCTGATATTAAACTCTGACAACATGTTCTGAAAAGCACGCCCTATAAATTCTTTCCCCATGTCCGTACAAAAATAGCCTGGAATCCTGTTTTCTTTCAACATTAGTGTTTTGGTTGCTTTAGCGACCATTTCAGGCGATTTATTTTTCAGGGGAACTAGCCACAGGTATCTAGAGAATACATCTATTATGAATAGGATGTAGCGGTAACCATCGTTGTACACCGAATATCTTTGCATGTCTGTTAAATCTGCCTGCCAAATAGAATCAATCGAAGCGGCTGTTGTCTTTGCTGTTTTAAACCTTTTTCTCACCGGTTTTTGAAGTGTGTAAGCATCCTGGGCACGCAAAAATCTCTCAACATCCTTTTTCCTTACACCATAAGTACCTCTGTACAGTCTATTGACGCCACCATAGGATGCTGGGCTAGAAATGTCATAATAGTGCTTACTTAATACGTTAGCCATTTGCGTATTTTAGAGGCACGTGGATAAGGTTGGCCTTCTACTCTCTTCTTTCTTCACTTCAGAGACACTGCAGCTGTTGTGGGTGAGGGTGTACTCAGTTGTGACACGTGCGATGCATGCTCCAAGTCTTTTAACCTATTTAGATTACCTATCAATGTTTTGGGGACATTTATTTGCTGTAGTCTTGCCTTAATATGCCTCCATCCTGTTGGTGATGGCCTGTCTCACTTTCTCAACAGATCATGAACAATATCAACGATATTGGACCCTTGCACCCTTGATCCATCAACAATGACCTCGCCTCTGTCTGCCCACTCTATGACGGGGTCCTCACTCAACAGATTATAAAGACAACCCTTTATTCCTCAATCTATGGGGGAGGCTGTTTTTTAGCACATGTTCGATGTGCTGTGTTCCGCTACTCTTTGGTTGCTCAGGCCCTGTACCACTATGCTCAGCGCTACTCGAGCTGTGCCTCACGGGGAGCTCTGTAGGATGTTTATAATCTTCGTACTCGTGAAGAAATTTCTGCAAAGCCTCTTGATACAAAACCCTTTTCTCATCAGGCATCTTTTCACTGTTTAATAAGGATAGTAGCTCACTCTCCATTCTTTTAAGCCTACTTTTAAGGGACTCTAGAGCAGCGTCTCGGGTCCTTTGTAATGAAGTATACAGCTCGTGCGGGATCACAACCACCTTCTTCATTATATTAGTCTACTCAGTAAAGGACCCAAAATTGAAAATAAGATGGGTAGGAACGAACCGCCTCTTTGTACAATAATACGCCTTTTCTTACCCACAGTCTGACTTTTATGGGCGAGCGTACGTATTATGTTCTTGTAACTACGTAAGCGAGCCTTCTGACAGATTTCATTGGAACATTACATTTTATAACATTCAGGCAGATTTAGCAGATGCATTTTAAAGAGTCAGAGTCGATATTTTTAACAAGCATCTGCTGCAACGACTGAGGCAGTCGTTCATAGATTTTTATTAATTCACGATATTTCTTTAGCCTATTCATCATTCTGGAATGTACACGGTTTCAGGCTCGTTTGGAAATATATTCGTTCTTAGAAGTACCCTAAACGTGTTTCGCGGGTGAAGGTCACAAAGCAAATATCCATAACGTTGCTTTGTGACCTCTTTATAAACCTCCAAAAACTCCTTGCGCTGACTCGGGAACATTTGACTGGCTAATACCGCAATTTGTGACACATCTCTACGTTGAGCGAATAAGACTAGATAATGCGTATTTAACGATACATCGCGCAAGTATCTATTTTTGAAAAATAGATTCTGATTGATGAAGAACACGCTTATGTTAAGCTGGTGGGCGAGTACTGTAAATGTCTCGGCAAACGTTTTATCCATCTCCAACATGAGGTCGTCAATTACGATGACTGTATGTTCATTTCCCTTTAGTGAATTAACGTCATAGACCCCCTTATGGAACAAAACATCGTCCTGGCACTCGTTGAACACTGATTGGTATGTCGAATAGCACCATATAACTTTATGCACAAATTTTGAGAACATTTCACCCTTTTCTTTAATAATTTTAAGCATAAACACCGTTTTACCACATCCCGTAGGTCCAGATATAATACATGTGGATGGGATCGTGAATCTGAATTTTTCTACAGCATCCATTTCTAACACGTCACACCCCTAAGTGACTCATTTACAGAATATCACAAATAACGAGTTCTCCTCCTAATATTTTGTTTTCTTCTTCCACATAACCGTGAATGATGACGATGTACAGCCCAACATCATCGACATCACGGGTGAATCCATTGGCCGTGCATCTACAGGGCCCATACCCTCAATGGCGGCACGATCAAAGCGGCGACACGCTGAAGAGTCCTCCACGTCAGGTATAAAGCGGGCGAAATACGCGCCGGTTGATGGACAATCCGCGGTACAACCCCAGCCCTCAACGTCTTACGCTACCAACCCTACATCAGCTTCCTCGTCCCCTTGTATTTCCTCCACAGCCCCCACCCGTTCTGTAGAGTCTGCTGTAATAGACCCCCAGCCCTCAACGTCTTACGGCGCAATCCCCACATGGTCCAATATAGGCACTCGTCCATCCTCCTCAGCGGTGACTCGTTCTGTTGAGGATGATATAACATTTGAGTTGGTACGCTCCACAACCACTACCACAGCCTTGACTAGAAATCGCTATATAGTCAGGGTTGACCCTAGATCCCTGTATAGCAATGGAATTGAGCGCGGGCTACGTCGCGTTGTAGAACGCATTGTAGAGTTTGCCCTTCAGAACAGCGACGAGCGTGAAGTCAGAACGAGCCTGTCTTTCGGCTTCGGCTCAGATGATGGTGATGTAGATGATTTTTGGGTGGTAGTGCCATTTAGAAGTTTGGCTGCTGAGGATATAGATTACACTGGTCAACACTCATTTTATTGCCAATCATATTAGAGTGATTTTGGGGTAACTTTGTGGTGCTGATTCCGAATATGACATCGGTTTTGCTAGATTGGCTCTAATTTATGAGATAATTGGTACCCCATTGAAACACGTAAAAATGCAAAAAATTTAATGTTCAGGCGGAGCCTACTTACAAATCGCATTGAAATTGTCTCAAATCATACAAAAGTAAACCCATGAAATACATAATGGCATTTTATTCGGTCTCACCATCTAGAATGTTCCGGTAGTTTCCCATATGCACGCGTTATGGTTACGTTTCCTATTAATTGAGGGTATTCATTATCTCAAGAACTGGAGCCAAATCGGAAAAACTACTTTCATTTTGGAATTCAGCAACACCAAAATACCCTAAATTCGTACGAATTTCCTTGGCAACGAAAAAAAAATTTTTTTTTGGTTGACCTGTGTTATATATTAGCACGTATAAAGCAAGCTGCCCAAAGTAGTATAGCATTCAATATGGACAATTTCACGGTAAATATTGACCGTGTATTCCGTGTTGCGGGTCATAGTGCCACTCCGTATACTCTTAACTTCAATTCCCAGGCTATTTATAGAAGGCATATAAACGTCGATCGTGGTTGCGGCTTTATAGCATTAGACCTAGCACGTATGTTTACTGTGCTAAATACACGGACCCAAAAAATTTGGCTACCTACTATCGTGGAGCGTGCCCGTAAACTAGCTGTAGACTGTGAACTTGAATTTGACTGTAATATGGGTCCTGAAGAACTGAGAAGGGTAGAGCAGAAAATGAATGTCCGTATAGTGGTATTTGGCCTGGATGATTGTCGTAGGACTGTATATGTTTTTAAAAGCAGTGTGAGAGATCGTACAAGACCCCTACTTATTTTAGGACTGTCAGGTACAACGAATCTCCCCATCCGTAATATAAGGTGGCTTTACGCGAGTTATGATAAAAGTCGAAAATATGGGCGACATCATGATTTGTGTAAGGGGTGCCTCGAGTTTGCAGATGATATAGTGAAACATTGTAAAGACTGCCACATGGTATGTGAACAGTGTAAAAGCCCCAAATGTGAAAGCCGTGTAGTTGAAGCTGAGAAGAGAGATTGTAATGTGTGTAGACGCACATTTTTCAATAATAACTGTTTTGAGCTCCATAAATCAATTGGCACGTACAGGAAAATGAGAATCTGTGAATGTGGTATGTTTCACACGAAGGATAATTGGGGAAAGTTTGAGCATAAATGTGATGAAATTCACTGTTCTACATGCCATGAGAAATATAAGGCGGATGGCGTAAAGCATGTATATTATATGAAAGATGCAAAGCCTAAAAACAGCCCATGTATAACTGTATACTACGATATAGAAACATATACGAATGCCGAAACCAAAGAGGTAATTCCACATTTACTTGTGAGTCAAACTATCTGCGATGAGTGTATGGATATCGAGTGTGGTGAATGCCCCAAATGTGGTAAACGGACAAACGTTTTTAAAACGAATGTCCACGATAGCCCTGTGAAACTATTTGTGTCCTATATTGTCAAGTTAGCCGACAAGTTGAAAAAAATGACTGTGTATATTCTTGCCCATAACGGGCAAAATTTGACACACAGTTCCTTTATAAGGAGCTGCTTGAGCACGAGTCATCTGAGATATTTACAGGTGATCCCTTGAAAAGAGGAAACAAACTTATACAGATGCAAATAAGAGGTAATGTGCAATTTAAAGATACTTTATTATTCACGCCTTGTAAATTAGCAAAGCTACCCAAGGTGATGGGGGTAGCAGCTGAAGTATCAAAAGGCTACTTCCCTTACACATTCCTCACTAGCGAGACTTTGAATTACATGGGTTTACCTCCACCCAAACATTATTTTAACTATGAATGTATGAGTGCAAATGAACATGAAGACTTTGATCGATACTACAACAGTTTTAATGAACGTAATCCTTATAATATAGCTGATGAATGTGAACGTTATTGCGTGAATGATGTACGAGTGCTTAGAGTATGTTTCCAAGCCTTTAGAAAAATGTACATAGGTCGTTTCAGATGCGATCCACTGCAAGTCGCAACCACCATCGCGTCACTATGCTTTACAGTGTTCAAGAATAACTTCATGCCTAAAGCCACCTTAACCTTTATTCACAGAAACAACCCCCACAGTTACGGCCACAAGGCTATTTACTGGCTCATACACCTACAGCAGCAGACAGGTGTATACATAAAGCACGCCCGCAACACGGGTGAATTACCCATTAAGATTAATGGTCGTGTTCTTTGGGTTGATGGACTAAGTGAAAACCGTGTCACTGGTGTGAAGACTGTGTACTCCTTTAACGGTTGCTGGTGGCATGGATGCCCCCGACCTGAGTTTGGAATCGTAGGAGATATCCACGGTAGATCTCCTGCCGACTGTCTTGCATGGACCCGCACCCGCGATCAACTTATAGGTTCCCAGTTCACTCACAAATTCTTGTGGGAGCATGAATATGATGCACGGATGGAGACAGATGAGGTGTACCGTGAGGAAATAAACACGATCAAGCGTTCAATGGTACTGGATCCTCTCAAATGCAGTGATAGCTTGTTCGGTGGATGTACAAATCCCTTCAAACTCTACTTTCCACCTACAGAGGGCGTGAAACTTCACTACTACGACTTCTGTTCTTTATACCCATACGTGATGAAGAACAACCCGTACCCGGTGGGTGCTCCTGAGAAATTGGTGGGTCCTAGCCTGCCCTCCATCAATGAATTTTCAAGAAATTTGAATGATCGCTACTTTGGGCTCTCTTTCGTAGACGTGCTCGCCCCTCGCGAATTATGGATGCCGATCTTACTCGTTGTCATTGACCATAAGCTCATGTTTCTCCTGTGCGTGAAGTGTGCGGAAGAGAATAACGGTAATTGTAACCATACACCCCACCAGCGCAAGATCAGAGGCTTATATACAAGTCCTGAGCTAGCCCTAGCCGTACGCCATGGGTATACAATACTGAAGATACGTGATGTTTGGAGGTTTCAGAAGCTACCCAACCTTTTCACACCGTATATAAACGCATTTTTGAAGGATAAAGTTGAGGCATCAGGGTATCCGCGAGACGTTGACACCGAAGATGAAAAGTCTGCCTATATTCAACGTTACCGCGACCACGAAGGTATACAACTTGATCACGCCCAAATTGTAAAGAATCCTGGCTAGCGCTTTAGTGAAAGTTGTGTTTAAACAACCTATGGGGAAAATTTGCACATAATACTGGCAAGGGTAACGTTCATTTGGCACAAAGCTATAGCGAAGTCTGGGATTATGCCAACGCACCCGATAAAGAAGTCATGGAAATCGTGAATGTAGGTAAAACTTACATAATAAAGTACAACAACACTGAATTGGCCACAGAT
The DNA here is from genome assembly GCA_023014485.1 of Bathynomus jamesi. Lineage (NCBI taxonomy): Eukaryota > Metazoa > Arthropoda > Malacostraca > Isopoda > Cirolanidae > Bathynomus > Bathynomus jamesi. Next base: position 678,533 of record JAJOZX010001585.1, on the reverse strand, counting down.
ACCTCAAGGGTTACAAACATTCCTGTAGCAACAGCCTACGCCCGCATCAAACTTTGGGGTCTATTGCATTCTCTTGGGCAGCGAGTGTTGTATGCCGATACAGATAGCGTGATATTCACAGCGAGGGAGGGTGAATACATGTCTGCAATTGGTGAATTCCTCGGCGAGCTCACTGATGAGATCAAGGATGAGTATGGGGACAATGCATACGCCGACTCTTTTGTCTCAACAGGACCTAAAACTTATGGGGTACGGGTGAAGATAGGGAATGAAACGAAATATATCGTGAAGGCAAAGGGTATCACGCTTAACCAAGCGAACGAATCAGCGGGTCGTTAACTTTGATTCGCTGGATGATCTAGTGTGCTTGGACGATGATGAGTGCGAACGGCCTCCCCAACTAGTTGTAGGCACCCACAATTTTCGGGCGCAGAAGCTGGGGGGCGTGAAGGAACTTAGTGGTACAAAGGTGTGCCGTAACACCTATAGGAAACGTTACCAGTTACCTGGTACCTATGATACCGTACTCTTCGGTTACCATAAACTTTGATGGGTCTATTGCTAACTTATTTACTGCACGTATTTCTAAATATATACATTAGGGTTATAACTTTTAGACTTTTTTTCAAATAAAAGATCTCCTGTATCATAAATCGATGAACGTTTGCTTAAAAACAATGAAAAAGACCCTAATTCCTCTCAGTTTTTAAAAAAGGTCACCCCCCAAATCAAAAGTTTGAATCACCATAACCATATATTTACGTTACTACTCATAAGTATATAAATATATTATTATTAGAGGGCGGACTTTTAGGTTTTAACCTAAAAAATATTTTCGAATTTTTCAGTACGCTAATATATCGTGAGATCGCCCGAAAAATCACTTCCGGTGCTCAAATTCGATGACTAATATCAATCCACCCATACAAGAAAATTCTAGAACACACGACATTGTTCTTCATGCACTCGCAAATTGTATAAAAGCACGAAATGAAATCAACCGAATAACTTGTGTCCAGTATTGCGCAATAGTTACTCAACTGTTCAGTTCAACTCAACTTCAGGTAAGCTTTTATTATTTGTAATATGTTCGCTTAATTAAAAAACGTAGCGAAATGTGGAATTCGCTTCTGCACTCTTGAACATTCCAGAACATTTTTTAAATTTATTAACCATAATAATTTGTTGAATTTTTCTTCCATTTTAACACGTAAACAAAAGCGTATCCAGAATGTTTTGTAGAGGGGAGTCAAACTCCAAAAATATATAGAGCCCAAAATATTTGGTGATAAATATTTTCGTGAGACGTTCTATGGATGTTCTAAAAATATTTTCCAAAATTTTATCACCTAAAAAATAAATATTTGGTCATATTTTTTCACCTAAAAATCCGCCCTCTAATTATTATATTATTTCTATATATTATATTAATATTATTATATATAATATATATATAAACAAACAAACAAATCAACTTAATACCTTTTTATATCTGTTTCAGAAGCAATATAATGTCATACAAGAAAAGTGATACTACCAAACAGAAGAACAAGGATATCTGGACCAATAATCTGGTGAGATTCCAGCAGTCACATAGAAGAAGAGGAAGTGTGCCTTTAGAAGAATCTTCACTAGAAGAAAAATGCAGAATGCCACTCCAAATCCAAATCATTGGACGGTACCAGTTTCTTGGAACAGAAATCAAAGGAAGAAAGGAGCGAATAGTGGAAATTTCCAAAGAAGTTACAAAATTATGGAAGAATAAATTGAATTTTCCGCATGTGTCAGATCAAGTAATACGAGCAAAGCTTGACAAAGTGATGAAGACTTATGATGAATGTGTCAGGAGGGGAAAATATGATGCCCTGAATGAACTTTTTGATATCACTAAAGTAAATGGCCAATGGTTATCCTCGGAAGACAAACGACTGTACCACCTACAAGTGGAAAGCAAAGGCGAACTGGGGTACTCTACAGGTCAAGTTGCAAGTGAAGAAACGATTCACCCTTCAAAGAGACGAAAATTGCCTGCTGAATCAGCATCAACATCTTACAATCATGTATCTGGTGGTAGTGGTACTGAATCTGAAGAGAGCGAGCATGAAGATGAAGATGAGAGTATTACTCCACCAACCAGAAGACATAACAAAAGTAAAGTTGCAACCAACTTGGTGACATCCACAGGAGTATCAACAAGTAAAGCCGCTAAAATATGCAAACAGTTGTCACTTGATGGTATTGACATTCCAACACTAAGTCAAGCAGCAATTTACAAGTCAGCATACAAAGAGGCTGCTAAATTGAAGGAGGAAATGATTGAAAATTTACAGATGGAAGAGTGGTCTTTACATTTTGATGGAAAGCGCATTGAGGAAAATGAGTATCAAGTAGTGGTACTTAAAAATGAAAGAACCGAAGTAAAATTGGATGCATTGCGTCTGAAAGATGGCAAGGCTGAAACTATTGCTGAAGGAATTGCAAAAGTTATTGATGAATACACCTTATGGAATGCAATAAAGATGATCGTTGCTGATACAACAAGTGTTAACACTGGGAAAAAGAGTGGAGTTGTTGTCAAATTGCAACGAATGTTCTCAAAGAAGGGTATCTGCAAACCACAATTTATCAGTTGTCAGCATCACATTCTGGACAGGATTCTCCGTTTGGTAATGGACGAAGATCTTGGTGCTAACACCAGTTCTCCAAACATCGAATATCCATTTGTATCCCAACTGGTGAAGAATTATGAGGAACTAAAGGCACAGTTTGTTAATGGAACAGAAGAGGTCCTCGAGAAATCAGGATGGAGAGATGATATTAAGTTTTTGTACCATCTAACACGGGTGTTTAGATTCTTTGAAGAAAAAGGGAATTTTCCTTTGATTAACTTTCACAAAATTCCAAACATCAGCAATGCGAGGTGGCATTCAAGAGCCATTCTAGCTATCCTTGCATTTATTCTTATACCTACAACAAGGAAGACTTTGGAGAAGGTATGCAGATTCATTTCATACAACTGGGCAGAATATTGGTTTACTAATCAGATGTACAATGAAAATTACTTCAAGAACTTGTCAGAAATATTGAAACCTTACAAAAAAGCATTGAACTCATTGGAAAATCACTGGAAGCAGGAGCCATCCCCACTCAAGATACCAAGAAGTAATCAGTGTGCAGAACGTGCAATCAAAGTTATGCAGGAACTGTATGCTGCCTGCAGAAACAAAAACAAACTGCAACTTCGGTTTATTCTAAGCAATAAGCAGTAATATATGTACAAGTATTATAACGATTATGTTGTGAGTTCTTTTATTATATCACATGGAATATGCAATAAAGTTACGTATGCAATAATTGATTTTTTGATTTCGGGGTGACCTTTTCTAAAAAGATATTAAAATGAAAGTTCATTTCTTTGTTTTTAGGCAAAGTTCATCGAATTAAAGTACAGGAATATTAGGTTGTAAAAAAGTTATAACCCTAATATACATACTGATTATTTCGTTTATTAAATAAATCATACATCGACTTGTGTTTCACTTTGCGTGTGTGCGTGTGTACAGTAAAGTTATGCCTCGCCCACTGTAAGACCGGGGACGTGATTCATCCCGTAGTCTGAGCAGACCTCTGTCCCTGCGTTCTCAGTTGACCTCTGTATACCCTTGAGCTCAGACGTGTATTCTCTCCCGCGTAGAAGAAAATGGCCACCTTTAATATCGCGTGTTCAACATTTATGAAGTGGTATTCAGTAAAGGGCGTAGATGTAGTGGATACTGAAAAACTCCCTATCCCAGCCTCCTTTGACTCTTTAAGGAAGCATTGAATCGTGCGAAGGGTCATGCTATTCAAATACTCTACGGATATTCCGGCGAGGGGGTTGTAGGATTTCGCAGTACGGACGATGTACTGAAGTATGTTGTAGAACTAGGCTTTATAAAGACACACGTGCACCGCGTAGTAGAAGAAGCGGCACGCTCAGAAGCTAAACAGCAGTTATGGGTAGTGAGCCTTGTGGATGAGTGGTGTGATAAACGGTATTATATCATGCTACACCATGACGGTTACTGATACCCTACGACTGAAAATGTGAATCTCGTTATCATGGACAATCTTAAGTATTCTTACCACTACATTAATATATATCATGATGAGGTTTGTAGTGAGGTTGTAGCTAAAGGGTTATGTGAATTTTTAACAGATTTTAGAGATGAGTATCGCCTGTTAAATAAAAAGCCTAAATATGAACACATGTTTCTCTCTAACAGCGCCCTGCAGTGTGAAGATTTTTAGGAGAGATAAAACATTATAAAATGTGCCTAGTTCATGAAATTTACTCTGAGGGAAACTGTCTGGTGCGTATTCGGGGGAGTGGTAGTGATAAAACGTTAAAACCGAAATTAGTTCTCGTACTGGAAAATTTCTCAAAACGCCTACCCAGTATAATGGGATACAACAATTCATGTTGGGCCAGCTCCGCACAGGTTTCATTAGATTATGGTGCGACTCGCACCTCACGGATCATACGGGTTCGAACAAACCCATTCACGTACCATCAGGGTGAGTCAACCGCCCATCGAACCGTTCCTGTCTGCCTGCGTGCCTCACGCGGCTCATAGTCTCCTCAGAGCTTGCACCGAGTGGATGTGCCATAGTCATCTCGATGAATACGATGGAACTCCCTTTGAGAAGCATTCTCAACGCCTCGTACGACGTCTCCGTAACGAAGCCGTTGCGTGTGTTCAGGCGGGAAACCGGCACCATTAACTGCGTGCTTGAAACGAACAGTAGACCTGCGAGCAAGCGCAACGTTATTTATTTAAATCTTGAGGAGATGCATAAAATCTTCGCGGTAGTTGAGAGGTGGGCTGAGAACTGCTATAAAATACCAGCTGACGTAGGTATAATCAGAGAGGTGATTAGTGAAGTCTCCTCATATACCGTTGTTTGTACATTGAGTGTAAATAACAATCAACCATGCGTTGATATACGATTGATGTGGAAGAACACGGCTGATAATGGCGTTCTTGTTCCTACACGGAACCGTTTCATCCTCGACAGAATATTTGAGATCGTTGGATTCCGTAAGCTGAAACCTATATTAGACACACGCATCTCAGACATGATTTATTTTGATACCGTACTTGAGTACGCTTACACCTCTCTGCTCGACGGATTTGTTGAATGTAGGAATGAGCAGGGAGAGAACGGGCTAGCTCTGGACGCGTATTTAAAAGGTTTAGATTCTTCGAAATATCCTGAGCTTTGGTACAAAACGCTTGAGAGGTACGGTGCAGAGCTCGCCTATACGGTTCATCCCGAAGAGCTGTATCTCTATATAGTGGATAGCTGCCGTTGCGACTTGAATATAAACCGCCGTATCAGTTAAACGGTGAAGTGATGCTTGGGCGGTTTTACCACATCGTGCAGAGTAATGGCGATGTTGATATAGCGTCAATTACCTTCGAATTTAGCGTTTTGCACCGTAGGCGGTAAAGACAATATATATTTTTACTGTAATAATAATGTAATTGTACGTTTTGTATATATTTTCCTGTACCAATATTTGATATAACTTTTGATAATATAACTATATTTTTCTAAAATTTTTGTTAATGTTTGTTATGTTTTGTACGAGTATATATATATATATATAATTAATATATATATATTTTTTAATATGATTGTACGTTCTGTATATATTTTCCTGTACCAATTTTTGATAATATAACTTTTGATAATATAACTATATATTTTTCTAATATTTGGTTAATACTATGCTTTGTATGATTATATATTTCCCATTATATTATTTGATCATATATGTGCCCCGATGTACAGGGTGTCCGAGAATTATCTGTAAAATTTTTGGCTGTTATTAAAAGTCAACCATGAAGTGTAGAAATTCCAGTGTTGTCCCATTTTACAGAGAATCTCATTAAGTTTTTTCTGATACCAAGTTTTGACAAGTTTTTTAGAAATTCCAGTGTGCCCGAACATTATCTGTACAATTTCATCTTTGAATAAAATTCTTGATAACACGTAAAATTCTTAAACAAGATTATTTAGAATCTGTATTTTCAAAAGTTTCTTTTAATAAAGTAACGTTGTTACAAACATTCGATATGTGCACCATTAGTGATTCGCAAAACATCCAATCGATACTCCAAATGTTGCCATGTACGCTGCAGCATATCCACATCAATTCGCTCAATAGCAGCTGTGATTCTTGCTTTTAAATCATCAATGTCTGTCACCCGCGTACATTTCTAAAAAACTTGTCAAAACGTGGTATCAGAAAAAACTTAATGAGATTCTCTGTAAAATGGGACAAACTGGAATTTCTACACTTCATGGTTGACTTTTAATAACAGCCAAAAATTGTACAGATAATTCTCGGACACCCTGTATATGCACTAATTCATAAACAGAACGTTGTAGTGGTGTTTTATTTATTCCTTGTACACAATTATATCATTTATTTGGTTTTCTGATTAATTAATTAATTGCTAATTCTCAAATCGATCTTCTAAGCCAACTGGTATATATGCTTTAAATAAAATACATGGCGCTATCTGGTAACTCAGTCTTCTATTGGCTGATTAATATACGAGTTAAATTAAATGATTAATGCTATCTGGCAACTCAGCGTGGCTGATGTGCCCGAGGCACCGGCTGTGGGAGTAATTAAGCGCATGGCACTATCTGGCAATTCAGCCAACTGGCTGTTTAGGGGCTATAAAAGGCGGAGGAGCGGGAGAAGACTCTATATTTGCTCGGCCTTCGCCGAGCAAGGATCTCTGGTCCTTTCTTTTTAATGGCCCTTTGGGTGGTGAGGAAACCCCTTCCCTCCCATAGAGGCCTCTTAGGTTAGGTATACCCCTTTCAGGGGTTCAGCTTGGGGGAAAACTCCGCCTCCAAGTTGCATACCCCTCTTTCTCTCTTCCTCTCTTGCTATCTCTTCCTTTCTGCCCCTTTGGGGGGAATAGCTTGGGGGGGGGGAGAACTCCGCCTCCAAGTTGCATGCCCCTTACAATCCCATTTTGGGGTTGGCAACAAAGATTGGCACTCTCTTCTTCCTCTCTCTCTCTTTCTTTCTGCCCCTTTGGGGGGAATAGCTTGGGGGAGAACTCCGCCTCCAAGTTGCATGCCCCTTGCAATTCCATTTTGGGGTTGGCAACAAAGATTGGCACTCTCTCTCTCTCTCTCTCTCTCTCTCTCTCTCTCTCTCTCTCTCTCTCTTTCTGCCCCTTTGGGGGGAATAGCTTGGGGGAGAACTCCGCCTCCAAGTTGCATGCCCCTTGCAATCCCATTTTGGGGTTGGCAACAAAGATAGGCACTCTCTCTCTCTTTCTTGTTTTCTTTCTTTTTTATACAAAGGTGGGTGGGGGCGGGGCTTAGCACCAAATGGGGGGGTTGGCGACAAAGGGGGTCGGAGGTTGCACTCTTGCAACAAAGGGGGGGGGTGGCACTCTTGCAACAAAGGGGTGGGTGGCACTCTTGCAACATTATGCAATATTACGTCATCATGCAACATTACGTAATATTTCTGCACTCTCCCCTTTTGCGGCCATGCTACTGACCTCGCCGAAACATCATGACGAGCAGATAATACATGTCTTTCCAAAGGTAAGGAAAACAATGAGGTGTACGAAATTTAAAAGTCTATTTATAGAATCCTGATTTCGCTTAGCTGTTTATTGATTCATCGAAGTTGAGTCTAAAAGCTGTTTTGTTGCATGTTGGCAACGTATTGCCATCAATTCCAGTTGGTCATGCCGTCTACATGAAGGAAACATATGACAACATGAAACTGCAACTTTTTGAACTGCATAAACTATGCATCAGTGGCAGGTTTGTGGTGACTTGAAAGTTGTTGCTATCATGCTTGGACTCGGGCTAGGACTTAAATGGCCACGTAACATGATACTGTTTTGCCGACATTTACTCTAACTCTGGCGAGGCTCTAACTCTTCGAGGGTGCCATGAGATGCATTTTAGCCGGCATAATGATTATTGTCTCATTATAGGTTTGATTAGATTTGAACTGCATAAACTATGACAAACATCAGTGCCAGGTTTGTGGTGACTTGAAAGTTGTTGCTATCGTGCTTGGACTGCAGCTGGGCTACACTAAGTATTGCTGTTTTCTGTGTGAATGGGATAGTCGGGCTAGGACTTCTCATTACATCAAGAAGGATTGGCCACTCCGACACTCATTGGAACCTGGAACAAAAAATGTTCAGTATCCTCCATTTGTAGAATCGAGCAAGATTTTGTTACCACCCTTACACATCAAACTGGGCGTCATGAAAAATTTTGTTAAGGCTATGGATAAAATCGGGGCAGCTTTTAAGTAACTCGGTGGTAAATTCCCAAAGCTCAGTGAAACAAAAATCAAGGAGGGTGTATTTGTTGGTCCACAGATCCGCGAGCTTCTTAGAGATGAGGAGTTCGACCGTATCCTAGGTGGTGAGGAGAAGACAGCGTGGAATACTCTCCGGTTAGTAGCAACCAATTTTCTCGGAAATACCAAAGCCGACAATTACAGGGAGCTGGTGGAAAACCTACTGTTGTCCTATCAAAAAATGGGCTGCAATATGTCTTTAAAGATACAATTCCTCCATTCGTACCTGGAATTTTTTCCGGCCAACTGGCAGTCAGCGATGAACATGGTGAGCGTTTCCACCAGGCTATCTCAGCGATGGAGAAACGCTACCAGGGGAAATGGAGTCCATCATTGTTAGCAGACTACTGCTGGACAATAACAAGAGATGCTCCAGAAGTTGAATACAAGAGACAAGCAAAGAAGCGACGGGTTGAATCAATATAAGTGACTGCATTATACAAGTATGTTACTAATATATGGTATACATATACGCAAAATGTGTAACTTAAATTTTCTTGGAAACTGTAGCCAATGGACTGTTTTTATGGTCATATTCGTTTTCAGCACCCCAAAATCCATAAGAGGAAACACATTTTATCTCCGAAGCAGAAACTTTTTCAAAATTTGTAGACCAGTGTAATTAGGGACGCATAGTCGAACACTTAGAATTGCATATCTTGATTAGAAATACGCAGCAGGGTTTTAGGCGAAATAAATCTTGATTAAATAATGTTTTAGAATTTTTCCAAAGCGTGGTTGAAGTTTACGATAGTCATCGGGCGGTAGATGTAGTGTATTTAAATTTTCAAAAGGCGTTTGACACCGTACTGCACAAAAGACTCGTTGAAAAAACAAAGGCTCATGAGATCGGAGGCGTAGTAATAAATTGGATAGAAGAGTGGTTGCGAGGTAGGAAACAGAGGGTGGTCGTTAATGGAGCGGAGCCTTGGGCTAATGTAGCGAGCGGCGTTCCTCAGGGTTCTGTATTGGGTCCCTTGCTTTTTCTTATGTATATTAACGATTTAGATGTCGGCCGAGTCAATACAGTTTCAAAGTTTGCGGTAAAATCCAGGAAGATCTGAGTAAAATCGTTGATTGGTCGGTCACATGGTAAATGAGATTTAACGTCGAAAAGTGCAAACTTTTACATATAGGTTCGCGTAACGGTAATTTTGCGTATAGTATGTCAGGGAAGGAGTTGGCCAGGGTACATCAGGAAAAAGATTCAGGAGTTATAGTCACTGGTGATTTGAAAGTAGCGAAACAAAGTACAGCAGCGGTCAATAAGGCGAATAAAAGGCTAGGTTTTATAGCTCTGAATTTTGAGTACAATTTGTGCGATATTATTGTTCCTCTTTATAAATCATTAATAAGACCCCATTTGGAGTACGCGATCCAATTTTGGAATCCGTATATGTGCAAGGATATAGACAAAATCGAAAGAGTTCAAAGACGAGCAGCTAAGATGATTCCGTCGCTTAGGTCATAGTCTTACGAGGATAGGCGTAAGGAGTTAAAACTGACTACACTCGAGACTAGGAGGCTGAGGGGTGATCTAATCCAGGTTTTTAAAATTATGAAGGGGTTCGATAATGTAAATAGCAAGAACTTTTTCGAAATATCACAATATAGTAGAACTAGAAATAACGGGTGTTAGCTGACTAGTAGAAGGTTCGAAACAGCAGTTGACAAAAACTTTTTTACGCATAGAATAGTAAACTAGCAAAAGATCGGCGCTATGCGCCGATTTTGCTAGATCTGCGGTGCTTGGACCTTCGACCCAAACCGAATTGTGGGCCTACGGCGTATTTTATTCTGAACATCAATAGCCCTTTATCTGGATATCGTTCCCATTCCTCTCACCTTGGGCCTCATTAATTGGGATGCCTGTGGCCCTCCAATTACTGGCGAACCAATTATTCGGTCAATAAAACTACAGAAAAGAACGCAGCCATGAAAATCTAAAACTTCACAAATCTTGATACGATGAACTCGGATGTGAAGCTCAAGATTTTCATGACTGCGTTCTTTTCTATAGTTTTATTGACCAAATAATTGAACCGACAGTAATTGGGGGTTCGCAGGCCCCTAATTAATGGGGGTTCAATTATTTGGTCAATAAAACTATAGTCATGAAAATCTTAAGCTTCACAAATATTGACACAATGTGAAGCTCAAGATTTTCATTGCTGCGTTCTTTTCTATAGTTTTATATCCGTGCTGTGGGCCCTCGGGCCAAGTAATTGGTGGTGGTGGGTGGGTGGGGAGGGGGGCTGGTCACACATATATTTTCGTTCATTACTCATCACCCCCATCCACCATACGAAGTTTGGTCGAAATCGGTTCAGAAACGTAAAAGTTTTTTCTGCGGACAGACAGGCAGACACATTTTTGCTAAATTATAATAGTAATGATGTCCGATTAGGTTAATTAAATGGCCGGTTAGGTCAACTGAATGCCCGATTAGATTAATTGAATGCCCGGATACATTAATTGAATGCCCGGTTAGGTTAATTGTACACCCTTGACGATTGGTTAGGTTGAGTCATGATATTTTCGTTAAAGCCAACGAAAATATCACGACTTAACCTAACCAATCGTCAAGGGCGTACAGATGACCTAACCTGGCATTCAATGAACCTAACCGGGTATTCAATAATTTTACCATAGGTTTCGTAATGATCTTGATGACGTCATTTAATGTTTTAAAATTAATTATTTAATTTATTAACACCCACGTGCACAACATCGGGACCTAGTCAATATGTGTGTGAAGTTTCATGTTTGTAACTGCTTCCATTTTGGAGTTATGGCTGATGGCTGGAACACACACACACACACCACACGTCTTTTTATTATTGTTACTAGTACAGTTCCCGTCACTTCGCTGACGGTTAGACAGGCTAAACTACAAAAAAAGAACGCAGCCGTGAAAATTTTGAGCTTCACATTGTGTCAACATTTCTGAATCTGGTATCTTCCAAAACCTCCTCACCCCCATTCATGCAACTTGGGGGCTAACCCCCTCCCCCCTTACCCCCACCCCTCCCCATTACCCCACCCATCCCCCATTACCCCCACCCCCACCCTTCCCCCATTACTGCCAGGGATAAATTTCACAAACAGACAAACAGACAGGCTAAACTACAGAAAAGAACACAGTCATGAAAATCTTGAGCTTGAAATTGCCGCCCGTAATACAATTTCTGAATTTTTTTCTCACAATTTTTTCTCACAATTTCTGAAAGTGTGACGGACGGACGGACGACGGACGGACGGACGGACGGACGGACGGACGGACGGACGGACGGACGGACGGACAGACGGACAGACGGACAGCTCTCTTATTATAATATAGATTATTATTATAGATAAAAAATAGACTGGTACAAATTTATAACCGAAAGACTTCCGAAAATCAACAATTTTTGATAAAGAAAAGGGGAAAATTGGTTTTGTAGGCCTAGGGTGTCCGAAATTTTCATAAAATGGAAAATAATTGCTATTTTCTTACTTACAGCGACAGGCATAATGATATTAGGACACCTAATAGAAATTTTTTAATATTTTAGTGGGGAAAATAAATAATTTTCTAAAAATGATCTTCAACTATAAAAGCGCATCTAATCAGATAACTTAATTAACGTATTTCTATGACAACTAAAAAATAGAATGATAAATCAATATCCTATCAAATTGTTTGTGTATACGTAAAATTATTTGTACAAAAGCCACAGTAATAAAACGCACAAAAGTCACGGTAAAAAATTCGAGTGTGGCTCGTTTAACTTTAAACTCGTGTTTATTTAAATTGCCCGCTTTAATTATGTAATTTTTTGTATTGAATCGATAAAGAAATCTTTTGTGAATCGAAAAATGTTAAAATTATAACAAATATCAAAATATTTTGTATAAAAATCATTGAATTTTAAAAATGCGTTTGTTTTTAGTTTTTTGCAAAAAGTTCTTTATGAATTTTAAAAATATATACTTTTTTTAAATTGAATCGATAAATAAATCTTTTGTGAATCGAATGATATTAAATGTTTAGTAAATATTGATTTATTTTGTGCCAAAATTATGATTAAAAATGAAAAATTAAAAAAAATGCGTGTACAGGCATAGGAAGAACTGTACACTGTACCCCTAAAAGGGGGGAAGGAATTATGTTAGGGAATTTGTTTTTAGCATTGGCACTGCACAATAAAAAGACGCATCGAATGGTGAAAACCGCATTGTTCTACACCAATTGTAGCGACCTGAAGGTGTGCGCCAAAAAACTGTGACATATATATATCTATCTATCTATATATATAAGGCTTCATTTCTGAAATAGTATATTAGATATCTGGAATAATTTGCCGGTGGAAGTAATGGATCACCTGAAGATCAGGGCCCCCGCCTTCTTTAGTTAGCTTTATAAGGCTAACTGACAAAAATATCACCACCTAACCTAACCAATCGTCAAGGGCGTACAGTTGACCTAACGATTGTTTAGTTTAGGTCGTGATATTTTCGTTAGTTAGCCTTATAAGGCTAACTAAAGAAGGCTGGGGGCCCTGATCTTCAGGTGATCCGAAGTAATTAGTAGCACGTCTATAAATATGCTTAAAAATCGATTAGATGCATATGTTGATAGATTGGGCATAGTTTAAGGTAGTAAAATAAAAGTTTTTATGGTTCGGAACCCACGTAAAATTGTAGGTCCCCTCCGCCACCAAGGAGGGCATGCGCAATACACAATTACAAACACGGTTAGGTAGGCCAGCCATAAGTGGATCCTAGTGTCTTTTTTGGTGTGAAACGTTATACAGTAACATTATATTATAGACATACAAGTATATAAACATTATAGGTATTATAGACATTATATATTGTATATGATCCAAACCCACAAGGAAAAAGAAAAAATTATTCCAAGACCTTTTGTGTAATCAGCAATACACATCGCCAGGGAATGACGAGGTTATTCCCTGACGAGGTGTATTGCTAAATACACGAAAGGTCTTGGAATATTTTTTCTTTTTCTTTGTGGGTTTGCATCATTCATTCATTTCACGTGTTTGAGTTTGAAATTCATCCCATATTGTTGTGGGAAAACGTAATGGGGAACTCCAACGCAAAACTAATGTGGGAATCGTTCGAAACAGTATTTAGGACTATAAATGAGGAATGTGTACCGTACAAAATTAAGCGTGCGAAAGTAAACAACAAGCCCTTGTGGTTTACTTCTAGAGTAGGAGACATTATAAAGAGTAGAGATAGGGCTTATAGGCTATATAAGTGCGATAAAGATAATCTGTTGTTACGAAACAACTACATATCTCGAAGGCGTGAAGCGAAAAGTGTAATAAAAAAGTCCAAGCGCGAATTTGAAATCTCCATAGCTCGTGACGGTAAAGAAAACCCCAAGCGATTCTTTCAATACGTCAATAATAGAAATCCAGTAAAAAGTGTCTTGGGGCCTTTGAAAAATGTAAACGGAGATCTAGTTTCTGAAAACAAGGAAATGGCTACATTGCTAAACGAATTTTTTACGTCAGTTTTTACTATAGAAGATCTAACGAATATCCCTACGGTCATAGACATAATACCGTTTGATAATGGTAATATTTTGGATAATATCGTGGTTAGTGAAGAGGAGATAATGCGCTATATTGATAAAATGAAAACGCGTACATCACCGGGGCCGGATTCCATATATCCCATACAACTAAAAGAATTAAAAGATAGCATTATTGTGCCGCTAACAAAGATTTTTAATGCGTCTATTTCTGAGGGGTGCGTACCAGATAATTTCAAGTTAGCAAACGTAACACCTATCTTTAAGAAAGGCGATAAAGGTGCGGCGGGAAATTATAGGCCAATCAGTTTAACGTCTGCTGTAGGTAAGCTACTGGAATCAATAATTAGGGATCGTATAGTCGAACACTTAGAAGTGCATAAACTAGTTAGAAATACGCAGCACGGTTTTATGCGAAACAAATCTTGCTTAACTAATCTGTTAGAATTTTTCCAAAGCGTGGTTGACGTTTACGATAGACATAGGGCGGTTGATGTAGTGTATTTAGATTTTCAAAAAGCGTTTGACACCGTGCCGCACAAAAGACTCATTGAAAAAACTAAGGCTCATGGAATCAGGGGTGTAGTAATAAATTGGCTAGAAGAGTGGTTGCGAGGTAGGAAACAGAGGGTGGTCGTTGATGGAGCGGAGTCGTGTTGGGCTAATGTAGCGAGTGGCGTTCCTCAGGGTTCTGTATTGGGCCCCTTGCTTTTTCTTATATATATTAACGATTTAGATGTCGGCCTAGTCAGCACAGTTTCAAAGTTTGCGGATGACACGAAGCTGGGTGGTAGGGCGATTAATGACGAAGATAGAGGTAAAATCCAGGAAGAGCTGAATAAAATCGTTGATTGGTCAGTCACATGGCAAATGAGATTTAACGTTGATAAGTGCAAAATTTTGCATATAGGTTCGCGTAACGGTAATTTTGTGTATAGTATGTCAGGGAAAGATTTAACAAGCGTAGAGCAGGAAAAAGATTTAGGAGTTATAGTCACTGGTGATTTAAAAGTAGCGAAACAAAGTACAGCAGCGGTCAATAAGGCGAACAAAGTGTTAGGTTTTATAGCTCGAAATTTTGAGTACAAATCGCGCGATATTATAGTTCCTCTTTATAAATCATTAGTTAGACCCCATTTGGAGTACGCGATCCATTTTTGGAATCCGTATATGCGCAAAGATATAGACAAAATCGGAAGAGTTCATAGACGAGCAACTAAGATGATTCCGTCGCTTAGGTCAAAGTCGTACGAGGATAGGCTTAAAGAGTTAAAATTGACAACACTCGAGACTAGGAGGCTAAGGGGTGATCTACTGTAATCCAGGTTTTCAAAATTATGAATGGGTTCGATAACGTAGAAAGAGATAGCTTTTTCGAAATATCTCAATATAATAGGACTAGAAATAACGGGTGTAAGTTGACAAGTAGAAGGTTCGAGACCGCAGTTGCAAAAAACTTTTTTACGCATAGAATAGTAAATAGCTAGAATAGTTTGCCGGTAGAAGTAATTAGTAGCACTTCTATAAACATGTTTAAAAATCGATTAGACGCATATGTTAATAGAAAGGGTATAGTTTAAGGTAGTAAAAGTAAGGCTTTGTGGTGATCGATCCCACAGTTCAACACAAGTGTTGTGGGATATAGGGAGGCAGCATCTTGGGTTAGGGGATACTCTCTGTCCTTACACACCCCATTTAAAGAGATTCCTCTGCTGAGCAGTGCCCCCCATAGTACTGTGAGGTATTGAAAAACTCATGATCTTCACTTGCCCCACAAACACCTTTAAATGGGAGACCCAAAATGGGTGCACACACATTCTACATTACTGTAGTCTTTACAGCCACACCTACACTTTTCCTCCTACGTATATATATTGTAATGTATATGTAAATTTTGACTTGGTCCGCAATCGATATGGATCGTGACTTATTTTTCGTTGGCAAGGTACTAGTATGATCGATACCGTAATGAAATTGACTGGATTCTTTGGATCTGATATATTTGCATGTTGGTTATAAATAGATATAGAGTGTAACATATTTGTGGATAGTAGTCTATTATGACTTGATCTTCTGGATCCAGAAATTCTATCTTTAGTTTTAAATCGATAATTAATTAGTTTTAAATCGATAATTAATTAGTTATGCAAAAATTGGTCGTTGCCAATGTACAGGCAGTTTTTGCATAAATTTCTTATGTTCTTGTGGTTCGGAACCCACGTAAAATTGTAGGTCCCCTCCACCACCACGGAGGACATACACAATTACGAACACAGTTAGGTAGACCAACCATGAGTGGATCCTAGGGTCTTTGTTGGTCTGTAACATTATATACTCGTATGTATAGGGAATGAAATTGATAAAGAATGTATTACTTTTTTATCTTTTTCCAGTATAGAAACAGAATATTCTTTCTTTATTTGCGCTGAAATGTTATATTGCGAAGGAAAATGTAAATTTTTTTTAATGCAATGTTTTTATTCTAGTCAACTATTTAACAAGTGAACTAGTCAAATATTTATTGATTATTCAAAGTGCAAAATATAACCATCTCGACAAATATTCTTTCCTCTTATTCAAAATCCGTACGATGGATTTTCGCTTTAATTATAACCGACTGGGACTTATGGGTCCCCATATACAGGGTGGGCCGAAAGTCTGGATCCATAGGAAAATATTTATTTTAATACATAAATTACAAAAAATGGTAAATAGTTAATTAAAATGAATATCAACTTTAACTCGTAAATGCGTATCCGTGATACTGTAAAGTAGTTCGTACTCCAGTATAAATACTCAAATACTTTTTTATTTCAGCCCAGAAATGGCTTCGAATCTAACAACAGAAGACCGGGTAGAACTTGTGCTCATGTACGCAAGACAGGGCGCTACACACAGAGAAGTTGCTACCGAAATTCGAATTCAATAGAAATCATCCTGATAAGCATCCAGTAACACATGCGACTGTTGGCAAGTTGTTTAAACGTTTCAAAGAAACAGGAAGTGTACATGATCGACGGCGTTCTGGTCGTCCAAAAACTGCAACAGATGAAAATACCTCTGCAATGGTATGTGAAACTTTAACGAATAGTCCAGTAAAGTCAACAAGAAGATTATCAAATGAAACACGCATCTCGAGAACGTCAATTCGAAGAATTATTAAAAATTATAAATTCCATCCCTAAGTGTCTCGATGTCAGAGGCCGCCAATTTGAGCATTTGTTATAATTTGTTGTTTATACTGGAGTACGAACCACTGTACAGTATCACGGATACGCATTTACGAGTTAAAGTTGATATTCATTTTAAGTATTTACCATTTGTTGTAATTTATGTATTAAAATAAATATTTTCCTATGGATCCAGACTTTCGGCCCACCCTGTATATATATATATATATACACACACACACACACACACACACATATATATATATATATATACACACTGTGTGTATATAAAATATATATATATATATATATATACATATACATATACATTTTAACTGCAAACAACACACGGTATAATTAATGTAAAGACGACTCTTCTGTAGAAGAGCGTCCGCACAAGATGAGAGAGAACGAGCAAATGAAAAATGAGGCACCTCCCAGGAATCGAACCCGGGATCATCCAATTGCCGGTCGGTTATGCTAACCACAACACCAAGGTCCTCGATCAGTCAGAACTCGTAATTCTCCTACATACGAGCGGAATCGAATGTCCTGAGGGTGCAACTTCTCATGCCGTACATATATTCATTTTAACTGCAAACAACACACGGTATAATTAATGTAAAGAACAACGATTGTGTAGAAGAGCGTCCGCACAAGATGAGAAGAGAGAACGAGCAAATGAAAAATGAGGCACCTCCCAGGAATCGAACCCGTGATCATCCAATTGCCAATTGGTGTAGTGGTTAGCATATCCAATCGGCAATTGGATGATCCCGGGTTCGATTCCTTGGAGTTGCCTCATTTTTCATTTGCTTTTCTCTCTCTTCATCTTGTGCGGACGCTCTTCTACACAAGCGTCGCTCTTTACACATACAGTATATATAATATATATATATATATATATATATATATATATATATATATAATTTAACACGAAAGAATGCCAAGCAAATTTAATTTATATAATTATAAGTCGCTGTTTCAGTAATAATAAGAATCAGTGCGGAACAAATGAAAAATTCATTTCAGGTTTATTTTTGCTTAAAAATACTGAAAGATAAGGCAAAGAATTCATTTAAGTAAATTATGCTATGAAAAAATGGAAGCATTTTCCTGTCGAAAATAAAAATAGCAAAAAGAAAACCTTGCTCGACCGTTTGCGTTGTCGGTATCATCGGATGTTTCTCTTTATGCAAACGCCAAAACAAACCTTTTTATTCCGTTCACTTTGATACTGCGAAGTTTTATACGTATACGATAATAAATGAAGCTAATCGCCAATATGGGTTGAGAGAATTACAAAGAAGAGATATGATAAAGAGAAAATGAAAAAATGGAAAACTGTTTTCCGCCTTCATAATTGGAGATTTATTCGGATCCGAACTTTTGCAATTTCGCAGTCGGTCAGTCATGCATTTTAATCTGGGTTAAAGTATGAAATACCGTATCATAATTAATCTTCGAGCGAACTATTCAAATAATACTTACAAGAATATATAATTGTAAGTATATATACTGTATATGTATTTCTAGTTATACTGTACTTGTACGAGGGACTTACGATAGAAATAGCAAGAAATATACATAAATAGCTCAGTAAATGATTTCTTATACATATGAGCGCCGAACTTCCATTTGCAAGCTAATTTTATGCTTTATTAGTCCAGTCATTATAAGGAATAAAAAGTTCAGAAAAATTCATTGGAATCACATTCCGAGAAAACCGTCTTATTTCGGTTGACAGGGAGAGACGGGGTTAAAATTGTAATTGCTTATAATGTCACATTTTTTTCATTTGAAGTGTGAATTATTGGGTAAAATTACACGGGAATCTTGATTTTTTACTGTATTTAAACTTAAAACAACCGTTATATTGATAGTGGGATGTGATGGTTGCGGGATAAGGGTTGGAAAGTCCAGTTTTGGTTAAATTTTGAAGGTTTATTTTAACCAACAGTATAGTAATTTACATATTTCATTAATAATTGTTTTTCGATTTCAGATAATCACCACATGAAGGCAACGCTGCCTTGAAATGAAATCCTACTGCTTCATATGCAAGCGATCTATCGGTGCAACCGACATGAATGTACGACAAAAACCCCACAAGAAAAAAAAACCACCGACAAAACCCCCGGCGACAAAAACCCCGGCGACCAAAACCCCACCGACAAAACCCCCGAAATAGGGTAATGCGACAAAACCCCCACTCACAAAAATAAATATATAATGTGTATTTAAATTCAAGGTCAAGGTGACAGAGTCTAGGTTATAGGTTTTGAGAAATTCCAGTTTCAGTTTCTGAATAAGCTTCACTGCAGCAGTATCTCTGAAATTTTCACCGCAAATTATATTTTCTTTCCGTTTTTACCCATCATGGAAGTCATTCGGAATAATAAAGGTGGCGAAAAGCTGTGTTATAATGGCTATATGTATACTAAAAAATCCACTAGTTCTAATACAAAGCGGTGGGAGTGTGCTAGAAGAGCAGCGTTTGGATGTAACGGTAAAATAACAACTAATTTACAAATAACCGATATCATTTCAAGTATAGAGCATAATCATGAGAGAGATGAAGGAACGAAAATATTACGACTTAACCTAACCAATCGTCAATATATATATATATATATATATATATATATATATATGCTGCAAACCCAGAAGGAGAAAGAAAAAGAAAAACGATTATAAGGCTACCTAACGAAGGCTGGGGGCCCTGGTTTTGTCGCTGGGTTTTTTTTCGGTGGGTGTTTTGTCGCCGGGGGTTTTGTTGGTGGTTTTTTTTTCGTGTGGGGGTTTTGTCGGATCTCCAAACGATATCGCTGTCATTTTAACGCAAAAAGAGGCCAACGATGTAAACGCTGCTGCTTTTCAGTTATAACAGGTCTTAGCGAATGCGCCCTAAACAGCGACTTGACCCTTGTATGAAAAAGCATAGTTGGCAACTACCAACCATAAATTCTGTATATATATATATATATATGTATATATTTATTTATTGAATAGCCTCAAGTGTTTTGTGTCAACAGACAGGAAATGCCTTGTGAAAAGTAGTTTCAGCCCTACCCTGCCATAAAATGGGTCAGTCTTAAGCTGCAAATGGTACAACTCTCTTGAGACCCTCAACGAGCTATAAACCATGCATTCAGCTCTATTAACTACACACACACACACACACACACACACTATATATACACACACACACACACCACACACACACACATAAATATACACATATACACACACACAATCATATATATATATATATATATACAGGGCGTCCCAAAAAAATGTATACACACTTTAACAGCTGATAGCTCAATTGACGTTTCTTTCTTTCCAAGTTAAACCCATTAGAATTAATAATGGCAGTCAGACTAAGCTTTGAACAAAGGAAATTCATTCTAAAATGCTACTGGAAGTGTGAAAACGCAGTTGAAGTGCAAAGACAGTTTAGGAGGGAGTTTCAAACAGATCCACCAACGCGACTTACCATCACTCGAATTAGAGATAAGTTTGAAGCCGATGGAACTGTTCAGAATGTCCACAAGAAGCGTTCCGGAAGACCACGGACATCGACAAGCCCACAAAGCAAGAAAGAGTACTGGAAACGTATCACCAAAGTCCAAGAAAATCTGTGCGGCAAGCGAGTCGTGAGGTAGGAATTTCAGAATCGTCTGTCCAACGCATTTTGAAGCGCTGTCAATGGAAAAGTTACATTCCAAGATTAGTCCATGCTATTAATGAAGATGATCCGGACCGAAGAGTGGAGTATTGCGAGTGGTACTTGGCACGATGTGGATGTGGATTGGACGAAGGGGTTTCGTAGAATACCCTCCGCGTTCACCAGACCTCACACCACTAGACTTTTTTTATGGGGATACTTAAAAGACAAAGTCTACGCTATAAAACTTGCAACAGTCGCTGAATTGAGAGCAGCCATTGAACGAGAATGCACACAAATACCAAACGAAATGTTTCGTGATGTTTGCGATTCCATTGCTTCGCGTTATCAGCAGTGCCTGGACCAGAACGGACGTCAGTTTGAAAACAGGCGTTGACAAAACAATTAAATAATGTCTGTAGATTCTATTACATTTTGAAAATGAAATGTATTTTAATAAACACTGCCTTTATAATTATTTAAAGTGTGTATACATTTTTTTGGGACGCCCTATATATATATATATATATAATATATATATATAGAGAGAGAGAGAGAGAGAGAGAGAGAGATGTTTATATATATGCACACACACACACACACACACACACACACACACACACACACACTGTATACAGTAGGTTGTCTGATGCTCTTGTATCAAACCTAGTTTACACTTTTAAATGTGGTTGCAACGCCACATATATTGGCAGCTCCGTCTGCGAACTTAAGGTATCAGTCGATGAACATTGTGGCATTAGTAGCCGCACTTCATTATCATTAAGTACACAAGCTAAATCTTCACTCCGTGAGCATTGCGAAAGTAACAATTCATTCAATAACAATTTCTCAGTTTTAACTTCTGTACAAAATGAAACAGACTTAAGAATTATGGAGTCCTTACACTTGTCATTATAATTTTATTCTTACGGTTGTAGGATTAAAAGTATTTTCAATTAATTTAATCATGTACCTATCTCACTAGTCTTTCACCAGTATTATTTTATTTTACTATATTCTATTGTTTGTAATCACTGATGATGGGAGTTTGACTTTCGAAACATCAGAAAATAAATTTTCATAATGTTGACGTGAGTGTTGATCAGCCTCTTTATCCTTAAATAGTGATTCCCTGAGAACACTCCCTTCTCTACGAATATATAATATATATATATATATATATATATTTTCTACTTATTACACATGAGAAAAAGAAAACATGAGAGCAAGTGTAGTTTACGTCCTCCTGACGCAAAAGGGGACACAAACTACACTAGTTCAAAGTTGGGGAACGTAAACTACACTACGATCTTTAGGAGACATTTTTTAAGTGAATCAATCAAATAAAACGTTAAAACTAACGAAAATATTACGACTTAACCTAACCAATCGTCAATATAATGTATATATATATATATATATATATATATATATATATATATATATATATATATATATATACAGGGTGAGTCAAAAGTCTCCATACATAGGCAAAATGGTCACTTTATTATGCAATCACTTGTAAGTCACAAAATATGCCCTATGTGGGCACCATTACACTGAATGCACATACGGATGCGTTCCTCCCAGTCATGGCAAACGCGCGTTAACACGTATGGTGTTGTGCGTGCACACGCATCACGAATGCGTTCCTTTAGGTGGTCCGTGTTTT
Organism: Bathynomus jamesi; assembly: GCA_023014485.1. Classification (NCBI taxonomy): domain Eukaryota; kingdom Metazoa; phylum Arthropoda; class Malacostraca; order Isopoda; family Cirolanidae; genus Bathynomus; species Bathynomus jamesi. The sequence goes on along the minus strand of JAJOZX010001585.1, from coordinate 656,072 downwards.
GTATTTTCACATGGTACACCATGGCCTTCAAGTGCCCCCACAAGTAAAAATTAAGGGGAGTGACGTGTGGGGACATCGGAGGCCACTCCACGGGACCACGGCGGCCAAAACAGTGACCCGGAAACTCCTGATCTAGCCACTGGCGCACGCAGATACCGTAATGGGGTGGCGCCCCGTCTTGCTGAAAGTACGCTGGAAATCTCCCGTCCTCTTTCAGCAGGGACGGCATGACTGTGTCTTGCAGCATGTTTAGATACATTTCGGCATTAAGATTGGTGTCAATGAGAAAAGGGCCAACAATTGTGTTGCCCCATATCTCGCACCACACCATCACTTTTCCAGGGCCTTGCGTCTTTGAGGGACTCATCCAGTGCGGGTTGTCATCACTCCAATAACGTACGTTTTGACGATTAACCTCTCCATGAACATAAAAGTTGGCTTCATCTGAAAACAAGGTGCCAGCCAAGAACTCCGAGTCTTCGTCCTCTTTTGTTCATGCCCATTCACAGAATTCCAGCCGCCTGTCCGGGTCATCTTCGTTAAGATACTGCAACATTTGCATTTTGTATGGATGCCATCTGTGCTCATTCATAATGCGGACGATACTCCTTTGGCTGACAACGCATTCTGCAGAAATCCGTCGAGTGGCTGTTCGTGGACGGCCACTTCTCGGTTGGCCTGCAACACTTCCAGTCTTCTTGAACTTCTCAATGAGTTTGACAACGGTGTCGTATGTGATGTGCGTGCCGGGGGCGTGTCTCCTGTTAAAATCCTCGGCAACCTTGCGACAGCATCCTGATCCTGCCAGAAGAATGATCTCTATACGCTCTTCCCTTGGGACAAAGGCATCTCAGCACATCACCTGCAAAAAAATTAAAAATAAATAATAATCATTTATTTATCATTACCATTTTGTCTATGTATGGAGACTTTTGACTCACCATATATATATATATATATATATATATATATATAAATTGACGATTGGTTAGGGGATCTTTTCCGTTCTACCCCAGCAACAATTTCTAGTGTAGTTTTACTTGGTGAATTCAATATATTTTATTTTGGAGAAAGTATCCGTGCTTTAATTAGTTGTGGTTATAATTATTAATTTTTTTCTCTCTTTTGTAGATAATGTTATGGATGATAAATGGAATTTCATAAACATAGTTAAGGAAATCACGTTCTACCCCAGCCTTCTTTAGTTAACCTTATAAGGCTAACTAACGAAAATATCACGACCTAACCTAACCAATCGTCAAGGCCGTACAGTTGATTTAGCTAAACAATGGAACAAGAGACATTGGGGAACATCTAGAAATATGATAGATTCTTATTTATGTGAATTTCTGTGGAGGAGAAGACAAAAAGGAAAGGACATTTTTATTGAAATCTTAAATGCAATCTCTACTTTTAAATAAAATAAACGGACTATAACTCTTGTTATTAATTTCTTCAAAATACGACATATATTATTGAATTCAGCAAGTAAAACTACAGTAGAAAATAATATATAATTTCATTTTTTGTTGCTGGGTTAGAACGGAAAAGAGCCTGGTTAGGTTAAGTCGTAATATTTTCGTTAGTTTTAACGTTTTATTTGATTAGGTATATGCGGACAACGTTGGGGAACGCAAACTACACTAGGATAATGTAAGGGAACGTAAACTACACTAGGCACCACAGGGGGACGTAAACTACACTTGCTCCAAAACATGATTTCCTGATGTCATTTCAAAAAATTCACACCGACGTCACAAATTCTTTGGTTTGTAATAAATTCTTAGTTAAAGCCTTTTTCATTTAAGTATTTTTAGCAGATTTTATTTGTTGGTTCAGAATACGATTTAATTTTATTTCTCCTCTTCATATTGCTTCTGATATTTCATTTTTGTACTAAAACTTTAGATTTGTGTCACTCATGTTGCTTTATTATTTGTTTTTAGTTTTATTAAAAAAACAAAGATAAGTTTTTCAATAAATTTGAGGGAAGCCATTATCAAACAGATTTGTGTTATTCTTTTATTTTCTTCACTAAACAGATCTTAATTTAAATTTATTTTATAAATACTATGTAATAAAGTTTTCATTATTGAAATATTTTACAGGAGATATACCGAATAATACGATCTGTAATTAATATACAATCCTTTCTAATACAGACTTATGGTAGAACTGTTGGGATCGTAAAATCTGGATTTAATAATGAATATAAAATAACAATTTATAATGTATAAATCTAAATTAGGTTTAATAAATAGATTGTAAACTGTAGAAAATGGGCCTAACCTGAATTTAAACAAGAGTACGTAACATGAACCACAAAGCCAGAACAACAGCTTCGGTTTTATTTATATGTGTAAATGAGGTTAGCCAATAAGGCATAGGTTTGTTTGTCACGTGATACCCACCCTAGTCTTGCCCAATCATGTTTTTAAAGACAAATTAGTTTTCAAATAATACCAAATCTACATATATAAGTGATTTAATATCAGAAAATAGGTCAGTAAAGTTAGTTGAATACGTAGAATATGTTGGAAATTCTAAAAACTGTCGAAAACATGTATAATTACTGTCTTTTAAGTTTTAGGTGCATAAACAATTAAAAAACAAGTAACATGCCAAGCGAAATTGGAACCGCAAAATCTGCTCGATGGAAAACGCAGCGTATCGTTAAGTACACACAGAGTGAGAGAGTTCAGTCAAGAAGAGTCAGACAGAGTCGTCCGAAGCAGTTTGTTCATCTGAAGATCGTTTTGCCTTTCCTTATTAATTGGTTTTCAACATTTTGATCACAGCCCGTGGGAAGCAGAGCCTATATTAAGATGAGTTAATAATAGAAAATTAACTTAATTTTCGACTGGGGCCGGCGACGTGGAACCTTCTGTCTGCGGCACTAGGCTTTTATTCATGTCACGCGCGAGGCTACATCGCTTTTGAAAGCCTACTTGATCTTCGGTCAAGGCTTAACCTTGTCTCCTGAATTACACTGGGTAACAAAATTTGAAAAATGTTCTGTTTATTGTGATTTTTCTGTCGTTTCTTAATGATTTTGGGGCGCTGATTCCAAAAATGATATTGGTTTCGCTCTATCATCAACCGTTTCAAAAATATAGGTTATCACACTTTTCATATGGCAAAGTATGTAAAGAAGGCTAACATAAATATTTTCTGAAAATAAAAACACTATTGGAAATTAATGTTTATTGAGCCAAAATTGTTTGACAAACCCAAAATGGTGCAAAGGATATAATATATATCATGATGAGAACCGTTAAGAGAATAACAAGCCTTGTTATGCAGTGTGCGTTCCTTAAAAATGCACTGAAGAACGCGACTTCCGCGTATGAACATTCTTATCCTTTCTGATCAGCGACCATACGTAGTCTCCCATCATGGAAGCATCCAAATGGCCCTGGTACCTTTTCTCCATCGTTTGAATATCTTGATGGAATCTTTCGCCGTGTTCTTCACTCACATCGCCCAGGTTATCACGAAAAAAGTCTAGATGTGAATGCAGATAGTGTAATTTTAAAGACATACGGCACCCCATTTTGCCATAGCACTTAATCAAGTTTGACACTAACTCCTTATAGTTTGGTGCTTTATGGTTGCCTAAAAACCCACGAACCATATCACGGAAAGCACACAAAGCCTCTTTTTCGATCGGAGTCATCTTGGCTTGAAGGTTCTTTGAATTCAACAGCGCCTTGACTTGTGGTCCTACAAAGATGCCAGCCTTGACTTTGGCCTCAGAGAGTTTAGGGAACATGACCCGAATCTGTTGAAAAACTTCCCCTCCAAAATCTGACGCAGTTACAAACTGCTTAATTAGACCCAACTTAATATGGAGAGGTGGTAGCAGAACTATGTCAGGCTTCACAAGAGGTTCCCTGAGTACATTGTACTTTCCTGGTTGCAGTCCTTCACGTGGAGGCCACCGAACTGTTTTATAGTGCTCAGTTGAAGCCCTGTTATCCCACAGGCAAAGAAAACATGAATATTTAGTAAACCCTCCTTGTAAACCTAACAGGAAACCAATCATTTTGAAATCACCACACACGTCCCAGTTATATTGTTCATACCTGATTTGAGTGAGCAGTGAGCAGTTGTTGACATTTTCATAGTCCTCTTTCATTTGAACAGAATGTGCAACTGGTATAGATGGATATTTGTTCCCATTGTGGAGTAGAACAGCTTTTAAACTCCGAGTTGAACTGTCAATAAACAGGCGCCACTCTGAGGGCATATGTGTTAACCCAATAGCTGTGAATAGACCACTAACCTCGCTGCAATAACAGAGAGAGCCATTGACATCGTAGAACCTTGCAAACTCTTCATGTCGCTTTCGGTATACAGTGCTCTTGCAGTCTTCTCCAAGCAAATTCCACTCTTTGAGTCTGGAGATCAGAAGCTCAGACCCTGATTTCGTCAGACCCAAATCTCTAATTAAGTCGTCCAATTCCCTCTGATTTGGAAAGTGAGGGTTTCTACTGAAAGTTACTGTATATTCTTCATCATGACTGTCCTCACCAGCCGACATCTCAGATGAGCTAGCTACATCCTCATTTTCAACCTGCAAAGCAAAGAAACAAAATATAGGCATAGCTATATATGTAGAAGAGCATCAGCACTAAGAAAAATCGACACATAATGACCCACAGTCTGTAAATACAGAAGGTAAAGTAATGGATAGATACCTGTTCTGGTGGACGTGGTATTGGAAGACCTTCGCCATGTGGTACAGGAGCTGTGGACGACGCTATGCTTGGATACTGAAGAGTCTGCCTTCCTTTAACTTTTCTGTACTTAGAAACATCTACCATGCTGTAGTAGCAATCGTCGTGGTGGCTCTTTGGTTCTCTCCATATTCTGGGTACCGCAAAGGGCATTGCCTTGCGTACTCCCCGCAGCCATCCTTCAAGTGTGGAGCGGCAGCTTCCACAGATCACATGGGGTGCCCAGGGCTTATCTTGGTCACCCATAGGCATACCAAAATAGAGCCGATACGCGATCCAGAACTTGGTGCCTTTCACAATCTTGTGCGATACTTGCTTGGGGCCTCTGTAATACCCACAAACGTAGCAGAATATATCCGGCGAGTGTTTACAAGCTCTAGTTGCCATTCTCTTTACCAAACTGTTCTACATTAATCATAACCTGCAGATATAGAGAGAAGAGTTATTAATTCTGCAACAGATTACAGATTCCAGAAAAAAGATGTATTCACAACACTGAAATAATGTTCGCAATAAAAAAGGATCGATAACACTCAAATCGTTAGCACAGAGAAGCACAGAAACACAGTACCTCAGTGCTGGTAACCATCAGACAAACAACCTGCTTTCTTTGTGTGCTCACACTTACTGACTTCTCAGACTCTGCGCTTTTCTTTATATAGCACAGTGGAAGTTTCGGGCAATTTCTAGAGCAAGAAACTGTCAACGAACATCCTGAGTGTTCTCAACAATTCCTGATTATTCTGATATTGCTGCGCCCATAATAACATTATACTGGTAAAACATCAAAAATGGATTATCTCTGAAACCATTGATGATACACACAAACCTAGGCCAGATTTGGACTCAGCGCCCACAAATGCATATAAAAACAAAAACTTCTACGGGGCTCCAATAAACCTTAGCCTCCCCCGCCCATGGCCTAAACCATTAGAGGTACAGTAAAACTAAACATACCTTACAAAAGAGAATTTAATCCTGCATTTAATGAGAAACAATTAAAACTTGGTGTTCCCGCCATTGGCTTCCAAGCCAGCCTGAATTCGCTTTGGGTAGCTTGCCAAAAGTGACGTGAATAAATCTTGATCGTTACGCAAATTTGCTAAAACAGTTTCAATGTGTTGCGTCATTGTATCCTTCGAAAATCGATTTGTTGCAGGTTCTTGAAACAAGAGACATTCAAGCTTGTCCTTTATAACTGATCCAATGTGTTCACAGACGTTCAGGTCAGGAGAATTTCCTGGCCATTCTTCATTTCCAAAGAAATCGATCTCATGGTTCCGCAACAACTGTTGAGTGGCTAAAGCCTTAAAGCAGGGGGCCTTAGTAATTCGCGATAATGTTCATTGTCATCGATTTCATCAGGTGTTGTGGCCCACACTCGATCATTTTGGTAGTTAGGCCGACGTGTTACGTAAACAAAAAATTCATCGGAGACAGCTAAATGCATGACATCATCCACATCCCAATCTTCAAGATAATGGGCAAACCACATTCTGTCATCGATGTTAAGTTGAGTTTTTCTTGGCTTTGGAAGTTCATGCCAAGGCTTTAAACCTTGCCTATGACGGTACAGTCGAATGATCTCACCACTAACGATCTTTCCTCTCAACACTTCGATCTCTCTAGAAAGTTTAGCACAGCTGTTTTTCCGCTTACGCGTACCGCTTTCAATGATGTCCTTTGTTTCCTGAGAGAGTGGCAAATTTGGGCGCCCAGATTTGGTTGCACCCATTTCACATTCATCCAAAGTTTTATTCCAATTTCTTTTGACGAAGTCCTCACTTCTTCGCAACTTTTTGGCAACCCATGAACGTGTTATAAAGGTGGCTCCAACATCACGAGCTTCCCGAAATGTTATTTCTCGTATGCGATCTATCACACGTTGCCTCTCCGAATCACCAATTAAATGAGAAGTCATTATATTATCACTTTATCAGCTAGAGTAATTTTAATAGCTGCGATAAATAAAGAATTTTATATATTTTTATAATCACTAAAAACTATTTCGATATAAGTAAACATGTAAGCTGTAAATGGGGGGGCTAAGGTTTTTTGGAACCCCTTATATAAACAGAATCAGTGTTACACAGTGTTATATAACGTAAGTGTAAAGTTAAAGTAATCTGTGAATATAAGATTAAAAGTATAGAAATAGTGGTGTTTTATAATAAAACAATTTATATTACTGGTCGAAATTGAATTTATGAATTTAATAAACGGTTTGATAAACATTGTTGGCACTTATTCCTTTTCACTCCGCAAACTAACGAATATTTTAACGAAAATATCTTGACTTAACCTAACCAATTGTCAAGGCGTACAGTTGACCTAACCGGGAAAAAAAGAAATTGTGGGGGGAAAAGGAATAAGTGCCACATTGTTAATTTATTTAGTTGTGAACTTGTGGTTTAGTAGAAAAGTTGAATTAATAGAGAAAAGCACCATTGGTTACGTTACCATCGTTAGTGTAGGTGGGTAGTCACGCACCAACCCACGAACGGGACAAAAGAAGAGTCGAGTTAACGACGAAGCGGGAAACCCTGAACCCTTTAGAACCGTCTGATATAAAGTCCGACATAAAAACATCAACTATCTTATAAAACATTTACAATATTAAAATAAAATGTTTGGCTGTATCTTATTTCATACAATACTTCGCACCTCATGAGTGAAGTCTCTTATGTAAAAACAAATTAAATCTTCTTTTAGAGCTAACAACATTTTGGTTCTAACTGGCTAGGCCTTATAGTATAAGATTTTGAAAATGTTTTTCATATAACCCTATAATGTACAGGGTGTCCCAGAATTAACTATCTATTTCAATGAAATCGGACAAATTTTTTAAAAACACACTTTTATTTATGTTTATCATGTTTAATATGTGTTAAAAATGTATAAATTTCTAATTTTTTTTCATAATTTTATTTTCATAATTTTTTCATTATGTGGTCCAATGAAAGACCGTCTGAAGTCATAGAATGGCAAAGAGATTCTCCAAAAGTTAACGTGTGGCTTGGAATGACCAAATCCAAAATTTATGGCCCATTCTTCTTTGCGGGAGCAACTGTAACAGGTACCGTCTACCTTGATATGCTTCAGCAGTTTCTCGAACCACAGCTTCTTGATGATGGCATTCTTGATAATGTTGTGTTTCAACAAGAAGCATTGATCTTTTGGCGATAAACCTTTGTTTTTATGAAACCCCATGCAAAGAAATCCAGGGGTGTCAAATCCGGAGAACGCGGAGGCCAAGGTCGAGGTCCTCCACGTCCAATCCACCGATTCGGAAGGCGTCTGTTGAGGTATTCTCGAACAATTAGAGCATAATGACATGGTGCTCCATCTTGTTGAAACACAACATTATCAAGAATGCCATCATCAAGAAGCTGTGGTTCGAGAAACTGCTGAAGCATATCAAGGTAGACGGTACCTGTTACAGTTGCTTCCGCAAAGAAGAATGGGCCATAAATTTTGGATTTGGTCATTCCAAGCCACACGTTAACTTTTGGAGAGTCTCTTTGCCATTCTATGACTTCAGACGGTCTTTCATTGGACCACATAATGAAAAAATTATGAAAATAAAATTATGAAAAAAAATTAGAAATTTATACATTTTTAACACATATTAAACATGATAAACATAAATAAAAGTGTGTTTTTAAAAAATTTGTCCGATTTCATTGAAATAGATAGTTAATTCTGGGACACCCTGTATAAGCCCAACAAAATATGTCTTTCAGCGCAAGAGCATCAACCCAAACCATGTTTTCTTCTTGATATATTTGTAGTATACTCTTAAACTCAGGTTCTATTTTAAACGAAAAAAAATATATAGGCCTATACACACTTTGAAGAGTGTGTGTGTGTGTGTGTGTGTGTGTGAATCCATGTACTGAAACATATGTATATGTGTCCCCCATACTCCTCAAACTCTCTCTCTCTCTCTCTCTCTCTCTCTCTCTCTCTCTCTTCATGAATTTTAATAGATTTACACGCTTTCATACGCTGAAGTCGATTCAAAATGGAATTTTAAGTTATATTAAGATAGCAAATATTTGAAAATATTTTATAAATGTAAAATATTTAAACTAAATTTTGTCTCTCAATCCAAGACACGTGGTCGAAGCGCTTCTACATGTCATAAAACAAACATTAGTTGACAGCTCAATAACCACATGCTCAAGGCGTCCCTTGACAAGTCTGTGTTGAGACGTAAACAACATCACTACTTTTTCTCACTAAAGGTTCACATCGAAAGATGATTACGATGTGTGTGTATATATATATATATATATATATATATATATATATACATTATAACTGCAAACACGCAGTATAATTAACGTAAAGAACGACGCTTTGTATAGGAGAATATTCCGCGCAAGATGAGAGCGAAAGAACGAAACAAATGAAAAAATTAGGTAACCACCCGGGAATCGAACCCGGGATCTTCCGATTGCCGGTCAGATATATTATATATATATATATATATATATATATACACACACACAGGGTATTCGAAAAGTCCCGTCACCCCTACAAACTGTACATATTGTAATATCAATTTTATTTTTGTGTGATTAATTGTATTTATATGTGGTAGGTGTAATTTAAGAAACAAGTCACTAGCAACAATTACTTTAATTACAGTAAATACAGTTCCTAATTACAGTTACTAATGAAGAATATCTGTGTGTGCACCATCGTTTTCGTAACAAAGGATTATGCGCCTCCATGTGCGGTGTGAGAGTCGACGCAGCATTGCTGGAGTGATTGCATCAAATGCATCTCGAACAGTGTGTTTCAGTTCCTCTGTTGTGCGGTAACGCACCCGGGATACGTTCTGCTTGACGAAACCCCATAACGCATTGTCACATGAAAACAGATCTGGACTTCGGGGCGGCCAATGAAGAGGGGCAGGTAGAGTAAATGTTGCGAACCACGGCCGATCCATTTATCTCTGAACAGTTCGTTGAGGAATTCCCTCACATTAATGGCAAAATGAGCCGGAGGCCTGTCTTGTTGAAACCACACCCGACCAAGCAGCCCTAAACGTTCGAGCTCAGGCACAAACCAGTCCCGTAGCATGTTGAGATACGCAGTTTTGTTGACAGGACCCTCAAAAAACTTTGGACCGAACAAGTTCCTGGCAGCCACTGCACCCCATATCATCACGTGCGGTGGATGGTGTTCCAGTTCCTGAAAGAGGTGTGGATTTTCCTTGCTCGAGAAGTAAACATTTCTCATTTTGGTGCTACGGTAAATTGCACACTCGTCAGAAAAAATCACTGTTCCACGTGCAGGAATTGTTGGAAAAACGGTCAAAAACCGTTCACATGCTTCATATCGTTTCTGCATGTCTGTATCGCTTAATTCATTAACAAATGACGGGCGGTATGGTTTCATGCCGAGATCTTTTGTCATGTGATCTCTCATTGTGGACTGCAAGTTCTTGTGATCGTTTCCGAAGTGATTTTATCGGTGAACGAGCCACCGATGCAATCACACCTTCACATTGTTCTGCTCGCTTTGTTGGTCTTCCCGACCGTGGTCTGTCGGTGATGGAGCCAGTTTCAAACAGCTTTTTCTCCCAGCGTAGTACCGTCTTGTTTGGAGATGCAGCCTTATTGAAACTTGTGTTGAAATCATTCTGGATATCATGCATCGTTTTGCCAGTATGTCACCTTTCATGAGCCCATGTGCTCATCACTATCCTTTTTTCCAGAGCGTAAGTGAACTGGTCTGCCATTCTTCACACAAAAAATGTCAATCAATCACATATAAATTCAATTAATCATTTGCGTGATTTGGTGAAGGAGAGAAATGCTCTCTGATCTCCTCCTGCCCTCGTAGCCAGCCACGCGTGGCTAGTCAGGGACTTTGCACAGGAATCTGTCCAGCTGATTCCTGAAGTTATTCAGGTCGGTGTGCTGGAGATTCCTCACTTCTTTTGGTAGAACATTGAAAAGCTTTGGGCCTCGTATTCTGAGGGTATTTTCCATCCTCGTTTTCATGGCCCCCTGTCTCACAGCAGCTGGGACTGTACAAAATCTGCCTCTTCTCTCATTCCAGTTTGTTTCTATTTCATTTCTAAGGTTAGGGACAAAGCGCTCAAGTATTTTCCATATCTATATTATTGTGTACCGCTCACGTCTTTTAGGGAGCAAAGTGAATTCTTTAGATTTTCAAAGACTACTAGTGACCAGATGATGCATTTTTATGTGCTAAATCGAACTATGGATCTAAAATCCAGATTTGACCACTCGCAGCTACTTACGTATATTTGAAGTTGAAGTTTACGAAAAATCAGCAATTTTTGCAAGTATTTTTTTTTATTGTATATAACTACATTTTACATACATTACATACAATTAAAGATATTTTGATTGTATTTCAATATTAAAACTTAGAAATATAGATAGGTTTCTTGAACTTTGCCAAGGATGCCATGTCTGCCTTGCTCTTGTTCCTGGACATGAGCTCCCTACTGGCCACCTGGCCACTGATGTACGCCTCCCTCCTCTCTTGTGAGTAAACATGTTGTGCTGCTTCAGTTGTCATCCTTACACACCTCTCTACTGACTATGTGTGTGAGGGCCATGCTGGAACTTCCATTGGTCTATCCAGACACTCCTTGATTGCAGCAGTTGTAAGGGAGCAGGTCAGAGGAGGCTCAGTCACGCCAGAGTTCCAGTCAATAAGCTCCGAGAGTTTGGTGGCATCTGGGTTGATGTCAGGAGTCTTCCTGGTTCTGGCACTGCAGTCTCCTACCTGTGTGTCCTCATCTCCTTCACCTCTGATTTCCAGTATCCTCTTCACTGCCTCTCTCCTCTCCTCCTCCACCTCACTGCACAGCATGGCCTGGAGCACAGCCTCAGAGTGTGCATACCAGGCTGATCTCTTCACTGTAGGCATCACTATTCCTACTACCTCCTTCTTCTGACTTCTGAGCAGTTCCAGCTGGTACAGTACATGCCTGGGACCCTCCACCTAGCTGTGATTAAACTTGATGTTGAACCAGTTTGGCATGTAGACTCCCACTATGAATTCCACAATTATCCTCATATTCTTCAGGTTCCTACCCTTCAGCCCATGTTTGAAAATTCACAATCTGCAGAACCTTAGACCCGTGGTGACTCACCTACTGTGACAGACTGGCCCAATCTCCAGGAGAGCTATACTCTGAGGTACCTCTCCCGATCTGATGGCAGTGATGATTCTGTAACCATATGATTGGTCTGTGCTGAGGTCCTTGACTACCTCCTGACTGAGATGGGGTAGATAAGGACCAACAGTGATCCTCGTGAAGTTTGGGTTAATCTCCAGCTCAGTGACAGTGTCTAACATCTTCCCTAGGGGCCCAGTTCACTTGTTCTTGCTCAATGTCTTGCCATCCAGTGCAGTCACCAGGTGTCTGAGACTCAGCTCCCCAGTGTGCAACTCACAGACAATCCACACCAACTTCCTGTTAAGCTTGGCCACCACATAATGCATTACTCCTCCCTCCTAGCCAGTATTCACATTAGTAATGTCACCTCCTATGGTCAAAAGGGTCTGGTCTGCTTCTCTCTCTCTTAGCCAGTTCACCAGATGATCAGCAATGAACTCAGCATGACTTCTCTCCTCTGCAGTTTCCTCTGGTACAAAATGCCACAAATATTTCCCACCTGGTTCATTGCACACTGTGTAGTGTTCTTCCTTAATGAGGCCAGGAAACTGCCTGTCACTGCCCTCAGCTTCCATCATCACTTTGGTGTCATCTCTTTTCCCATCAAAGAAGATACAGGTGATGGCATTTCCCCTAATCTCTTCATCAAACTTCTTGACCAGCTCCTTAGTCAGTCTCTCCTGAGCCCTCCTCACCTTGTTGTGATCAATCACCAGTACGGTGTCAAACTCTGTGATAAGACCAGCATCAATCCAGGCAGCAATGGCAAACTCTGTACTCTCTCTCAGCCCAGTGTGATGTCTCAAGCTAGCCAGAGCTATGTTGGTGATATCTTCAGTGTTGTATTTCTTCTTCTTAGCCACAAGCAAGGAAGAAGTTGTCGCAGCCTCTGGTATGAAGTCTTCGTCCTCCTCTCTCCTCCCTGCCTCCTCCAGTATATCTCCAGTCTCCTCCAACTCCATCTCCAGCAGTGACTCCTCCCTCATCTCCTCTTCTTTCTTGGCTGACTCCTCTGCCTTCCTCCTCCTCTTCTCCTCGGCCTTCCTTCTCTGCTCCTGTCTCTGCAGCACTGCTTCCTGTCTCCTGGTCTCAGGGTGATCAGCTAGACCCATCTGGTGTGCCCAAACTGCCCACCTTTTCTCTCTGACCTTTAATGAAAGCAAGCTCCTGCACTGGTATCTTCTGCTCGCTCCTGCAGCTGCAGTCAATGTGAACCTCACGGTTGCAGACAGGATTGCACCCAAGCTCACTGCAGCTCCTGATCACACAGTGACATGTCAGGATGTCCACTAATTTGTCCAGTTTCATCATGAACTTATCTTTGACCTCTAGCTTCACATTGCCAATGGACACCTTCATTGCCTCATCCCACAGTGCCTTCACTTTAGCCCTGATCCTGACCTCAGTGTTGATTACATGTCCTGTGAATAGAGCGTTGGCCTTTCTCCACTGAGCCATTAGCCCTGGAACAATGCCGTTGTTAATCAGGTCATTAACTAGGTAATTCCTCCTGTCTTCCTCACTCATCTCTCTCCTCAACAAACCATACCTCAGCAGATCTCTGGCTGTGGGCAGCTCAGCAGGGGGAAGTTCCCTCCCAGTCCCCACCAAATAACTAAGGTGATAACTTGATTTGCTTCGGGTTCTGATTTCTTTCTGACTCATCCTGTGGACCTATGAACGAAAGAAATGTCATTGAAATTTGGATAGGCCTACTGATTATGATTACATAAAATTAAGTTAATTGAAATTCTTAATATCTTCCTATAAGCTCAGATAAAAGGTAGTGTTGTTATAGGTACAAGAGTTAATTATTCAAAGTAATGACAATTTCGTATATCTAACATATCAAAATATACAGAAAGTTTGGGTCACACATAACACTTGGAATAATTTGAATTACACAATATTTACATTAGGAAGTAATCAACATTGTCAAAAAGGAGGGAAAACACGTGAATACACAATCAAAACTGCAGTATTTGTGACTATGTGAAACTTAGAAACCATACTGCACACCAAAAATAACCAAAGTTGACCACACATATCAATGGCACATTGTTATACGATGCTAGTCATATTTAGGTTATATTTCAAACCTTTATGGTAAAATATTAGTAGGCAAATGGCTTTTTTAAACAACAGTAAATATATTTCTAAGTTTGCTAGATAATATGACATCATCATTAGTAATTTTTGAATTGTTGATTTTAATAAAATTGACACACCCTACTACATAAGTGCGATAAAGACAATTTGTGGTTACGAAACAACTACATATTTCTAAGGCGTGAAGCGAATAATGTAATAAAAAAGTCCAAGCGCAAATTTGAAATCTCCATAGCTCGCGACGGTAAAGCAAACCCCAAGCGATTCTTTCAATATGTCAACAATAGAAATCCATTAAAAAGTGTCTTTGGGCCGTTGAAAAATGTTAACGGAGAGCTGGTTTCTGAAAACAAGGAAATGACTACCCTGCTAAACGAATTTTTTACGTCAGTTTTTACTAAAGAAGATGTAACGAATATCCCTACGGTCATACACAGAATACCTTTTGATAATGATAATATTTTGGATAATATTGTGGTTAGTGAAGGGAAGGTAATGAGCTATATTGATAAAATGAAAATGCGTAAATCACCGGGGCCGGATTCCATATATCTCATATAACTAAAAGAATTAAAAGATAGCATTGTTGTGCCGCTAACAAAGATTTTTAATGTGTCTATTTCTGAAGGGTGCGTACCAGATAATTTCAAGTTAGCAAACATAACACCTATCCTTAAGAAAGGCGATAAAGGTGCGGCTGGAAATTATAGGCCAATCAGTTTAACGTCTGTTGTAGGTAAGCTACTGGAATTAGTAATTAAGGATCGTAAAGTCGAACACTTAGAATTGCATAACTTGGTAAGAAATACGCGGCACGGTTTTACGCGACACAAATCTTGCTTAACTAATCTTTTAGAATTTTATCAAAGCGTGGTTGACGTTTACGATAGTCATCGGGCGGTTGATGTAGTGTATTTAGATTTTCAAAAAGCGTTTGACATCGTACCGCACAAAATTCATTGAAAACACTAAAGCTCATGTAATCAGCCGTGTAGTAATAAATTGGATACAAGATTGGTTGCGAGGTAGGAAACAGAGGGTGGTGGTTGATGGAGCGGAGTCGTGTTGTGCTAATGTAACGAGCGGCGTTCCTCAGGGTTCTTTATTGGGCCCCTTGCTTTTTCTTATATATATTAACGATTTAGATGTCGGCGTAGTCAGTACAGTTTCAAACTTTGCAGATGACACGAAGTTGGGTGGTAGGGCGATTAATGACGAAGATAGAGGTAAAATCCAGGAAGATCTGAATAAAATCGTTGATTGGTCAGTCACATGGCAAATAAGATTTAACGTCGATAAGTGCAAAATTTTACATATAGGTTCGCGTAAAGGTAATTTGCGTATAGTATGTCAGGGAAGCAATTAGCAAGCGAAGAGCAGGGAAAACATTTAGTGTTTTAAAAGTAGCGAAACAAAGTACATCAGCGGTCAATAAAGCGAACAAAGTGTTAGGTTTTATAGCTCGGAATTTTGAGTACAAATCGCGCAATATTATAGTTCTTTATAAATCATTAGTTAGACCCCATTTGGATTACGCGAATCAATTTTAGAATCCACATATGCGAGAAAATATAGACAAACTCGAAAGAGTTCAAAGACGAGCAACTAAGATGATTCCGTTGCTCAGATCGAAGTCATACGAGGATAGGCTTAAGGAGTTAAAATTGAGTACACTCGAAACTAGGAGGCTAAGGGGTGATCTAATCCAGGTTTTCAAAATTATGAATGGGTTCGATAACGTAGATAAAGATAGCTTTTTCGAAATATCTCAATATAATAGGACTAGCAATAGCGGCAGTAAGTTGACAAGTAGAAGGTAGTAAAATTAAGGCTTTGTGGTTCGGAACCCACGTAAAATTGTAGGTCCCCTCCGCCATCACGGAGGACATGCACAAAACAGAATTACGAACATAGTTAGGTAGACCAGCCAAGAGCGAATCCTAAAGTCTTTGTTGACCTGAAACATTATAACATATATATATATATATATATATATATATCCCTTGGTTGCGGTACGTCGACGATATTTTGTGTATCTGGCCCATGAATCGTGACCTGGATAGCTTCCTCCTTCAGTTAAATGATCAAGTCCCCTCCATTAAGTTTACTTTAGAAGTTGAGCAAGACAATTCAATCCCATTTTTGGATGTGCGTGTACATAGGGAAAGCCCAGGTTTTAAGTTTAGTATCTATCGGAAAACGACAAACAATTTGTCCTACGTACACTTTTACTCGGGACATGATACCCCCACTAAGAAGGCCATATTTTCATCAATGTTTCTCCGCGCCCTTAGGATCGCCAGTCCGGAATACATCGATGCCGAATTGGAAAAAATCAACGGTATTGGAAGTGATTTGTGTTATCCATCTGCGTTTATGGAATCTTGTCTCAACAAGGCAAAACGAACTTTCTATCGTGTCAATATTAACACTCGTACTTTGTCAAAAAATATTTTAGTACTTCCATTTTTCCCGGGCTTTTTAGGCATTGCTAATGTACTTAAACTTTTGGATATTAATGTAGTATTTTCATATAACAATATTGTGAAAAATATCATAGTAAAAAATAGCCCTACCAATAATTCAGGCATTATCTACAAAATTGGTTGTAAACAATGTGATTCCTTTTACATAGGTCAGACGGGAAAGGATTTGCACATACGTATAAAACAGCATCAATATTCCGTTAGAACAGGACAGTTGTCCAGTGCCCTTTTTGTCCATTTGTCAGAGTTAGCCCACTGTATTGATTGGAATAATGCTTCAGTTTTATTCCATTCAAGCAACATTGTTAATAGAAATATTCTTGAGTCTGCCATTATCCAACTTTCAAATAACTTCAACATAAGCAAAGGTCTTTTTCAACTCGATCCTGTTATGTTGAATTCGTTTAAAACAGATATAGATAAGAAGTGTAAAACATTAAATCTTTGGTAAACTTGTTTTCTACTTTATTAACTTTTAATTTGCATTTTATTTTTTTTTATTTTTTTTATATATCGAAACCTGACCATAGGCAGCATTGTGTTAAAACCCGGACAGTATAAATTTGTATTTTTATAATCCATTTGATCTTGTGCTAAAAATCGATTAACTTTTAATTTGCATTTTTTTTTTTTTTATATCGAAACCTGACCATAGGCAGCATTGTGTTAAAACCCGGCAGAGTTCCAGTATAAATTTGTATTTTTATAATCCATTTGATCTTGTGCTAAAAATCGATATTTTTCCTTACAAAATCTGTGCGCCTCACTGGTAATCGTTTAAGGTTTTAATTTTTAATTTTTTTATAATTTTTTATTATTTTTACTTCTCTGTTTATTGTATATATATGTATGTATGTATGTGTGTATGTATTTGTATATATAGATATGTATGTATATATTATATTATATATGTATGTGTGTGTGTGTGTATGTATGTTATTTATTTTTTCTTTTTTTCTTTCTGTAACCTATATATAGGCTTAACCTTTTTATGTACTTCAGTGTTCCTGAGGATGTCATTAGACGAAAGCGCTTGAGCACCATTTTGTGTTTCCTTTCCTTCGTGGTTTTATTCATCATATATATATATATATATATATATATAATATATGTTAACCCCTCCGTCTATGGCCCTGGGTTGGTTCGAAGTCGACGGGGGTTCTAGTTGGGAGGCAGCAACGGACCTGTTACTTGCAGTAGTTTCTTCTATACTACTCTCCAAGTTCTTCTTTAGTGGCTCGGAGGATTCTGAGAGGCTTATTAAATTCTTTGAGGTTTCTCCCCGATTCTTCTTGTAACTTTTCGGGAGATTCTAATGACTAAGTTTTCTGAAGAGAGCACGGCTCGAAGGAGAAGATAAAGACTTTTTCTTACTGTGTTTTACTCCTAAACTGTTACAGGTAATGCTGAGCCTCGTAGTTGGAATCAGAATAAATATGGAAGAAATTGGTGGGGTTTATATACCCCGATTCTACTAACATCATCATTATTAAATGTTGAAGAGGCTGCATTATTTTTGCACAATATTTGAAAATAAATTAAATCTTTCAGCTGTGGTAAGGTTTAAACGAATAAACAAGATATTTGAAGATGAAGCCATATTTTTATCTTAAATTGCGTATTTTCAGATCTGATGTTATCTTGATCTGCGAAGTTAACTAAAAGTGGAAATTGAACTATGCATCTTCACACTAAAATATGCATATGAGTAAAAATTAAAGGTTTAAGATTTACAATTAAATGCTTAGGCAAGACATGACTTCATCTTTTATAACGAAGAGAGAATGTATACAAAACATGACATGGCAAAAGTTACTCAGGATTCATTATTAAGCTAAATCTAAAAATGATTAAGAAATTTTTAAAAAGAACAAGTCATCAATTATTTGGCAAAGTAGAAAGCACATCAAAATTTATCACGACGGAAAAATAATAATAAAAAAATAATAATAACAGTATCGCGACATAATGTCGGGTCGGACAATGAGTACATTGTAATTTTAGTCTACTATAACTATCATTATAATTACCAATTAATTCATTTATTATCGTTAACTACAATTCCATTAAAGTACATTGACTACGTCATTTAGTACATTACATCATTAAGTACAGTTTCATTAAAGTACATTACTACATTATATTAAATTAAAGTATTACAGTTAATTATAATTAAACAGTTACTATAACTTTGTTTTGTTTTTTACAGTGTTTCATATTAATAGACAATTAAGTTAGAAATATAATACAAAGTACATGGGCACATACGGTATGTATTTATATACAACATAATATGTTACATTATGTTATAATATGTTATAAATTTGAATCAGAGCGAGAGGAGATATTTATCTTAGAAGCATTCGATTTTGCTGTGATTAGCGAATTCGATCACTTACCTAAGCATTTATGAATATCTTGTGAGGGGTGAACGCACTTGAAAAAAAAATAATAAAAAATAATACGAGAACGTATTTGCGCGTTTCCGAACGAATGCATAAAGTTTTGCATTTCACAAGCAAAAATGAATATTTAATAAAATTGACATAGGATAATGTTCAAGATAAGATATGGACGTATGGGAGCGTGGGATATGATCGAATAATAATTATATTTATACTACATAACATATAAATAATGACTTCTATAGAGTGTACAGTTTTTATTATGATGTTAAAGAATTTTCATACATTGAAATACTAGAGATATGATGAAGGTGAAATTAATGACGGGAAAATGTGACGTCATAGTTATTGAATTTGTACATATAGTACAAATCATTATTAGGAAGATTTACAAGAACGAATTAGAGACAAAGAGTGGGTATTAATGACTAAGAAGTACAACTACGGGTTCCAATCCTGTTATATGCAATGTGTATGCATAATCTAGGGTCGAGGGTGAGATGCAAGACAATCATAATTAATTATAATAAATTCTATAACAAATGAAAAATGGAAAAATGGATACGACTAAACCATAGAAATGGTAGATCGTAGGGTTGTGACACAAACGAAAATAGAAAGCTACAAATAAAATTTTTATCCAAACTCGCGTTAAGCGATTTTCGTTCTTATGTAAAAATGAATATTGATTATTAATTGTTCATGTTTACATTTATGCATATATATATATATATATGTAATATATATATATATATATATTATATATTTATATAATATATAAATATATATAATATATATAATATATAAATATATATATAATATATGTATATATAATATATAAATATATACACATATATATAATACATAAATATATAATATATATATATATATATATATATATATATATATATATATTTATATATATATAATTATAATATATATATATATATGTAATATATATATATATATATAAAATACATATATAATATATAAATATATATGTAATATATAAATATATATATAATATGTATATATATTATATATATATATGTGTGTAAAAATGAACAAAGAATAATTCTTACAAAATCATATATAATCATTATATGGATCTTTATATTCATTGTCCTCATATAGTACTTATGTTTATGGTTTTTTATGTTTGAATGTTCATTTTTACATGAGAAACCAAACTCGCCTGAGCGACTTTAGATAGAATTTCGATTTTATTAGATTATGCATACATATTGCATGTGGCATGATTTGAACCCTTGTTTGTACTTCTTTATTCATTACTGTATTTCTCTAATTCATCTTTTCTAAATTCTCCCAGTAATGACTTATACTGTACGTATGAAGTAAATAACTATGACGTCATAAAGTACCTGTATTCTCGTCACGTTTTCCATACTGTGAATACTGAATCATTTATTTAGTATGTGGATATCTTTCATTTTGAATGTATGGTAAATTCTTTAACATAATAATAAAAACTTCACTCTCTATAAGTCATTATTTATATGTTGTGTCCTGTCTGGTATGATGCAATATAACTATTATTCGACTATATTCATCCATACGTCCATATCTTATCTTGACCGTTATCGTTTATTAATTTTATTACTTATTCATTCTCCTACCTATTGTCTACTGATGCCCTATCAACCTATCAGTCCATGTTTACTCGTGTCTATATTACGCACAAAACGAAATGTGTTACGTACCGATATGTGTACAATAATTTGTGCATGCGTACATGTCCCCTGATGATCATGCTTACGTACATAGTTACGTACATGTATATACGCCCACATGTATTCTTTTTACATTTTCCTTTAAGTGCGTTCACCTCTCGCAATAAACTCGAAAATGCTTATGCAAGTGTACGCAATTCGATGATCACAGCACAAATTAATATCTGAAAACGTAAAATCTCCTCTCGCTCTGATTCGAATTTATAAAACATTATTATGTGTGTTATGTTTTATATATATATATATTAGGGTGCTTTTAAAAACTGAAAGTGTGAATTTCGGGTCACGGAACCCCGCAAATGATGAGGTTCCGGGAGCAAATAAAGCACATGATTTTTTTGGAAAATCATCAAATATTTAGAGGTTGCCCAAAGACCCCAAATTTTTACCCATATGCTCATTTAAATATTTATGCGCCCTTTTTAAGTCACTTCTAGTGTTTATTAACCCATTGATACACAGCGTCCCCAAAATTAGAAATTGCATTTGTCAATTGCGTTCTGATAATCCATATTTCTTTACTTCAGTATACCAACAAATGAATTTTCTTTAATTCTAAATCGTTTTCTCTTAATTACTCACGTCTTTCGTGCATTTACGTAATGGTGTCCAAGAAGCATCACAGTTCTCATAACGGTAAGTGTTATTTAAATAATTCATATATTTCAAACGTTTTTTTTACTTAGCACTGTAATGGATGGTATTATGAATTGTTTGTAAGTATAATGACTTGTTTTACCGGCAATATTTTTGTTTCCAAAAATAGTTATAAGGTTTAATTTTTATGCGTATAAAATTTTGGACGCTCTCTGCTTCAGCGTATTGCAATCATCTTTTTTCGCATCGTCTGAGTGAAATAGTGTAGTGTACCGTAGATTATTTTAAATTTATATATGGATTGGATATACTGTAAATGGTTATGTATGCATGATTTCGCAAAATTATTATAATTTTAATACACATTGTGTTCATGGGTTATCAGCCAATCATTGTTTGAATACAGATTACGGTTACAAAGAGGGTGGCTTATTTCTACACATTTTCCTGAGGTACTTTATCCATGAATGGGTTAAATTAACTTACCAATTTCACTGTTTTGTCTTATTCACAGATAACTGGTGAACGATAGCGGCATGTACAAGATCGAAGAAATCAATCTGGCTTGTGGGGTCATCAAGTCCTACTATTGCCGGTCAGCAATTACCTTCAAGAGGTGATGTATTGAAGTACCTTTTCCATCTCCACAATGAAGAGAAGAAATCCTTAGCTGAGAGTGTGTCCTCGACATCACAAGCCATCATTGAAATCTGGGTGACAGAAGGTTTACCGACGAAACATCCGCACGACGTCAAGAAGCACGTCCGGAAATTGCATGACGAATGGCAGGGTTTGAAGAAGAGAATTTCGCGGAAAACGAAGACCAATTTGGACAACCAGGCTGCGTTCAGGTCAAGCTTGAACAACCTTTTCGACATTGGTCACCAAAATGCCCTAAATCTTATCAAAATTCAGGAGGACAAGGACTTCCTGCTTGCTCAAAGGGAGGAGGGTCGGAGAGGAAGGATTGGAAATGTCGACAAGAAGATTGCCAAAAAAGTCGCAAGGGCCCAAGAAAGAACTGCTCAGGAATTGAAGCGGAAAGACAGGCATGTGCAGGAAATGGAAGAAATCTCTGCTATCGTTGTTATGGAAACCTCATCGTCAGCGTCATCAAGTAAGGAAACAAGTCCCGAAAGAAAGCCAGTTACATCGTCGGCTCCAAAACATCGCCGTGGGACGACGGCAATCAGTTCGGAGGTCGCTGCGGCATTGGACCGCAAGCGGATGAGCGACAAGGCAGCTGCTCGTGTTCTCATCCCCTTTGGCATGCAAATGGGTCAGGACATAAGTGAGATGTGCCTCAGTCCAAGTGCTATTCGGGCCAGCAGATCCAGGTACAGATCAGCCCACGAAGCAGAGGTGAGAGCTTCCTACAAGCCTGAATGCCCTCTTGTTCTTCATTGGGATGGAAAACTTATGGCAGACTTAATGGGAAGAGACAAAATCGACCGTTTAGCCATCTTAGTTACCGGGGATGGGATGAGCAAGATTCTAGCCATCCCCAAACTCCCAGACTCCAAGGCAGAAAGGACAGCAATCGTCATCATCGAAACCATCGAAAACTGGGATCTTGGCCAGAAGATCAAAGCTCTTTGCTTTGACACGACAGCCACCAACACCGGCATCCATGGAGGAGTGTGTGTGCGAGTAGAGCAGGCTCTCGGGCGTGAAATGATTTACTTTGCGTGTCGACATCACGTGCTGGAACTGCTGCTTGAAGCAGTATTTTCTTTCCTTGTTGGAGACCTTTCCAAAGGACCTGAGATTACGATTTTCCAGAGCTTCCGTAATGTTTGGCCGCAACTGAAATTGAATGAATACTCCACTGCCGCGGACGAAGAGAACGCGGCTGCAGTGATCAGTCCCTGGGCCGAGAAGATGATTCATGAAGCAAATGACCTTCTGAAAGTGAAGCATCCCAGAGATGACTACAAAGAGCTTCTTGAACTTGTAGTCATTTTCTTGGGAGGAGTACCTCACGGACGTCGGAGTCCTGTGTTCATGGCTCCAGGGGCTTTGCACCGAGCACGGTGGATGGCGCGTGGAATTTACTCTTTCAAGATTTGGATGTTCATATACCAGTTCACGATGCACATGAACCAATGTCCTTCAACATCTCGTGGAGCAAGTAGCAGTGACCGCCTGATTTCTGGGTTGCGGGACTTCTGTCTCTTCGTTGCTCAAGATTACGTCCTTCCGTGGTTTTCAGCAAGAGAAGCAGCAAGCGCTCCACGAAGCGACTTAGCCCTCCTTCAAAAGTTGCAAAACACCAACGCCGCTGGGTACAAGAGTTTTAATCGGCATCTCTGGTACCTCAATAAGGTAAACGTGGGCCTTGCACTATTCGATCCTGCAGTCGATGATGATGAGAAGCGGAAAATGGTAGAGAATATGAATTCCGTTGAAGGGTCAGAAGCTCCCCCCGACGAGTCTGGATTCCAGATCCAAGAGGAAAGACCCTGGCAGACTTTTGCTCTTCCAATACGTTCAATCTGTTCACCCTTCTAGATCTTCCGGTCGATTTCCTGCAAGAGGATCCATCAAACTGGGAAAACAACACCAGCTTTGGTTCAGCAAAGATCAGGGTGGATTCCTTAAATGTAGTGAATGATGCAGCAGAGCGAGGCATAGCATTGATTCAAGAATTCACGAAGGCTGGAAGGACTCGGAACGAAGAGCAGATGCAGTTCATGATTCAAATCGTCGAAGAACATCGTAAAGTCTTGCCGACAGCCTCCAAAGCCACTTTGATGAAAAAATGAACGCCAACACTCGAGGTGTCATGTACTTTAATCGTTAATTATGAATTTATTGAATATACTCACACGATATATTTGTTCTGAATACTTATTGGAGATGCAATTTATCATTTAAACTGAGAATTAAAATTTCCATTGCCCTATAAATTGAAAATACCTATCAGCTGTGGGCAACCTCTAAATGTTGTTGGATTACAATGAAATTTTGCCTGTTCTGTTTTCTCATGTATCCTCACAAAATAAAGGGTTCCGCTCCCTTGCATTTTCATTTCGCATTTTTCACCTTATACAATAAACACACTAATATATTATATATATATATATATATATATATATATATATATATATATATATATATATATATATATATATATATATATACACCGTATGTGCCCATGTACTTGGTGTTATATTCCTAACATCTTAATTGCCTATAAATATGAAACACTGTAAAAACAAAACAAAGCTATAGTTAACTGTTTAATTGTAGTTAACAGTAATACTTTAATAAAATGTAATTAATGTACTTTAATGAAACTGTAATTAATGATAATAATTTATAATGTAATTAATGTACTTTAATGAAACTGTAATTAATGATAATAATTTATAATGTAATTAATGTACTTTAATTAACGATAATAATTTAATATAATGTAATTAATGTACTTTAATAAAACTATAATTAACGATAATAAGGGAATGTGAATTAATTGGTAATCGTAATTGTAATAAACCAAAATTACGAGGTACTCATTGATGTACTTGGGATTGTACTCCATGTACGACCCGACATTATGTCGCCATTTAGGAAGGTATACTCGGCGTTACGGTTATTATTTTTTTTATTATTATTTTTCCGTTGGGATAAATTTTGATGTGCTTTCTACTTTGCCAAATAATTGCTGACTCGCTCTTTTTAAAATTTCTTAATCATTTTTAGATTTAGCTCAATAAAGAATCCTGAGAAACTTTTTGCAATATTCATAAATTGTATACATTCTCTGTTCGTTATAAAAGATGAAGTCATGTCTTGCCTAAGCATTTAATTGTAAATCTTAAACCTTTAATTTTTACTCATATGCATATTTTAGTGTAAAGATGCATAGTTCAATTTCCACTTTTAGTTAACTTGGAGAATCATGATAACATCAGATCTGGAAATACGCGGCTTAAATTAAAAATATGGCTTCATCTTCAAATATCTTGTTTATTCGTTTAAACATTACCAGAGCTAAAAGATTTACTTTATTTTCAAATATTGTGCAAAAATAATGCAGCCTCTTCAACATTTAATAATGATGATGTTAGTGGAATCCCGATAATTTCTTCCATGTTCATTCTGATTGAAACTACGAGGATGAGCATTACCTGTAACATATTAGCCGTAAATTACAGTAAGAAAAAGGTCTTTATCTTCTCCTTCGAGCCGTGTTCTCTTCAGAAAACTTAGTCATTAAAATCTCCTGATACGTTACAAGAAAAATCGAGGGGAACCCTCAGAGAATTTAATAATCCTCTCAGAATCTTCAGAGCCACTAAAGAAGAACTTGGAGTTGGAGAGTACTATAGAAGAAACTACTGCAAGTAACAGATCCGTTGCTGCCTCCAAACCAGAACCCCCGTCGACTTCGAACCAACCCAGGGCCATAGACGGAGGGACTAACAGTCTGGCGACCTTGCCAGGATAGAAATTATCCTGCATCCAGGATTCTTCCATTCTTCCAGACCCTGGAACTAGAACACACATCCAGTTGACCGGTGTGTCACGACTTCCATTTCGTCACATCAACCCTTGAACCGGTGTGTCACGACTCCAAGTTCTCCACGCCTAGTTTTCATCCAAGAACAAGTAGCCAGCAAGACACGTCTTCAAGACCCGTCTCTAAGGATTTCGCCGTAGAAATTTTGTTAAGTAGAGTTTTTTAAGTAATTTGTAAACAGTTGAAAAGTCAGTATTATTTACAGTTAATAATGATTATTAAGTCAGAATTAACAAGAAACACAGTGAACATTTCAGAAACCAGTGATACATTTTTTATTGAAAGTTATTTTCACAGAAGTTTAATGTCACAGAGTTAATGTCATAGAGTTAATGTCACAGAGTTATTTTCAGAGAGTTATTTTCAGTTTTTTCACTATTATAGTTAGTTTAGGATAATTTTATTTTATGTACCAAACATAATATTACTGTACCTTCGCGTACATTCGAGTGAAATGTGTTTACATTTCGTTTTTTTTTTTACAATTTTTTTTCTAATTATTGAATTGAATTGAATTGCAAATTAAGTTAGAGAGAGTTTATAGAGAGTTTATAGAGTTATAGAGATACTTGAAGTAGTTTCGAGTCAGTTTTAGTTGCAAATCTGTTGCAAATAAGTTCCAAGTCAGTTTTAGTTGCAAATAAGTTGCAACTCAGTTTTCAGATAGTTTCAGTTTGTTGTATCCAAGAGGGACAACCAAACCCCAGAGATTAATAGTCTCCACTTGATAGCAGTTCAAGTGCAGGGCAGTTTCAGTTTCAGTAGACTCCACTGATAGCAGTTCAGTGCAGTCCATTTCAGTTAATTTCAGTTAGTTGGTTGCTTCCAAGAGGGACAACCAAACACAGAGAATAATAGACTTCACTTGATAGCACTTCAAGTGCAGTCATTTTCAGTTTCCAGTCATTTTGAAGTTTAAGTCATTTTGAAGTCCAAGTCAGTTTTCACTCAGTTCAAGTCAGTTGGTTGCATCCAGAGTGACAACCGCCCCAGAGATTATAGAAATACTTGATAGCAGTTCAAGTCAGTAGGTTGCATCCAGAGGGACAACCGCCCCAGATATTTGTAGAAATACTTGATAGCAGTTCAAGTCAGTAAGTCAGTTTAAGTCAGTTGCAAGTCAGTTGTAGTCAGTTTCAAGAAAGTTGTCAGTCCCAAGTCAGTTGTAGTCAGTCCCAAGAAAGTTGTAAGCAGTCCCAAGTAAGTTGTAGTCAGTCCCAAGACAGTTGTAGTCAGTTGTAGTCAGTCCCAAGACAGTTGTAGTCAGTCCCAAAACAGTTGTAGTCAGTTCCAAGTTAATCAGTTTCATGTTAATCAGTTTCAAGTTACTCAGTTTCAAGTTAATCAGTTTCAAGTAGTTTCGAAGTTTCAGTCAGTTTTGAAGTCAGTTTCACTCAGTTTTGAAGTCAGTTTTATTTGAGGTCAGTTTTGAAGTTAGTTTCAAGTCTCAGTTTTCAAGTGCAAAGTCATTTTTCAAGTGCAAAGTCAGTTTTCAAATCCCATGTCAGTTTTCAAGTCTCATGTCAGTTTTCAAGTCCCAAGTCATTTCAATACAGTCAATTGAATTCAATTTTTGTTGTTGTTTAAGATAATTCAGTTTAAGAGAATGGAATTTGAGAGAATTTAATTCAACCTTTCTTTTGTTATAAGAGAAAATTAAATTCAACCTGAATTGACCGGTTTGTGTCTTTAGTTCAACCTTCTTTTTTTTGTTGTAAGAAGGAAATTGACCGATTTGTCTTCTTTTCGCATGCAGTAATTGCGTATATAAATATATAGGTAAAATTATATATATTATTATTTTTAACCAAAAGCGTTTTTACAAATGTTTGTAACGATTTTTATAATTATTGTGATTATATGATGACAATAATAGTGTAATAATTAATCGATCATGTCCCAATGACTTCCTTTTTAAATCATATACTATGGGGAGGAAAATGCCGTCCCTCCGTTTTGTTTGAACTCCTTTAAATTGTGTTATGAGCAATGTGACAATCAACGTTTTCCTAAGGAACAAAGTGCTCACGAAAAGACGTATTGTCAATTTCAGACATATCTCCCTCCTTAGTCACTCAATTCCCCCGAATGTAGTACTCCAAACTTTGTTTTTTATTTTATTTTATTTTAACACCTCAACCCCAGTTGAACCCAGTGTCAACCAGAGAAATGGTTCAACCATGGTTAATTCTTCTTTGGCTCCAGTCAAACCACAGTTTAACCATCTGTTTCCTTTCACCCAGTTGGTCTAGAAACCAACAGGAGCCAGTTTGATACTGCGGAACATTCCTCAGTATCAAATGTGATAATTCGAAAGTTTTTTTTTTTTAAGAGTATTATAAAACCCATGTTCAGTTCATTTTAGTTCATAATTGATTTATATTTTCAAATTTTATTTAAAAAAAATTTTATTCGATTAATATTGAGTAATTGTCGATAAATTATTATATAACTTTGTTAATTCGAAAACCTCCCGAATCCTTACACACTCACTTGTATGCACACTATGTATACTAGATATACAAACCTTATGCTAAAATCATTGGATATCACAATAAACTACACTGCCCATCACCAATTTTGCTGATTTAATTCTAACACCTGTTTTTATGTAACTTTGGTGTGTTGATTTAAAAAATCACCTTAGTTTTTGCCTATCACGTCAGGTTTTCGAGCAATCAAATACGGATATTTTGGAGATATCCCATTTTGGCATGGTTATGCCCAATTTTTTTTCTTTTCAAAAAATAAGTTTTTACATACTCAGAATCAGCATGGAAAAGTAAACAATTGTGCAGGGAGTGAACTTTAATATACAATTGTAATATTGACACATAAAGTGATTAAAAGTGTTTAAATAAGCAAAAAATGAATCCATATTAAAGCAAGCACGGGACCAGTTTTCTTAACATTGTCTTTTTCTTGTTTTCTTACTTTTCAGTGCTGATAAATTTTCTCTTATAGGACTTCCTAGAATGAGAGATGTCAAGACAATCTCTTTGCAGGCTCCAGCAGTAGTCAGCCATCATATGGGTATCCCATCTTCCTTGGTATCGTTCTTCCATCACTTTGATATCTTGGTGGAACCTTTCACCTTGCTCTTCACTAACATCACCAAGATTTTCTGGAAATTTATCCAGATGACTGTTGAGATAGTGAACTTTAATGCTCATGTTGCAACCCAACTGCTGAAAGTTTACAAGTAACGTCACTAGCGGAACCGGCTGCTCTCACTCCGCCAATGGGAAATCTCTCTCAGATCATGACGTCACGCTCACACCTGTGGAAATCACAGAAACCCAAGATTTTAATATGTTGTACATGACCTTTAGATTTAATGCACAGATTTGCGTATTCCACAGATAAAATTTTAACAGCAAAACAGCTGTTAACAGGTCTAAAAAATCACCAATTTTGATAAGCGCCCTTCATGGATCACCCAAAATAGGCAATTGCATTGCACAAAAACCTGATGTGATGGACAAAATCTAAGGTGATTTTTGAAATCAGCACATCAATATTATCCAGCACAGGTCTTAGAATTAAATCAGCAGCAAAAATTTTTTTTTTGTTGGGCAGTGCTATCATTGCGTGTAGGTGCTATGTTATTTAATCTTAATCATTTTTGCTTACTATATAGTATATATATCTTGCTCATGCATTTATTAAGTTATTTTAACCAACCTCGAAGCTAATCTGTACCCAGTACACATAAATACACACTTGACCACAGGTCTATACATCATCCATTACGTAATTTTATCTTTCTTCTCTCTGTATATTCTTAATGGCTAACAACATATAGTATCTAAATCTGAAACTAAATAAATTTTAATGTTTTTACTAAATTAATTTTACTTTTTAAAAATAAATTTTAATATTATACTACACCAACTTATTCGTATTCTCAATACGTTAAATTTCTGCGATCATTCTCCCACTGCTGTAGACTCTATCCACTAATAAAATTTAATTCAATTTTTACCCTCACTAGTCAATAAAATTAGTTTATAGATTGTACGATCATGGTAAATTTGAAAAATTCCTGAACTATAAAATTTATATTTTTCTCTTTTACATACTATTCATTATGTATATAATTTTTCCCACAGAAAAATAAATTTTGGTTAAAAATTAAACAGAATTAAAATTTTTGTTGAAAATTTAAAACTATCATTGGATGTTTAAATTAAAGGGTTGTCTAAAATTAGATTTGATTTTCTAATTACTGTGCATTGTAATTTAATCACCCCGAGTTATGTTGTGGATATAAATTTGTAATTATAAAAACCATTAGTCATCATCTAGTTGAATTAGTTTGGATGTTATATTATTGTATTGTATTAACTATATTGTATTGTATGTATCAAGTGTATTGTATTAATTTTATTTTAGAGGGAACAGCCCTGTAAAAATGAACAATGAGTAATTCTTACATAATCATTATATAATCATTATATGGATCTTTATATTCATTGTCTTCATACAGTACTTATGTTTATGGTTTTTTATGTTTGAATGTTCATTTTAACATGAGAAACCAAACTCGCCTGAGTGACTTTGGATAGAATTTCGATTTTATTAGATTATGCATACATATTGCATGTGGCATGATTTGAACCCTTGTTTGTACTTCTTTATTTATTACTGTATTTCTCTAATTCATCTTTTCTAAATTCTCCCAGTAATGACTTATACTGTACGTATGAAGTAAATAACTATGACGTTATAAAGTAACTTAAACTCGTCACGTTTTCTATACTGTGAATACTGAATCACGTATTTAGTATGTGGATATCTTTCATATTCAATGTATGGTAAATTCTTTAACATAGTAATAAAAAGTTCACTCTCTCTCTCTCTTTCTATAAGTCTTTATTTATATGTTGTGTCCTGTCTGGTATGATGCAATATAACTATTATTCGACCATATTCATCCATACGTCCATATCTTATCTTGACCGTTATCGTTTATTAATTTTGTTACGTATTCATTCTCCTACCTATTGTCTACTGATGCCCTATCAACCTATCAGTCCATGTTTACTCGTGTCTATATTACGCACAAAACGAAATGTGTTACGTACCGATATGTGTACAATAATTTGTGCATTCGTACATGTCCCCTGATGATTATGCTTACGAACATAGTTACGTACATGTAAATACGCCCACATGTATTATTTTTACTTTTTCTTTTAAGTGCGTTCACCTCTCGCAATAAACTCGAAAATGCTTATGCAAGTGTACGCAATTCGATGATCACAGCACAAATTGATATCTGAAAACGTAAAATCTCCTCTCGCTCTGATTCGAATTTATAAAACATTATTATGTGTGTTATGTTATATATATATATATAGTATATGTACACACACACACACACACATATATGTATATATATATATATATATATATATATATATATATACACCGTATGTGCCCATGTACTTGGTGTTATATTCCTAACATCTTAATTTTCTATAAATCTAAAACACTGTAAAAACAAAACAAAGCTATAGTTAACTGTTTAATTGTAATTAACAGTAATACTTTAATATAATGTAATTAATGTACTTTAATGAAACTGTAATTTATGATAATAATTTATAATGTAATTAATGTACTTTAATTAACGATAATAATTTAATATAATGTAATTAATGTAATTATGTCGCCATTTAGGAAGGTATACTCGGCGTTACTGTTATTATTTTTTTTATTATTATTTTTCCGTTGGGATAAATTTTGATGTGCTTTCTACTTTGCCAAATAATTGCTGACTCGCTCTTTTTAAAATTTCTTAATCATTTTTAGATTTAGCTCAATAAAGAATCCTGAGAAACGTTTTGCAATATTCATAAATTGTATACATTCTCTGTTCGTTATAAAAGATGAAGTCATGTCTTGCCTAAGCATTTAATTGTAAATCTTAAACCTTTAATTTTTACTCATATGCATATTTTAGTGTAAAGATGCATAGTTCAATTTCCACTTTTAGTTAACTTGGAGAATCATGATAACATCAGATCTGGAAATACGCGGCTTAAATTAAAAATATGGCTTCATCTTCAAATATCTTGTTTATTCGTTTAAACATTACCAGAGCTAAAAGATTTACTTTATTTTCAAATATTGTGCAAAAATAATGCAGCCTCTTCAACATTTAATAATGATGATGTTAGTGGAATCCCGATAATTTCTTCCATGTTCATTCTGATTGAAACTACGAGGATGAGCATTACCTGTAACATATTAGCCGTAAATTACAGTAAGAAAAAGGTCTTTATCTTCTCCTTCGAGCCGTGTTCTCTTCAGCAAACTTAGTCATTAAAATCTCCTGATACGTTACAAGAAAAATCGAGGGGAACCCTCAGAGAATTTAATAATCCTCTCAGAATCTTCAGAGCCACTAAAGAAGAACTTGGAGTTGGAGAGTACTATAGAAGAAACTACTGCAAGTAACAGATCCGTTGCTGCCTCCAAACCAGAACCCCCGTCGACTTCGAACCAACCCAGGGCCATAGACGGAGGGACTAACAGTCTGGCGACCTTGCCAGGATAGAAATTATCCTGCATCCAGGATTCTTCCATTCTTCCAGACCCTGGAACTAGAACCAACATCCAGTTGACCGGTGTTTCACGACTTCCAGTTCGTCACATCCACCCTTGAACCGGTGTGTCACGTCACGACTCCAAGTTCTCCACGCCTAGTTTTCATCCAAGAACAAGTAGCCAGCAAGACACGTCTTCAAGACCCGTCTCTAAGGATTTCGCCGTAGAAATTTTGTTAAGTAGAGTTTTTTTAAGTAATTTGTAAACAGTTGAAAAGTCAGTATTATTTACAGTTAATAATGATTATTAAGTCAGAATTAACAAGAAACACAGTGAACATTTCAGAAACCAGTGATAGATTTTTTATTGAAAGTTATTTTCACAGAAGTTTAATGTCACAGAGTTAATGTCATAGAGTTAATGTCACAGAGTTATTTTCAGAGAGTTATTTTCAGTTTTTTCACTATTATAGTTAGTTTAGGATAATTTTATTTTATGTACCAAACATAATATTACTGTACCTTCGCGTACATTCGAGTGAAATGTGTTTACATTTCGTTTTTTTTTTTCAATTTTTTTTCTAATTATTGAATTGAATTGAATTGCAAATTAAGTTAGAGAGAGTTTATAGAGAGTTTATAGAGTTATAGAGATACTTGAAGTAGTTTCGAGTTAGTTTTAGTTGCAAATCTGTTGCAAATCAGTTCCAAGTCAGTTTTAGTTGCAAATAAGTTGCAACTCAGTTTTCAGACAGTTTCAGTTGGTTGTATCCAAGAGGGACAACCAAACCCCAGAGATTAATAGTCTCCACTTGATAGCAGTTCAAGTGCAGGGCAGTTTCAGTTTCAGTAGACTCCACTGATAGCAGTTCAGTGCAGTCCATTTCAGTTAATTTCAGTTAGTTGGTTGCTTCCAAGAGGGACAACCAAACACAGAGAATAATAGACCTCACTTGATAGCACTTCAAGTGCAGTCATTTTCAGTTTTCAGTCATTTTGAAGTTTAAGTCATTTTGAAGTCCAAGTCAGTTTTCACTCAGTTCAAGTCAGTTGGTTGCATCCAGAGTGACAACCGCCCCAGAGATTATAGAAATACTTGATAGCAGTTCAAGTCAGTAGGTTGCATCCAGAGGGACAACCGCCCCAGAGATTTGTAGAAATACTTGATAGCAGTTCAAGTCAGTAGGTTGCATCCAGAGGGACAACCGCCCCAGAGATTTGTAGAAATACTTGATAGCAGTTCAAGTCAGTAAGTCAGTTTAAGTCAGTTGCAAGTCAGTTGTAGTCAGTTTCAAGAAAGTTGTCAGTCCCAAGTCAGTTGTAGTCAGTCCCAAGAAAGTTGTAAGCAGTCCCAAGTAAGTTGTAGTCAGTCCCAAGACAGTTGTAGTCAGTTGTAGTCAGTCCCAAAACAGTTGTAGTCAGTCCCAAAACAGTTGTAGTCAGTTCCAAGTTAATCAGTTTCATGTTAATCAGTTTCAAGTTACTCAGTTTCAAGTTAATCAGTTTCAAGTAGTTTCGAAGTTTCAGTCAGTTTTGAAGTCAGTTTCACTCAGTTTTGAAGTCAGTTTTATTTGAGGTAAGTTTTAAAGTTAGTTTCAAGTCTCAGTTTTCAAGTGCAATGTCAGTTTTCAAGTGCAAAGTCAGTTTTCAAATCCCATGTCAGTTTTCAAGTCTCATGTCAGTTTTCAAGTCCCAAGTCATTTCAATACAGTCAATTGAATTCAATTTTTGTTGTTGTTTAAGAGAATTTAGTTTAAGAGAATGGAATTTGAGAATTTAATTCAACCTTTCTTTTTGTTATAAGAGAAAATTAAATTCAACCTGAATTGACCGGTTTGTGTCTTTAGTTCAACCTTCTTTTTTTTGTTGTAAGAAGGAAATTGACCGATTTGTCTTCTTTTCGCATGCAGTAATTGCGTATATAAATATAGAGGTAAAATTATATATATTATTATTTTTAACCAAAAGCGTTTTTACAAATGTTTGTAACGATTTTTATAATTATTGTGATTATATGATGACAATAATAGTGTAATAATTAATCGATCATGTCCCAATGACTTCCTTTTTAAATCATATACTATGGGGAGGAAAATGCCGTCCCTCCGTTTTGTTTGAACTCCTTTAAATTGTGTTATGAGCAATGTGACAATCAACGTTTTCGTAAGGAGCAAAGTGCTCACGAAAAGACGTATTGTCAATTTCAGACATATCTCCCTGCTTAGTCACTCAATTCCCCCGAATGTAATACTCCAAACTCTGTTTATTATTTTATTTTATTTTAACACCTCAACCCCAGTTGAACCCAGTGTCAACCAGAGAAATGGTTCAACCATGGTTAATTCTTCTTTGGCTCCAGTCAAACCACAGTTTAACCATCTGTTTCCTTTCACCCAGTTGGTCTAGAAACCAACAGGAGCCAGTTTGATACTGCGGAACATTCCTCAGTATCAAACGTGATAATTCGAAAGTTTTTTTTTTTTAAGAGTATTATAAAACCCATGTTCAGTTCATTTTAGTTCATAATTGATTTCTATTTTCAAATTTTATTTAAAAAAAAATTTATTCGATTAATATTGAGTAATTGTCGATAAATTATTATATAACTTTGTTAATTCGAAAACCTCCCGAATCCTTACACACTCACTTGTATTCACACTATGTATACTAGATATACAAACCTTATGCTAAAATCATTGGATATCACAATAAACTACACTGCCCATCACCAATTTTGCTGATTTAAATCTAACACCTGTTTTTAGGTAACTTTGTTGTGCTGATTTAAAAAATCACCTTAGTTTTTGCCTATCACGTCAGGTTTTCGAGCAATCAAATACGGATATTTTGGAGATATCGCATTTTGGCAGGGTTATGCCCAATTTTTTTTCTTTTCAAAAAATAAGTTTTTACATACTCAGAATCAGCATGGAAAAGTAAACAATTGTGCAGGGAGTGAACTTTAATATACAATGGTAATATTGACACATAAAGTGATTAAAAGTGTTTAAATAAGCAAAAAATGAATCCATATTAAAGCAAGCACGGGACCAGTTTTCTTAACATTGTCTTTTTCTTGTTTTCTTACTTTTCAGTGCTGATAAATTTTCTCTTATAGGACTTCCTAGAATGAGAGATGTCAAGACAATCTCTTTGCAGGCTCCAGCAGTAGTCAGCCATCATATGGGTATCCCATCTTCCTTGGTATCGTTCTTCCATCACTTTGATATCTTGGTGGAACCTTTCACCTTGCTCTTCACTAACATCACCAAGATTTTCTGGAAATTTATCCAGATGACTGTTGAGATAGTGAACTTTAATGCTCATGTTGCAACCCAACTGCTGAAAGTTTACAAGTAACGTCACTAGCGGAACCGGCTGCTCTCACTCCGCCAATGGGAAATCTCTCTCAGATCATGACGTCACGCTCACACCTGTGGAAATCACAGAAACCCAAGATTTTAATATGTTGTACATGACCTTTAGATTTAATGCACAGATTTGCGTATTCCACAGATAAAATTTTAACAGCAAAACAGCTGTTAACAGGTCTAAAAAATCACCAATTTTGATAAGCGCCCTTCATGGATCACCCAAAAGAGGCATATTGCATTGCACAAAAACCTGATGTGATGGACAAAATCTAAGGTGATTTTTGAAATCAGCACGTGAATATTATCCAGCAACAGGTCTTAGAATTAAATCAGCAGCAAAAATTTTTTTTTGTTGGGCAGTGCTATCATTGCGTGTAGGTGCTATGTTATTTAATCTTAATCATTTTTGCTTACTATATAGTATATATATCTTGCTCATGCATTTATTAAGTTATTTTAACCAACCTCGAAGCTAATCTGTACCCAGTACACATAAATACACACTTGACCACAGGTCTATACATCATCCATTACGTAATTTTATCTTTCTTCTCTCTGTATATTCTTAATGGCTAACAACATATAGTATCTAAATCTGAAACTAAATAAATTTTAATGTTTTTACTAAATTAATTTTACTTTTTAAAAATAAATTTTAATATTATACTATACCAACTTATTCGTATTCGCAATACGTTTACATTTCTGCGATCATTCTCCCACTGCTGTAGACTCTATCCACTAATAAAATTTAATTCAATTTTTACCCTCACTGGTCAATAAAATTAGTTTATAGATTGTACGATCATGGTAAATTTGAAAAATTCCTGAACTATAAAATTTATATTTTTCTCTTTTACATACTATTCATTATGTATGTAATTTTTCCGACAGAAAAATAAATTTTGGTTAAAAATTAAACAGAATTAAAATTTTTGTTGAAAATTTAAAACTATCATTGGATGTTTAAATTAAAGGGTTGTCTAAAATTAGATTTGATTTTCTAATTACTGTGCATTGTAATTTAATCACCCCGAGTTATGTTGTGGATATAAATTTGTAATTATAAAAACCATTAGTCATCATCTAGTTGAATTAGTTTGGATGTTATATTATTGTATTGTATTAACTATATTGTATTGTATGTATCAAGGGTATTGTATTAATTTTATTTTAGAGGGAACAGCCCTGTAAAAATGAACAATGAGTAATTCTTACATAATCATTATATAATCATTATATGGATCTTTATATTCATTGTCTTCATACAGTACTTATGTTTATGGTTTTTTATGTTTGAATGTTCATTTTAACATGAGAAACCAAACTCGCCTGAGTGACTTTGGATAGAATTTCGATTTTATTAGATTATGCATGCATATTGCATGTGGCATGATTTGAACCCTTGTTTGTACTTCTTTATTTATTACTGTATTTCTCTAATATCTTTTCTAAATTTTCCCAGTAATGACTTATACTGTACGTATGAAGTAAATAACTATGATGTTATAAAGTAACTTAATTCTCGTCACGTTTTCTATACTGTGAATACTGAATCACGTATTTAGTATGTGGATATCATTCATATTCAATGTATGGTAAATTCTTTAACATAGTAATAAAAAGTTCACTCTCTCTCTCTTTCTATAAGTCTTTATTTATATGTTGTGTCCTGTCTGGTATGATGCAATATAACTATTATTCGACCATATTCATCCATACGTCCATATCTTATCTTGACCGATATCGTTTATTAATTTTATTACGTATTCATTCTCCTACCTATTGTCTACTGATGCCCTATTAACCTATCAGTCCATGTTTACTCGTGTCTATATTATGCACAAAACGAAATGTGTTACGTACCGATATGTGTACAATAATTTGTGCATTCGTACATGTCCCTTGATGATTATGCTTACGTACATAGTTACGTACATGTAAATACGCCCACATGTATTATTTTTACTTTTTCTTTTAAGTGCGTTCACCTCTCGCAATAAACTCGAAAATGCTTATGCAAGTGTACGCAATTCGATGATCACAGCACAAATTGATATCTAAAAACGTAAAATCTCCTCTCGCTCTGATTCGAATTTATAAAACATTATTATGTGTGTTATGTTTTATATATATATATATATATATATATATATATATATACACACACACACACACCACACACACACCACACATATATATATATATATATATATATATATACACCGTATGTGCCCATGTACTTGGTGTTATATTCCGAACATCTTAATTTTCTATAAATCTAAAACACTGTAAAAACAAAACAAAGCTATAGTTAACTGTTTAATTGTAATTAACAGTAATACTTTAATATAATGTAATTAATGTACTTTTATGAAACTGTAATTAATGATAATAATTTATAATGTAATTAATGTACTTTAATTAACGATAATAATTTAATATAATGTAATTAATGTACTTTAATAAAACTATAATTAACGATAATAAGGGAATGTGAATTAATTGGTAATCGTAATTGTAATAAACCAAAATTACGAGGTACTCATTGATGTACTTGGGATTGTACTCCATGTACGACCCGACATTATGTCGCCATTTAGGAAAGTATACTCGGCGTTACGGTTATTATTTTTTTTATTATTTTTCCGTTGGGATAAATTTTGAAGTGCTTTCTACTTTGCCAAATAATTGCTGACTCGCTCTTTTTAAAATTTCTTAATCATTTTTAGATTTAGCTCAGTAAAGAATCCTGAGAAACTTTTTGCAATATTCATAAATTGTATACATTCTCTGTTCGTTATAAAAGATGAAGTCATGTCTTGCCTAAGCATTTAATTGTAAATCTTAAACCTTTAATTTTTACTCATATGCATATTTTAGTGTAAAGATGCATAGTTCAATTTCCACTTTTAGTTAACTTGGAGAATCATGATAACATCAGATCTGGAAATACGCGGCTTAAATTAAAAATATGGCTTCATCTTCAAATATCTTGTTTATTCGTTTAAACATTACCAGAGCTAAAAGATTTACTTTATTTTCAAATATTGTGCAAAAATAATGCAGCCTCTTCAACATTTAATAATGATGATGTTAGTGGAATCGGGGTATATAAATCCCGATAATTTCTTCCATGTTCATTCTGATTGAAACTACGAGGCTGAGCATTACCTGTAACATTTTGGCAGTAAATTATAGTAAGAAAAAGGTCTTTATCTTCTTCGAGCTGTGTTCTCTTCAGAAAACTTAGTTATTAAAATCTCCCGATAATTTACAAGAAGAATCGGTGAGAACCCTCAGAGAATTTAATAAGCCTCTCAGAATCCTCCGAGCCACTAAAGAAGAACTCGTAGTCGGAGAGTAGTATACAGTAGAAGAAACTAATGAAAGAAACAGATCCGTTGCTGCCTCCTAACCAGAACCCCCGTCGACTTCGAACAAACGCAGGGCTATAGACGGAGGGGTTAACATATATATATATATATATATATATATAGTATGTAAATATATATATAATATATTTATATAATATGTAAATATATATATATATATATATATATATATATATATATATATATGTGTATATATATTATATATATATATATATATTTAATATATATAAAATATATATATGTATATGGGTATATATATATGTGTATATATATTTATTTAAATATTTTATATATGTATATATAATATATTTATATATTTTATATATATATATAATATATATATTAAATATATATAATATTTATATATATTATATATATACGCCACCACCGGCGAAATCGTGTTTTTGATGGATATCACTATTTTCACCCTTCCTCTATAGCGTGGTTTGGGTTATACTGACCTTACGACACTAGAAGTATGGTTGAAAACCTTATGAGGCGAACTACATTTTTCACCTCTATCGCCAGCCATAAGTTCACCCAATGTTCGGCATAATAAGAAAATTAAATTTTTTTTAAAATATATACATAATATACACAATGAAAATCTATTCCAAAAACTCATCAACATCTTCATTAGCATACATAGACCTCTAAATTAGCCAAAAATGAACGTTGGGGCTCAATTAATAACAGAAATACTATTGCGAGAATATTGATGGACTTTGGAGGCGTTTTCTGGCGAATTTTTATTTTGGCGCTTAGGTACTTTGAGACGCGGGACCCCTCATCTTATATATATATATATATATTAATATATATTTTATATATATATTTATATATATTATATATATATATATTTTATATAGATATATATTTATATATATTATATATATATATTTATATATATTATATATATTTTTTATATTATATATATATATATATTATATACATTATATATATATTTATATATATTATATATATATATATATTTATATATATTATATATATTTTATATATATATATTATATATATATGATACGTATTATATATACACATTGTATATATTATATATATATTTATATATATTTTGTATACATATATTTATATATTTTATATATATATATATATTATACAGTATATATACAGGTCGGTCGATAAGTGAGTGGCGATTCTATGTCAGTTAGCATAGTGTACTAATATCTTTGATATCTAATAAATGTCTATGCTTTTTTCAATTAAGCTAGCTTCACATGAAATCCAAATTTTTAATTTTGCAGTAATTCATGTTTATTCCTGTTTGTTCTGGTTTTTCATTGTTTTATTTTTATTATTTCTAATTATTGGCGTTGCAATGGCTGAGGTAGACGCACGTGTTGATAAAATTTTTGATCAAAGTCCCTACACATATGAAGCACGGATATTAGCAGCAACATGGTGGCATGAATCTGGAAAAACCAAGCATTGCATGAAGGTAGTACGCGAAAGGTTTGAACAAAGTTTTAATGATGTGCCGCCAAAGGGCGAAATTATTAGTAAATGGGAACACAAATTATTCACAACTGGGATGATAATTGATAAAAAACGCCGTGGCCGCCCCAAAGCAAGAGCAAGATTGGAAGATATACAGGTCGTCCGATAAGTGAGTGGCGATTCTATGTCAGTTAGCATAGTGTACTAATATCTTTGATATCTAATAAATGTCTATGCTTTTTTCAATTAAGCTAGCTTCACATGAAATCCAAATTTTTAATTTTGCAGTAATTCATGTTTATTCCTGTTTGTTCTGGTTTTTCATTGTTTTATTTTTATTATTTCTAATTATTGGCGTTGCAATGGCTGAGGTAGACGCACGTGTTGATAAAATTTTTGATCAAAGTCCCTACACATATGAAGCACGGATATTAGCACCAACATGGTGGCATGAATCTGGAAAAACCAAGCATTGCATGAAGGTAGTACGCGAAAGGTTTGAACAAAGATTTAATGATGTGCCGCCAAAGGGCGAAATTATTAGTAAATGGGAACACAAATTATTCACAACTGGGATGATAATTGATAAAAAACGCCGTGGCCGCCCCAAAGCAAGAGCAAGATTGGAAGATGATGTTCAAGTGTCAATTCGACAATCGCCAACCAAAAGTACTCGTAGGCGTGCATCTGCATTAAATGTTCCGAAATCAACACTGCATGATTTGATGAAAAAGACTTGCATTTTAAAGCTTTCCGCCCAACCTCCGTACAGTTTTTATGGCCACAAGATAAAATTGTCAGAGTTAATGCTTGTCAACAAATTCTTGAAGCTTTTCCAAGTAAAGCCGAGAGAGATCGTACGTTCTTAGGGTGATGAATATGCCCTTTATGGCGATGGCAAAAGCAAATTTTCGTTTTTTTGGTCGAAAGAAAACCCTCATTATTATAATCAAGTAAAATAGTATCCCCCTCGAATCATGATATGGTGTGCAATATCAGCGCATTGTTTAATTGGTCCATTTGTGTGCACTGGTCGAATTACTTCAAGAAGTTATATCGACATATTGGAGAACAGATTTCTACCCGCTTTAAGAAATACCAATATTCGCAACCCTATTTTTCAGCAAGATGGTGCTCCAGGAAACACCGCTTTCGCTGCGCATGAGTTACTAGACAGAAATTTTCCTGGCAGATGGATCGGAAAGTATGGTCCTGTACCTTGGCCTCCGCGGAGTCCGGACTTGACTACCCCGGATAATACCCTCTGGGGAATCCTCAAGATGCAGATTAATGGCCGTGAAAATCAAAGTGAATCTGATCTGACAAAAATCGCAGAAGTTGTGTTAAGTGACATCAATGAGGATAAAGAACTTTCACAAAAAATGTCAGACAGGACATGGAGACGCATACAGCTTGCTGTTCGTGTAAGTGGCGATCATGTTGATCCCTATGACAATTAATTATCGAATTAATTGTAAGTTTACTAATAATAAAATTCCTTCTAATAAATTTTTTATCCTTTATCTTTTATTTATAAATTGTTCCCGAATCGCCACTCACT
Source organism: Bathynomus jamesi (assembly GCA_023014485.1). NCBI lineage: Eukaryota > Metazoa > Arthropoda > Malacostraca > Isopoda > Cirolanidae > Bathynomus > Bathynomus jamesi. Next base: position 613,932 of record JAJOZX010001585.1, on the reverse strand, counting down.
TATCGGAAGACCTGTACATAATTATATATATTTATATATATTATATATATATAATTATATGTATATATATATATACATACATATATATATATATATAAATATATATATATATATAATATATTTTATTATATATATATATAACTTATTACATATATGTTTTTTATATATTATAGTGAACAGACGTGTTTTATCGAGTGTCCAGTGTCATCAATTGAATAACTGGTTTTTGTTGTGGTGTCTTTAAAAAAAAATAGTGTTTGGTGGATTCTTAACTAAATTACTTCGTGTTACTAATCATTCATTAACGAATATATTTCATTTTTTGACTTTATTCAGTACTGTATTATTTGATTAATCTAAGGCTAGTGCACGTTGCTTGCCTTGTTTTTTTTTCAAATCTATCGCAAAACGAGGAGTCATAAGGTTCATTTTCCCTTGTTTGTTTTTCAAATATATCAGAAAATAAGGTTCAATTTCCCTTCCTTCGGGAGATCAGGTAGAGTGTAGTCACACACCGTGGGAAAAAAATGAAAAAAGTCGGTCGAATCGCGATCAGATAAGTATTATTAATACTCTTTCTTTTACAGATCTTTCGTCGGTAGCTTAATTATATATTCATTTATTATAAATTTGTGTTACAAAAACCAGTTTCTGTATTTCAAGAACATTTGTGCGGGTTTGGGCAGGTGACGGCACAATAAGCACGCTGTAGACCTACGTTGTAATTTATTAATTTCTAAACGCTCGTTTTATTTTTGTTTTTTGTTTTGTTCATTTTTAACTAATTAAAAGCATGGCACCCCCGTCATATACTTGCAGTCGCTGTGAAGGGAAATTTGCCGCTTACGCGTTTACAATAGCTAATAATAATGAGCAGTTAGTTTGTAGGTGGTGCTCAAGCATGGAAGTCCTGAGGAACGAGTTAGAACGTGAGAGGGAAGCCAGAGTGAGGCTTGAAGAAAGCGTGATGCTCCTGACGGCAAAATTAGAATCCCTTGAGACTCCAGTTACGACCCCTCCTGCCTCAGTTTCTACTAATAATATAAATAGTACTAATAGCCTTCTCTATTCCCCTACTTCCCAACCCATCGTTCGAGTGCGTAATGGAGCACCATTGAGAAAACCTAAGACTTATCTACCAGTAATAACAAACAATAATTTTTCTGTTTTAGGTTTCGAAGATGCTGATGAACCGGAAATACGACTCGTTGGCGATTCCATTGTTCCAGGGAAGCTCGAGGAATTCTGTGGGAGAAACCCTCGTCGTAGGCGCCGTTACTGCTACCCTGGTGCAAGGGTGGAGGATATAACTAATAGTGTTGACCATTTTACAGACGGTACCGCCGAGGACACAACGTATGTTATTCATGTCGGTACTAATAACGTTTTAAATTCTAGATCGGAAGAACTGCTAGCTAGGTACAGGGACTTACTCGAGCGATTAAAGGAAAAAACTAATAAGATTGTTTTAACAGGTATACTTCCTCGAATATCCAACGAAACGATTTCTACAGCAAGGCGACCTATATTAACAATAACGTAGTCTCTTTGCCAACAGGAAGGAGTGCATTTTGCGAATTTTTGGAACAGTTTCTACGGCAGGAGGGATTTGTTCCTTGGAGATGGACTTCATCTTAAAGACGTTGGAGCTGCGCGTTTAGGAAGACTGTTTCATAATACTGTCTCTTCTTCTCAGGCTGCCGTACTCGAACGGTCCCAGCGTAAGTTCCACAAATTTCCCCTGCACTCGCAAAGGTGTCGCAATTACAAACAATTTGAAGGGACTTGTTCCTCGGAGATGGACTTCATCTTAAAGACGTTGGAGCTGCGCGGTTAGGAAGACTATTTCATAATACTGTCTCTTCTTTTCAGGCTGCCGTAACTCGAACGGTCCCAGCGTAAATTCCACAAATTTACAAAATTACAAACAATTTGAAGGTTCTATCCTTAAATGCTCGTAGCTTACGAAATAAAATTAACGAATTTTTTTCTTTAATTGCTTGTAAAGATTATGATTTAATTGCGATAATTGAATCGTGGCTTAGCACTGAAACACGTGACTTTGTATGGGAGCATCAAATTAGAAGTTATAGACATTTTGTTAAAAATAGAATAGGTAGGCGAGGAGGCGGTGTTATGTTGCACATCAAAGATAATATTTCGAACGTTATAGAAGTAAAGCACACCATTCCAGAACCAATAGATTCGACTATAGCAGAACTTAAATTGAACGATTTCAAACTTCTTGTTGCGGTTATATATAGGCCCCCTAATCAAACAGCTGATACGGACGAAGCGTTATATCGTGAACTAAAGAGAATAATCGGTAGTGAGCAGGCTTTATAAGTTATGGGTGACTTTAATTGTGCCAACATGAATTACGATACAATGCAGGGAGACGCGGAAGGTAATCGTTTAGTTAATATTCTCGAGGATAGCTTTCTTATTCAAAAGGTTGGGGAACCTACGAGGTTGGACAGTATTTTAGATTTAGTAATAACTACGGATGATAGGCTAATTACTGATCTTCGAGTAATAGAACCGTTAAGCAATAGCGATCACAATATAGTAGTTTGTCCTCCCAGTAAGTCACTCGAAACTAGCTAACTCGACTAAAATTCCCAACTTCCAGTACGCAGACTTTTGTAAATTTCGAAATAAATTGTCACACGTCAATTGGGAAAACGTAATGGGGAACTCCAACGCAAAACTAATGTGGGAATCGTTCGAAACAGTATTTAGGACTAAAAATGAGGAATGTGTACCGTACAAAATTAAGCGTGCGAAAGTATACAACAAGCCCTTGTGGTTTATTTCGAGTAGGAGACATTATAAAGAGTAGAGATAGGGCTTATAGGCTACATAACAGAGCTGGGCACTTGCGGTTTTTTTTGCGGTACTGCGGTACTGAGGTACCACCGCACTACCAAACCGGTACCGCATAACGCAGTACCGCAAAGGATCGCTGAAAGTACAGCCTGTACTTTCAGCGATCCTTTGCAGTACTGCGTTATGCGGTACCGGTTTGGTAGTGCGATGGTACCGCAGTACCGCAGTACCGCAAAAAAAACCGCAAGTGCCCAGCTCTGCTACATAAGTGCGATAAAGACAATTTGTGGTTACGAAACAGCTACATATCTCTAAGGCGTGAAGCGAAAAGTGTAATAAAAAAGTCCAAGCGCGAATTTGAAATCTTCATAGCTCGTGACGGTAAAGAAAACCCCAAGCGATTCTTTCAATACGTCAATTAAAGAAATCCAGTAAAAAGTGTCTTGGGGCCTTTGAAAAATGTAACCGGAGATCTAGTTTCTGAAAACAAGGAAATGGCTACCTTGCTAAACGAATTTTCTACGTCAGTTTTTACTACAGAAGCTGTAACGAATATCCCTACGGTCAATGATATAATACCTTTTGATAATGGTAATAGTTTGGATAATATTGTGGTTAGTGAATGGGAGGTAATGCGCTATATTGATAAAATGAAAACGCGTAAAACACCGTGGCCGGATTCCATATATCCCATACAACTAAAAGAATTAAAGATAGCATTGTTGGGCCGCTAACAAAGATTTTTAATGCGTCTATTTCTGAGGGGTGAGTACCAGATAATTTCAAGTTAGCAAACGTAACATCTATCTTTAAGAAAGGCGATAAAGGTGCGGCGGGAAATTATAGGCCAATCAGTTTAACGTCTGTTGTAGGTAAGCTACTGAAATCAATAATTAGGGATCGTATAGTCGAACACTTAGAATTGCATAAACTAGTTAGAAATACGCAGCACGGTTTTAGGCGAAACAAATCTTGCTTAACTAATCTTTTAGAATTTTTCCAAAGTGTGGTTGACGTTTACGATAGACATAGGGCGGTTGATGTAGTGTATTTAGATTTTTAAAAAGCGTTTGACACCGTACCGCATAAAAGACTCATTGAGAAAACTAAGGCTCATGGAATCAGGGGTGTAGTAATAAATTGGCTAGAAGAGTGGTTGCGAGGAAGGAAACAGAGGGTGGTCGTTGATGGAGCGGAGTCGTGTTGGGCTAATGTAGCGAGTGGCGTTCCTCAGGGTTCTGTATTGGGCCCCTTGCTTTTTCTTATATATATTAACAATTTAGATGTCGGCCTAGTCAGTACAGTTTCAAAGTTTGCGGATGACACGAAGCTGGGTGGTAGGGCGATTAATGACGAAGATAGAGGTAAAATCCAGGAAGATCTGAATAAAATCTTTGATTGGTCAGTCACATGGCAAATGAGATTTAACGTTGATAAGTGCAAAATTTTGCATATAGGTTCGCGTAACGGTAATTTTGCGTATAGTATGTCAGGGAAAAATTTAACAAGCTTAGAGCAGGAAAAAGATTTAGGAGTTATAGTCACTGGTGATTTAAAAGTAGCGAAACAAAGTACAGCAGCGGTCAATAAAGCGAACAAAGTGTTAGGTTTTATAGCTCGAAATTTTGAGTACAAATCGCGCGATATTATAGTTCATCTTTATAAATCATTAGTTAGACCCCATTTGGAGTAAGCAGTCCAGTTTTGGAATCCGCATATGCGCAAAGATATAGACAAAATCGAGAGAGTTCAAAGACGAGCAACTAAGATGATTCCGTCGCTTTGGTCAAAGTCGTACGAGGATAGGCTTAAGGAGTCAAAATTGACTACACTCGAGACTAGGAGGCTAAGGGGTGATCTAATCTAGGTTTTCAAAATTATGAATGCGTTCGATAACGTAGATAGAGATAGCTTTTTCGAAATATCTCAATATAATAGGACTAGAAATAACGGGTGTAAGTTGACAAGTAGAAGGTTCGAGACAGCAGCTGCGGAAAACTTTTTTACGCATAGAATAGTAAATAGCTGGAATAGTTTGCCGGTAGAAATAATTAGTAGCACGTCTATAAACATGTTTAAAAATCGATTAGACGCATATGTTTCTAGATTGGGTATAGTTTAAGGTAGTAGAATTAAGGTTTTGTGGTGATAGATCCCACAGCTCAACACAAGTGTTGTGGGATATAGGGGGGCAGCATCTTGGGTTAGGGGATACTCTCCGTCCTTACACACCCCATTTAAAGAGATTCCTCTGCTGAGCGGTGCCCCCCACAGTACTGTGAGGTATTGAAAAACTCATGATCTTCACTTGCTCCACAAATACCTTGAAATGGGAGACCCAAAATGGGTGCACACGCATTTCTACATTACTGTAGTCTTTACAGCCACACCTATACTTTTCCTCCTAAGTATATATATATATATATATATTGTAATGTATATGGTTGTAAATTTTTACTTGGTCCGCAATCGATATGGACCGTAACTTATTTTTGGTTGGCAAGATACTAGTATTGATGGATACCGTAATGAAATTGACTGGATTCTTTGGATCTGATATATTTGCATGTCGGTTATAAATAGATATAGAGTGTAACATATTTGTGGAGAGTAGTCTATTGTGACTTGATCCTCTGGATCCAGAGATTCTATCTTTAGTTTTAAATCGATAATTAATTAGTTTTAAATTGATAATTATTTAGTTTTGTAAAAATTGGTCGTTGCCAATGTACAGGCAGTTTTTACAAAAATTTCTTAGGTTCTTCTGGTTCGGAACCCATGTAAAATTGTAGGTCTCCTCCGCCACCACGGAGGACATACACAATACACAATTACGAACACAGTTAGGTAGACCAGCCATGAGTGGATCCTATGGTCTTTGTTGGTCTGAAACATAACATTATAAGATAAAAAATATGGTTTCATCTTCAAATATTTTGTTTACTCGTTGAAGCCTTACCACAGCTAAACAATTTACTTTATTTTCGAATATTGTGCAAAAATATTGCAGCCTTTTTAGCATTTAAACTTTACGGATACGCTATAAGAAGAGTCCGGAATCTTCAGAAAATTTTAGTAAGTCTACCAGAGTCCTCCGAGCCACTATAGAAGAACTCGGAGAGTAATATAGAAGAAAACTACTACAAGTCACACATCCGTTGCTGCCACCTAACTAGAACCCCCGTCGACTTCGAACCAACCCAGGCCATAGACGGAGGGGTTAAATATATATATATATATATATATATATACATTCACAAACAGTATATATATATATATATACATACATACTGTGATATGTGTGTGTTTTGCTGTTGTGGCGGTTACACGTGTTTCGATCGAAGTCCGAATAAAAGCGATATTACAGTAAAAATCCTGCAGTTAATCAGTTTTAAACGGTGCAGATATTGTGAGTTAATTGATAGTGCATAGCGGTATTTCTTTTTAAAAAAGTAAAAATCGCGGCGTATACCAAAAAAGTTCATAAAATCAAAGTGAATTAATATATACAGCATTTGTTTTTGTTATTTTTCCGAGTCTCTTTGTGAGGAAAGTTTTGTTTTTTGAAGTGCCCGCAAATATCCCCCATTATCCCCCGCAGCCACGGTCGAGAGGACCAATCAGTGAGAAGTATACAGCGTGCCACATCCCCTACCCTGGAGTAACGGAAAATTCTTTCCCTCACACAGCTTGAGTCATCCCCCACCCAATACTTCCCATAATACCCCCTTTTTGAGTCACTTCACCAACATGGAAATTAATGCATACATGCAACTCTGTGGAATTTGTACAACTGCAACAGCTGAGACAGAGGCGATCAGGTGCGATTTTTGTCAGCTACTTTTTGATTTTAAATGCCTAGAATGGGGAGATGAAAAAATCTCCCTTATAACGAACGCAAAGCAGTTTAATGGAATAAAATTTTTCTGCGAGAACTGCTTGACCGAATTAAACTCTTTTACGGTATTTAAAGCAGAAAGAGACTACGAGAAGAGAATGAAAGAGGAAAGTGGAAACAAAGAACAGTGGAAAACGGAAGAAACGGAGAAAGGTGAAATAGAAAGAATTCAAATACCGTCACAAAATGAGGCCGAAAACACACAGGCGACAAAGAGTGTAAAGACAACACATAGCATAAGGGCAACGAAGGACACAAACACAACTAGCACAAATAGCACAAATAGGACAAGACAAGAGGGCAGTCAAGTAAACGAAGTAAAACTGTCCCCCAATAAGGAGGAAAAAACAAAAGCCAAGAGTAAATATGGGGAAGGAATTATATGCAGGTATTATATAAAAGAAAATTGCAGATTTAAAAGAGGACAATGTATGTATGAACATCCCCCAATATGCAATTTCTTCTATAATAATGGTCGTTGTAAATTTGGAGACGGATGTAAATTCTACCACCCAGACATTTGCAGAACTTACGCAAAATACGGAACCTGCAAATTCGGGAATAAATGCTACTATCAACATCTCCCGACGGACTCAACGAACAAAGGAAAAAGTTTAAATGACAATAGGAATAAAAATAACAATAGGAACAACAATCGGAACACAATAAGCGAACAAGAAAATTTTTCAACATCTCAGACACCTTACGAATGCTAAATGTCATCCACATGCAGTTGACACAGCTGGAAACCCCCGAGCCAAATCGCTACCGGGCACGAAGCTACCAATACAAGTAGGAGGAAACGGATCTCTTTCGGAGGATCATAGAGCAACGAATCAAGCGATATCGAAGGAAAACGAACTTGAAGTGCACAAGGGGCAACGAAAAACAGAGAACATAAAAATTGTCCTAGCTAATATTCAAGGAATAAGACCAAACCAATCACTCAATAAGGTTTCGTACCTGAAAGGATTTATGGACGAAACAAGGGCGGACATCGCATGCCTCACAGAAACTCATCTTAAAGATTGCCAAGGAAATTGTGAAAACTGCGAACATTGTATTGATAAGAAAGAGATAAATATAGAGGGCTTCAACTTACTAAGAGCGGATAGAACGACGAGACGGAAAGGTGGCTGTGCTATATATGTACAGGAAGGTCATATGACAGAGACGATAATAAGTAAATCAAACAGCTATGTGGAACTCCTAGCAGTGAAAATAGAAAAACTAAACTTGATAGTAATAGTCATCTATAGACCTCCAAGCACCCCAACCGAAAAATTCTCGGAGGCCATTGATGACATTAGAAAGCTAATAAAGGCCATAAACCCTCCATCCCCCAATAAAATGATCTGCGGAGACTTTAACTTCCCATTTATAAAATACAAAAAGGTGAATAGGAATATATATTCACCAGGAAAAGGGGGGCACAAGAGAAGATCAGGAACAAGCAAAAATGTTGATGGCTCTCACAAACGAGTTTATGCTGACACAGGAGATAACAGAAAATACCAGAAAAAATAACTGCCTGGATCTGGTATTCACGAATAACACGAACTTGATTGCTGATATAAAAATAACCCCAACCATTATCTCAGACAACAACTTAATCGAGATATCAACAAATATGATGGCAGCATTAGAAGACAATACACATATTGTGGAAAGAAGTAAATTCGGGGCCTTTAACTTAAACTCGAAGACTATAAATTGGGAAGCAATCAGATCGCACATGGCCCAATAGAATGGAGAACAATTTTCGAGAATAAAACAACGGAAGAAATGCTAACAACTTTGGAGGAAAAAACGCTGAGAATTTTAGAAAAATATGCTCCGAAATCACAGCCAAAAGGAAAGAGGAGCTGGCTAGAAAGGCAAAAGAGAAGACTATTCCGCAAAAGAAAGAGAGTGGAGGCGAAGTTAGGAAACTGCGGAGATAATGGCAGGAAAATAATAAAAGAAAAACTGGAGGGTATCGATAGGGAAATACAAGCCCTGATTAAGGACCATACAGAGAGGGAAGAGGAAAAGGCGGTAGAAGCAATAAAGGAAAATCCGAAATACTTCTATAGCTATGCAAAAAGGAAAACAAAAACGCGCGCCGCTATTGGGCCCTTAAGGACGGGAAATAATGAACTAACCGACGATCCAAAAGAAATAACTGATACATTGAGAGCTCAATATGAATCAGTTTTCAGTACCCCAAAAAGTGACAAAGCGATACCAGACATAAATGCATTCTTTGAAGAGGAATTGCAAGGAGAGTATATAACAGACTTTGAGTTTACACCAGAAGATGTAGCGAGAGCTATAGAACAAATGAAACTACATTCAGTTGCAGGTCCGGACAATTGGAACGCATTATTGATTAAAAACTGTAAAAATGAAATAGCTACACCTTTATACTGGATATGGAGAAGATCCCTAGACACTGGGGAAATACCGAGCATCTTGAAAAGAGCAAACATTGTCCCTATATATAAAGGAGGGGACAGATCTCAAGCAAAGAACTATAGACCAGTGTCATTGACGTCCCACCTCACCAAAGTATTTGAAAGAATAGTTAGACAGAAAATTTATGATTTCCTGGAGACACGTGAAAGATTCAACGAAAATCAGCATGGATTCCGATCAGGTAGATCATGCCTATCACAACTAATAGAGCACTACAACAATATCCTAGATGCATTGGAAGGCAATGACAACTACGATGTTATATACACAGATTTTGCTAAAGCTTTCGATAAATGTGACCATGGTATAATAGGACATAAAATTAAAGACATGGGAATAACAGGCAAAGTGGGAAAATGGATCAACAACTTCCTTAGTGATCGTCTGCAGGTCGTCAAAATTCAAGGTATATCATCATCAGAATGGGAAGTACGCAGCTCAGTACCACAAGGGACAGTACTGGCCCCACTCCTGTTCATTATCATGCTAACAGACATAGACAGCGGAGTAAACAGCAATAGTATAGTAACATCCTTTGCAGACGATACAAAGATCAGCAGAAAAATCAGCGATGTACATGACGTGGAGGCCTTGCAGAGGGACACGAACAAAATATACAAATGGTCAGAAGACAACATGTCATTCAACGCCGAGAAATTTCAGCTCTTGAGATATGGTAGAAAAGAACTTAAACAGACTGCATATTAGGGCGGCTCGTTTTTACACTTTTTTCGATATTTGATTGGGGGTAGTGCCGAAAAGTTGCGATTTGGAGAGAAAATAAAGTGTGTAAAATTTTTTTGATCTACGTCAATACCTTCCGGTGGCGGCGAGTCCTTAAAAATCGAAAAATAGGCCTAACGGGGTAGATTGGAAAATGGTTTTAAAGACTTACAAAATAAACAATAAAAATTTCAGCACAATCTGTTAATAACTTCCGGTGGCGTCTTAGCCGTTAAAATATCCAAAATATTGATTTAAAGCAAGTTTTAACAAGATGTTATACAAATGTTAATTCCGGTATATTTCTGTGCAAACAACCCTGAGAACACTATTATAGGCTTGAATAAATTAATAGCAGTCATTGAACAATGAACATTATATAAAAATTATATAAAATTATATAAAAATTTTATGTGTTTTTAGGCCTATTTTTCGATTTTTAAGGACTCGCCGCCACCGGAAGGTATTGACGTAGATCAAAAAAATTTTACACACTTTATTTTCTCTCCAAATCGCAACTTTTCCGCACTACCCCCAATCAAATATCGAAAAAAGTGTAAAAACGAGCCGCCCTACTGCATATTATGCTCCAGATAGACAGGAAATTCAGAGAAGCATGAAAGCGATTGATCTCGGGATAATAATGACAGATGATGCGAAATTCGAAACACAAAATCAGATAGCGATAAATAAAGCAAAAAGAGTCGCCGGATAGGTTCTAAGAACGTTCAAGAGAAGGGACAGGACAGTAATGATTCACCTGCTAAAAACACTGATTATACCAAAACTTGAATACTGCTCAGTTTTGACGTCCCCATATAAAGGAAGAAACTAATAAACTAGAAGAAACGCAAAGGCATTTCACAGCCAAGATTGATGGCTGCAAAGAACTCAACTACTGGGAAAGACTACGTAAACTAAATCTGTACTCACTGAAAAAAGAAGAGAGAGGTACATCATAATCTACATATGGAAAATGATCGAAAAACTGGTACCAAACCTAAAACTAAACCCAATTACCATTCAAACAACACTGGAAAATAGGAAAGGCAGAATGTGTAGTGTTCCCAAATTAAAAGCACGACAAGGGACCTCCTCAACCCTGAAGGAAAATAGCTTGGTTGTCAGGGGGCCAGACTTTTCAACCAGCTTCCTAAGGACCTCAGAAACGTAACGGGGTCAAAGTTGAAGTCTTCAAGAAAAGACTGGATGCCTGGCTCAGGACAGTACCAGATGAGCCGGGCTGCCTGGCTATGTACGGTGGAGAGCGCAAGAAAGTAACTCGCTCCTCCACCAGGCCAGACCTAGAGGCAGGGCCACCAGCTTGACCTCCGTGTGAAGAGAGACCAACACACGAAACAACGTAAGGTAAGGTATATATATATATATACATACATATATATATACACACATATATATATATATATATATATATATATATATATATATATATATATATATATATATATATAAATCAATGCTGTCTATAAGAATCGCGCAAACAAGAATAATAATTGATCTATTAAGTCACCCCCATCCACGCCTATGCCGATGATTCCACTGTTCACTTCTCCACTGACTTCACAAAGAGTCCTTCTAAACAGTCACTCCATGCTTCGCGTAGGACGACTATGGTGCACCTGAACCTTGTGGCTTTCAATGCTTCAAAAACTCGGTTCCTTTCTCTCTCTACTCGTCACAATCTTCTGCACGACTATCCCATCACCTTCGGTGATACATGACTCAATCCTTCCTCTTCTCTTAACATTCGTGGCGTTTCTTTTCCCCGTAATCTTTCATGGAAAAATCATATATACTCTCTTTCCAAAACAGATTCTAGGGGGTTAGGTGTACTGTGCCGCCTCCGCAGTTTCTTTACTCCCCACTTACTTGCTGTCTCTTTATAGGGGTCTTGTCCGTCCCTGTATGGAATACGTTTCTCATGTGTGGGATAGCTCAATCCACACAACTCTACTTGACTGGGTGGATCAAATGCTTTTCATCCATCAATTCCCCGTCTCTTTCTGACTGTCTTCACTCACTCTCTCTTCACCGCAATGTTTCCTCACTCTCTCTTTACTATCGCTATTATAATGGACACTGTTCTTCTAAACTCCTTAACTGCATCCCTCCTCCTTTAAGGAGAACACGCAGTACCAGACTTTCTACACATTCGCATTCCTTTTCTGTCCAATTCTTTAACGCATGAGTTAATCGGTATTTTCACTCTTTCATCTACTGAACCGGTGAACTCTGGAACAATCTTCGGATCAATGAAAGAAAGCCATCCCCAGCCTTCTTTAGTTAGCTTTATAAGGCTAACTAACGAAAATATCACGACCTAATATAACCAATCGTTAGGTCAACTGTACGCCCTTGACGATTGGTTAGGTTAGTTCGTTATATTTTCGTTAGTTAGCCTTATAAAGCTAACTAAAGAAGGCTGGGGATGGCTTTCTTTCATTGATCCCAATCTTCCTCAATCCATTTTTCCCCCTGTCTATGACCTTCAATCTTTCAAATGCAGAGTGCTCAGGCTTCTCGAAAACGTGGCGTTTTTGCAGTCATTCGTCCCTGGCGAATATTACTTATATTACTTGTTATTATAGTGGAATAATATTTATATACTAATTTTTTTTCATTCCCGATCCAAGTCAAACTTATTTGAAGTTATTGATTATAAGAATCAATCGGGTATAAGCGTTACTTTGAAAATCCTAAACGTGGATTTTTATATGTGGCTTTGACTATGTATAAGGTTGTAACATATATTCTGCTCGATTTTTTAGTTCATTCAAAACAAAAATTAAAAGACTCATAAAGACAAATTTGTTGGAATTTTTAGTTTATTCAAAACAAAAATTAAATGACATAATGACAAATTAATCATCAATATAATTCCCTTCTTTTTCTATAACCTCCTCCCACCTGTACAAAAGTTTTTTTATACCACGTTAGAAGAAGTCACCTGGTTTTGAGTTAGTAATATGCCCGCAAAATGTTAGAGTGCAATGCAATTGCAAATGTTGCAAGAGTGCCAACTCCCACCCACACAGTGCCAACCCCACCCCCTTTGTTGCAACACTCACAGTGCCAACCCACACCCCGACAGTGCCAACCCCCACCCCCACAGTGCCAACCCCCCACCCCACTTTGTGCAAGGCACCCCCAAAATGGGGTGGCAAGAGCAACAAGGGGTTATGCAACTTGGAGGCGGAGTTATTCCCCAAGCTGCACTGAACCCCGCTGGGAGGCATGCAACTTGGAGTTATCCCCCAAGCTGCAATGAATCCCCCAAAGGGTTATACCTAACCTAAGAGAGAGGTGTTCATCTTGCAGCTGCCAAGCGCATATTAAGACTTCAGCCGAGCCGCCGTTGTCTTATAGGGCCCCTAATCAGGCAGTTGGCTTAATCAGCCAGTGCCTCCGGGCACCATCAGCCAGTTGGCACAGTGTACACATCCATCTATACTGTTTATGTGCGTCACGCGTTAAACTTTAAGGTGGAGGCGGGGTCGAGACCCAGCGCGGTGATAGCCAGGGTGACCTAATGATCCGTGTTAAACTCTAAGGTGGGGTGTAAAGCTTCGTCAGAATGAACAATTCGTACGGGGAGCAAAAGGCTAGCCTGTATATGCAAATTTCCGGAAAAAAGTTCATCTAAAAATCGTGATTGCTGGCCAGGGCGCCCTAATGATCAGCGTTAAACTGTAAGGTGGAGGCGGGCTCGAGACCCGGCACGTCCTTCCACGGTTCGAAGGGGAAGGACCCCATTATAGCAACACTCGATCATGTTGTTTCTCTCTCTCATATATATATACACACTTCCCCGTCATATATTCTGGTAATTAAATATCTTCCACTTTTATGCGCCAAGGCATCATAAACCATAGTTAGTGTTTTTACTCAACCATACTTGAATATATCTTCCAATATTACATGCCATAAAACGTTTTCTTTCTTTCCCCCTCCCTCCCTCCCTCTCTCTCTCTCTCTCTCTCTCTCTCTCTGTGTCTCTCCCTCCCACCCCTTCTCCCTCCCACCCCTTCTCCCTCTCTCTCTCCCTGCCGCTTTTGCGAACTCATGCGGTTTTACGAGAAGCTAGAGGAGAGGGTCCGGCGGCTCGAGTCGTCCAGACCGACTGTTGAAGGTGTGGCGGTCACTAATGCGGCTGCGCCCTCCACCCCGGAGCTCATTGATAGGATAGCAGCCATGGAAAGGCGGTCCAGCGATGGACTGGACAGGGCTCGGGACCGCGGAGAAAGGGTAGAGGTGCAACCGGGGACTAGGGTACAAAATCAGTGTGAAGAATCGCCAGCGACCCACGTGGAATGCACGGAACCGCGGCGCAAGGTGGAGGGCGGAAAGAAGGAGCTGATAGAGAAGGATGGGAAGGGGTTGGTAGAGAAGGGTGGGAAGGTGCCGATAAAGAAAAAGGGTGGGAAGAGGCCTATTGATGGCCCAAAGAAACCGAAGGATGTAGCTGCAGATCGGGGTGGGTCGGGTGGGGTAAGTGCGTCTGTGGGTGGAGACGGGTATCGAAAGGTCTCGGGCAAGAAGGCTGCGAAGCCGAAGCCCGAGACCCCAGTTGCCCCTGTCAGGACCTCCAACCGCTTTAGTCTCCTGTGCTCGAAGGAGGAAGACACTGTTTTGATTGGGGACTCACAGATCAGGGGCCAGGAGAAGTACTTTGCTTCTGCAAACCGGGACGGGAGGAAAGTAAGGTGCTTACCTGGGCGGTGAACGGCGCACTAAAGGAAGGAATTAGATTAGGTGCGCGTGGCTAGTCGGAGGACTGCGATCGTTGTCCACGCTGGTGGCAACGACCTGTTCCTCAAAGGCGGTAGAGTAGGTCTTACTGAAGGGATCATCACCGAGATCATGTCTGTTGCGGATGATCTAAATCTGAAGACAGACAGGGGATTGTTGATGGGTATTTTACCGCGGATGAATGCCAGTGACCACGCGCTCAGTAAGGTCATCGGCATCAACGAGAGACTGCAAGAGTTGTGCTTCCCGATGGGCGTGAGGTTTATTGACCCGTTCGACGCATTTTTGTGTAGGTGGGACCTTTACCAGAGGGATGGTGTCCACCTCAATGACAAGGGTAAAGGTGTGCTAAGCGCGCTGCTCGACCGGCACCTATACAGAATGGTGAGGTCGAGCCCGGAGAGAGATGACGGGCCGCCACCGGGGAGATATGATGTTGAGCCGGTGGTGGATGTACCTTCAACTGAAGGGTGCGTCCAGGTACAGGTGGGTGACCCTCCTTCCACGTTGGAGGGGGCTCAGGTTCCTGCGGAAGTTGCCCCCTCGTTGGGGAGGGGTTTTTCAAATCCCGACAGCCCTGGCTGTTCGGGAAACGGGTCGTGCTATGGGGCGGTCAGAATAGGGAAGGGTCCCTCCGTGGAATGCTTTTTAATGCTAGGTCGATTAGATAAGTTTTGCGAGCTACGGGGGCTCTTAGCATCAGAATACCAGGATATCGTTGCTATCACCGAGTCCTGGATTCATACTGATCATAGGGACTACGTTGGGGAGTTCGAAATTCCCGGGTATAGAATGTTTCGCAAAGACCGCACCCGTGGGGAGGGGGGAGGGGTACTAATATACGTGAGGGACACGTTGAGTCCGGTTGACTGCCAGTTCCGGTCAGAATCGGGCGCTGCTTGGCGTCGATCTGAACGTGGGAGGGACGAACTATAGGTTAATCTTGGTGTACAGACCTCCGCATCTCCTCCTCGAGGAGGATACAGCCCTGTACACCGAACTCCGTAGCCTGCTAGGGGATAGGGTGTGTGTAGTTTTAGGAGACTTCAACTGTCGCGGCATAAAGTGGGAAGACAGGACTGCTGATGCTCAAGGGAGGAGGTTAGTTGACTTTGCTGATGAGAACTTCCTGACTCACTTGGTCAATGAGCCTACACGAGGCGAAAGCGTTCTAGATTTAGTATTCACGACCGAAGACAACCTCGTCACTGGCTTCACCGTTGACGAATCGTTGGGCGGGAGTGATCACGGTCTGATTAGGTTCCGTGTGTGCGTCCCTCGGGTGAAGCGTAGTAACTCGAGAGGCAGTAAGCCTTAACTCCGGCGGGCGGACTTTGTTAGCCTCCGGGATAGCGTAGGTGAGATGGGGTTCGAGGTCGGGGGCGATGTTGAGGGAGTATGGAGTGCATTCCGGGACGAGTTTATGGTGCTGCAGTCTGCTGCCATACCCTCAAAACCGGTCACCCCTGCTTCAACGCAGCCTAAGTGGTTCAATCGTGACATTGCTTCGGCTATACGAAATAGGAAAGTAGCGTATAGGAGGGCGAAGGCCAATCGTTCCCATGAGAACACTGAAGTGTACGTCCGCCTGTGTAGGGAAGTGAAGGCGAAGGTTAGGCTATCGAAACGTAACGAAGAACTACGGGTGGCAAGCCTCTGCAAGGGGAACCCTAAGGAGTTCTTCAGTTATGTTAATAGTAGAAAGCCCATTAGAAGCATGATAGGTCGTGGATCGTGGAACTGCGTGCGGACCTACGTAGGATAGGAGAGTGGTCCGAAAAATGGCAAATGCCGTCTAACTTGGGTAAATGCAAAGTGATGCACATTGGCTACGCCAATCCCAAGTCGGACTGCTCGATGTTGGGGAAAATATCGAGGCGACTGATTTGGAAAAGGACTTGGGTGTGTTAATTAGCAGCGACCTTAAGTTTATCAAAAGTACGTAGAGGTGGAAAAGAAAGCCCAGAAGCTGTTGGGTTATATCAGGAGGCAATTTCAGTTTCGGAACAAGGAGGTTGTGCTCTCTCTGTACAATTCCCTGGTTTGGCCGCACCTGGAGTATGCTGTGCAGTTCTGGTCGCCCACCCTCAGGAAAGATATTGAGAGGCTGGAGCGAGTGCTGGCGAGGGCCACAAAGTTAATCCCTTCCCTTAGGCATATGGGTTACAACCGACGGTTACGCGACCTGAACTCGTTTTCGCTGGAAACTCGGAGGCTGCGCGGTCAACTGATCGAGGTTTTCAAGCTCTTACGTGGTTTCAAAGATGTCGATTTTAGAAGCATGTTTAGTTTAAATGGTAACCCAACTCGCAACAATGGTTGGAAGTTGGATTTGAAACGGTTTAGGACTAGTGTGTGTGGGAATTACTTTACCTATAAGATCTGTGACACATGACATACGTTACCTTCAGAAGTTGTGACCAGTTCCTCTGTGGATCATTTCAAGAAAAAGTTAGACCAAATCTTGCACACTATTTGAATGTGTAGAAAATTTTCCATGGCACCCGTTGCCATTGGTACCTTCTCGGTATGGGCCGCAAGGCCTTTTGAGGTACTTCTTTTCCTTGTAACTCCTTGTAACTCCCTCTCTCTCTCTCTCTCTCTCTCTCTCTCTCTCTCCCTCGCTCCCTCTCTCTCTCTCGAATACAAGATCGAAAATCAAATCGTTTCGCGTCTCTCCACAAATAGGGACATCTGGCACGCACCAGATTTCACGGGGCAGCCAACCACATTCCTGTGGGGAGGATCCCAGGAACTCTGTTTGGTTGCTATGGAGGCCTACGCGTCAAGTCCCGCCCAAAATTCACCGCAAGCCAATAGGATGCTGACGATTGTGTTTTGTGGGTTGATCACAGGCCCCCTTATACAGTGAGAATTTCGACTCAGAGCCTCATTTCCTGTTTTTTTCGCTTAGTGCTTTATACACCATGAGTCAGATATCGTTGTACAATTCCCCGTATCTGATTGAGGATAAAGGCATTTATGGCCACACGGCGTTCCACCTCTTCAATGCTATAGATCGGTGGGGAGTTTTTATGTACCCAGAGTGTTACGGAAAATTGTGATGAAGTGCAAGAACCTCTCATTGAAGACGCTGCTGAAATGTAAGTGACCTACAAGTGTCTAACCTAGCTTTATTCAGTGTTTTCCTACAAAGAAAACTTAATCGTAGGGCTCTTTCTCGTTTTTAACAATATAACCTAACCGTAAAAGGCGGCAATAAAAGCGTTTTCAAAAATGTTTTTATTTCTCTGTTTCCATCGCGATTACATCAGCATATATATATATATATATATATATATATATATGGTGGAGCTTTAATAATATTTTTGTCGTTAATCCAACACCGCAGTAGGACTCAAAACTTTTATGAATTATCTGCATTTAAATTCGTGGCATTATTCTTTATTTTAATTACCATTATAGGACCGAATCGGAGCTAGGCCGTATTATAGCTACTTTTGAAGAAAGGTGGGTAAATGATATGGATGCTTCTCCGTCCGGCCAACCCAGTGACCTGAATAGAGAAGTCGACGTATTGGCTCACATCCAGTCAAGCGAGTGTCAGATCATCGAGGAACTAATGTAAGTATTTTGAGGTTAAGAACAAAACACATTGTATTTTCATTTATTAAATGGCAGAAAACATGTACAAAACCAGGCCAGTATACGTTAAATAAGTCTTAATGGCCACAGTTACAAATGAATATACAACTTTGCACAATATAGATATACACCTTTACACATTACAGTGGGTGCTAACATATGGGAACCTTTTTTTATCTGTCTGCATACACTTTAATCGTTTATCTCTGTGTCGCACAAATCGAATAATTTTTAAAAATTCATAACTCCCTTCCCACGTGACAAGTGCATAAGAAAAAAATGCAATACAATCCGCATGTTACAGTATAATATCCGACGCGGACTCGGTCGTGTTATAGCTACTTTTGATGAAAGGGGAATAAATGATATGGATGCTTCTCTGCACAGCCAACCCAGTGAACTGAATACAGAAATCGAGGTATTGGCTCATATCCGGTCAAGCGAGTGTCAGATTACACCGGTCTGCATGAAAATCGATTTCTTTATTTTGAGTTGTGATTCTGAAGCAGTTCGCTGCGCTGAATTCAAAAATGCTACCAGTTTTTTTCTATCACCCACAGTTTTAAAGTTATTAGCAAAACAATTTTGGGGCGTTTTGTAATTTTTTACCCTTTTTATCTTTAATTAATTTCGTTTTTTTTATATTTTTCAGATAGATAATTCTAACATTACGTCTTTAAAATTTTGATAATGGCTTCTAGAGGATGTACCCGTAGTCCAGACATATTTTGTTATATTTGTGGTCGGTATGTTGTTGTAAAACAAAGGACAAATGTAACGACCTTCATTAAGAGAGCTTATCATGCTTATTTTGGAATTAAATTAGGAGATCAAGACAAAAGTTGGGCTCCACACAAGGTTCGTCTTACGTGTGTTGCGGCACGAAGGAATTGGAGCAAAGGTAAAAAGAAAAGTTTGCCATTTGGGATCCCTATGGTGTGGCGCGAGCCTAGAAACCATACCGACGACTGCTGCTTCTGTTCTTGCAATGTTAAAGGTTATAATGCAAAGAATAAAGAGAGCCTTCAATACCCAAGTCTTCCATCTGCAATAAGGCCGGTACCCCATGGTCCAGAAGTTCCTATTCCCCGCCCACCCGAGAGTCTGGATCAATGCAATTCAGATTCTGATTCAGCTCCAAATCCAGACAATGATGATGTTTATGAACAGCCAACAGCTGACCGAGATCCTCCTAAACCATTAACCCAAGCCGAACTAAATGACTTAGTCAGGGATTTGAATCTGCCTAAGGACTCTGCAGAACTTTTGGGGTCTAGATTGCGGGAGAACAATTTATTGGCATCCGACACATACTTCGCTTGGTACAGAAATCGTGAGAAAGACTTCGTGCCTTTTTTCGAAGAAGATGGTTCCTTGGTATTTTGCAAGACATAGGATTAGTGTGGAAGCTAGGCATCGAATACCAAACCAGTGACTGGAAGTTGTTTATAGATTCCTGTAAAACCAGTCTAAAAGGAGTGTTACTGCATAACGGTAACAAATATGCATCAATCCCAGTGGCCCATTCTACTCATTTAAAAGAGACCTATGATAACATGAAACTGCTTCTGGAAAAAATTCAGTATCAAAATCACAGATGGATATTGTGTGGGGATCTCAAATTCCTTTGCATGTTACTTGGGCAGCAATCACGATACACTAAGATGCCATGTTCCATCTGCGAATGGGATAGTGGAGCACGTGACCAGCACTGGAAGAGGAAAACTTAGCCTCCTAGAGAGAATCTTACCCCAGGATCAAAGAACATTTTACATGAAAATCTAGTTGAACCAAATAAAATCCTCCTACCACCCTTGCACATTAAGTTAGGCTTGATGAAGCAGTATGTCAAAGCATTGAATAGAGAAGGTGAGTGTTTTAATTACATTTGTTCAAAATATCCAAAGATTAGCTACGAGAAAATAAAGGAAGGTGTTTTTATAGGTCCTCAGATTAGAAAGTTATTGACAGACGATCATTTCCTGAACATAATGACCAATAAAGAAAAAGAAGCATGGCTTGGTTTCAAAGATGTTGTTGAAAACTTCTTGGGAAACTACAAAAGCCAGAATTATGAAAGACTGGTGGAAAATATGCTTAAAAAGTTTTGCGCCTTAGGCTGCAACATGAGCCTGAAAGTTCACTTCTTATTTTCGCATCTTGACCGTTTTCCCGAAAATCTCGGAGATGTCAGTGAGGAGCAAGGGGAACGATTTCACCAGGACATCAAAACCATGGAAAGGAAGATATCAAGGAAGATGGCATACCAAATATGATGGCGGATTACTGCTGTTGTCTGCAACGAGATCAGCCTAACGCACAGCATAAGAAAACATCAAAGAAGCACCGGTTTAGTCGTCATTAGTCAGATCTACCTTCGTAGTCTTAAGTCTTTGGAATAAGTCCTGAAATATTTGCAAGTAAAGAAGGTAAATATATTTTGTTTCTTTCAGTTATTTTTTTATTCTTTCATAAACAAACAATATGCTTGTCCAAGAGCTAGGAGCTATTTAATTCTGCTTTAATTAGGTTTTACTCTATCACCTAAAGATTTCGTGCTACAAAGGGTGTTGTAATACCTCATCTGTCTCCAAATGTTAACCACTCATTGACTACATTATTATGTAAGCGTTACTGTAGTCTATAACAACAAAATTTATGGTTTAGCATGTGCAATCCAATGTTGGTCTCGATAAGATGGTTCACATTTGGGGATAAATGGGGGATTTATGACACACCTTGTAGTAAGAAAACCATACGTGATAGGGAAAAACTAACCATATTTTTGAGATCAGCGCACTCAAATTGTATAGAATCACCAACTAGTTTGTAAAAATCGATCGATAAGTTTTCAAATGTGTACCGGTGTTATCGAGGAAATCATGTAAGTATTTTTGAGGTTAAGTACAAAACACATTGTATTTTCATTTATTAAATGGCAGAAAACATGTGCAAAACGGAACCAGTGTCTGTTAAATAAGTCTTAATGGCTACATTTTACAATTACAAATGTATATACAACTTCACATAATATAGATATACACCTTTACACATTACAGCGGGTGCTAACATATGGGAAACTTTTTTTTATCTGTCTGCATACACTTTTATCGTTCATCTGTGTCGCACAAACCGAATAATTTAAAAAAATGTATAAATCCCTTCCCATGTGACATGTGCATGAGAAATGAAATCCAATACATGCCGCACGTTTCAGTATAATATCCTTGAAAACGATATGGGTTCCAAACAATCTCAGGTACATGTAATTGCGCGATAAACTGTACAATTACCGAATCATTCCAGGGCTGAAATCCGAGTGAATCAAAACAGTACATTCTTTCCCTATTTTTAAAATAGATTGCAAACCAATGAATCCCCTCACCCCCCACAATGTCGGTGTTAACGATAATCCCGTACCAGTTTCTCGTACTTGGCAGCTTCAATATTTCATTCTTCGCAAACACACCGATAAAGTTTTAGCGTGTGAAACTGTCACTTTTCATTACTCTCTGGAGTGTATTCGCACCCATTTTAAAAGTCTGTGATCACGTTCCTGAAACGATCAACTTCTATTAGTGCCTGTGGTTCGAGATACACTAGTACACTTATAGGCGCGTCTATAGGCTTGGCAAATTCCAACCTGACTGAGATATTCCCACTCTGCTGTGGACTTAAATGCGTATTTGCGCTAGCAGACAAGTCAGGCGTAATATCGAATGAATAAATGTTAAATTCTTCGACAAATTTTTTCTGTGTTACACCAAAACCAAGTTCGTCACAGGCGTCTGTATTATGAGCCAGACTACTATATGCTCTCGCGCAGAGCGGGAACACAGCGTCGGATGAGTATTCCGTAATCATGGTCCCTCCCAGAGCGAGACCATTTACGTATAGAGTAATATTTTAAAGCCAAAATTCTCGAGTTTAAAGGCACTCTTTTTATATTTTCCATTCGTCGAGTCGTGGTCCTGCATTCCAAATAATATCCTTTTAGGTAGGACTCCAAAGGCCACGTTTTCTAGTTGCTTCGATGCCAACCCTGCCGGGCCCGTGTACAGTTTGATCTATACCCTGTTAATTGGTTATTCTACTGTGGCGTGTATTAAGTATTTCTCAATTTCTATTTGTTTCGGGGAACTTAATTTCACTCGGGGTAAACGCAAATACGTTTCCATGATGTGTATCGCAACGGGTTTCGCGCCTTCTTCTTGATCAGACCCCAGATTTATGCAGATCTCAGGAATCGTGCGGGTAAGCTTCAACTTCATATCCACCGCGTTCATAAGCAACTTCTCGTGGAATGTGAAATCTGTATGCAGGCGTCCAAAACATTCATATATCTTTTTTTTAGAATTTTTAAATTTATCCTTTATCCCATTTTCATCTTTAGTGCGGTAATACCCCTCAGCGGTTAAAAAGGTGTCCTTCGCTTCTTTTGAAAAGTTGAGGACATTTTCCAGATAAGCTCGTAGGTGGTTGCACCCCGTTCCTGCCGAGATGTTAACCTGGTTTAAATACACTTCACACTGGCTGAATACGGAGTGTAAAAAGTTGGTTTCAGGGTAGGCAGAGTAACTATCACCGCAGTCCGTTCCATCAGAATAGGCTATACGCAGTTAGTGAAGAAGCATTCGAAGCTATGAGAACTACGAAAACGCCAGCCGACAGTCGGCACACAGGAGGCCTGCGAATAACTCCGCATACAATCTCAACAGTCGACTTTCCCATTCTCGGCTCAACTGGGCGGTAACCCCTTATTGCCGTATTCTGTATTTAGTGAAATGGTTTGAGAACTACTGTTAAATGGCTTTCATCGATAAAGACTTTCCTAGTATATGTGCCGATATTTATCACTTCAATTCACTACCAAAAAATTATGTATCTACAGTAGTTTAGAGAATCTAGAACAGGAATCTGGTGTAGGCAATTGCATGGTCTCATCGATAGACGAGTTTAATGCCTTTGTATTACAAAAAGATATTTATAAAAATCTTTCAGTGCTAAATCTAAACATTCGAAGCTTACCTAGGAACTATAACTACTTATTGGCAGTTTTGAAAACTTCTACGATCAAATTTAGTGTTATAATTCTCACGGAAACCTGGTTAAATAGTAGTATTAAAAACCTATATAATATAGAAACTTACGTTGCTCATCATACTGTAAGAGATGATCAGATTAGTGGGGGTATCTCTATGTATGTGCATCAAACTTACGACTCTAACGAAGTATTTTCTCTATGTAATAGTGACAATGAAAATCTGATTGTGAATATAAAAGACAAAAGTAATGTATATTCTGTCCATGCAATACATGGACCACCTAATACTAATATCAATAGCTTTTTAATTCACTTAGATAACATGTTATGCAACTTTCATAAATCGAATGCCATATTTGCGGGAGACTTCAACATCAATTTGCAATCTGAAGCAATCTCTAATAAATTTTTAAACTTAATGAATTCTTTCTATCTTAGTCATTCTATTACCAAACCCACTCGAGTCTGAAGCTATGGCAATCGAATAACAGAATCTACGATTGATAATATATTTGTAAATAGCAATGCCCTCGTAAATTCTGGAATTATAACCACTAACATCAGTGATCATTTTCCTACTTACGCTATATTCAATAACATTAGTCAGTTTGCGGAAAAAACAACTATTGAGTACAGAATATTCTCAGAGGTTAACAAAAGAAAATTTATTGGGGTTGTAGGAAATACTCGACTTGACTGTGACGATCCTTTAAATGACCCAGATCATATGTTTCAGTTCTTCTATGATACCTTATTCCATATTTTTAATATTTGCTTTCCTTTAAGGAGAAAAACAGTTTCTCCCAAAAGTGTCGCAAATCCATGGATCACTCCAGGAATTATCACTTCAATAAAGAACAGAGATAAATTATTAAAATTGCAATTGCACAGCAAAATTCCTAAAATACAATATACTCAATACAGAAACAAATTAACTAAAATAATCAAAATTGCAAAATATAGCTATTATAACAATCAATTTTCCAAACATAAAGGAGACATGAAAAACAATTGGACAACCATAAACAATCTTCTCGGAAAACGAATTAAGAAAAATACAATAGAGAAATTAAATGTTGATAATAAAGAAATTACTGATGATACTGCTATTGCAGACTCTTTAAATGCACATTTTACTTCAATAGCGGATAAGCTTCGCTCACAATTAATAAATAATGATCACTATTATTGAAAAAATAAAAAATACAAAAAATAACATTCATAACATTCCTGTACCTATATTGAAACTTGTTAAAGAAAAGATATCTGTAACTTTGGCTAAAATTATCAATCAAAGTATTTCCAAAGGAATATTCCCATCAATGCTAAAAACTGGCTGTATAACACCCCTTTTTAAAGGGGCCGATCCTACACTAGCAACAAATTACAGGCCGGTGTGTTCATTATCTGTGTTCAGCAAAGTTTTTGAAAAATTTTTAAAACGTAGAATGCAGCGATATTTAGAATCCTACAATTTATTATCTCCAAATCAATATGGCTTCCGTAATAATAAAACAACGGAAATGGCTATTTTAAATCTTATAGAAAATGTAAATATAGCTAAGGAGACCAAAGAAATAATGATATCAATATTTATGGATTTGAGTAAGGCGTTTGATGTAATAGACCATAATATTCTACTTAATAAATTATATTGTTACGGCTTTAGAGGAGCAATCAGTGATTGATTTAAAAGTTATTTGTCCAATAGATATCATTTTGTATCAGTAAATAAGGTTTGCTCAACTAAAGCGCTTTCCAAACATGGTGTGCCACAGGGCTCAGTTCTGGGTCCACTGTTATTTTTATTATATATAAATGACCTTCCACGTTCATCTGATATACTGAACTTCATAATGTTTGCAGATGATAGAACTGTCTCTTTTTCTTGCAAAGATGTTAATACAGCTAAGAATATATTTCATTCAGAATTCATCAGTGTAATGAAATAGTTGACCACCAATAAACTCTTCCTAAATACCAGTAAAACAAATTTCCTGATTTTTACTAATAAAAGAAATGTATATCTTGATGAACTTAAATTTAATGAAATCACCATAAAGGAGTGTACTGTAACAAAATTTCTTGGTGTAATGCTAGATAAGAATTTGCAATGGAGTGATCATGTAAATTATATCGCGAAAATGATTTCAAGGAAGGTTGCTATAATGTTTAAACTGAGAAATGTAGTCCGTAAACAAGTTTTATTGACTCTTTATCATACTCTTGTTCTTCCTTATATAACATATTGCACCCTTGTTTGGGGAAAATCCGCTAACAACGCATTAAATGGTATCTTTGTCATCCAAAAACGAGCAATAAGGTTATTATCTGATGCTGATTTCCTTGATCACTCTAGTGCATTATTTAAAGAGCTAAACCTACTAAAGCTCAACGATATAACCAAACTGGCACATTTTATTTTTATTTACAAGTGTAAGAACAAAATCATTAATTTGCAATGGGTAAATAGATATTTTGTAACTCATCAAGAAATCCACTCATATCAGACCAGAAATAGATCAAAGCTTGTTATACCTCAATTTAGATTGTCTTCATCTCAAAAACTACCCATTTTCATTGGATTGAAACTATGGAATGACTTGCATGCCGATATAGAAAATATTGTGAATGTAAATTTGTTTAAAACCAAGTTGAAGTCCCGATTAATAATGGCATACTAACAAAAATCTAAGATTAATGTCCACTAATATTGTTTAATATTGTCCATTAATATTGTTTAATATTGTAATACATGTTTTAACTATTAATAATACTTATTTACTTATTTATTTATTTATTATTATTAATTTATAATAACTAGCTGCTTATTTTTAATAAGAGTCCAGTAAAGCCTAAAGCTTAATGGCCAAATTAAATAAAATAAATAGTCGAGCTTCACAATTATTCATATCATTGTAAATTGAAAAAATTTATTTATTTTATTATTATTAATAAAGGTTATTCTATCTATCTATCTATCTATCTATCTAACGTACATATGCATGCAGCTCGGGTCAAAAAAGTAAGGGCCTGAGCTGGGTATCACGAATTCTATAGGGGCACTGGGTGAACTACTTGTGTTTAATGGGTTAACTGTAATAAAGTCGCTATGCTCAATAGAGACCTGAGTGGGGGGCATATCAAAGAGGGACAGTTCCGATTTACAGCATTGTCAACTACACGGATGGATGAAACGTGCCATGACGAGTCAGAAATAGTGTCACCTCCCTCGACAAGTATTAGTCAACCTATGATTCGTGAGAGTAATACCCTTAGCTTATATCAGTTAAAAAAATGATCAGCCATAGGTTTCATACGCTTAGAACACTTCTTGTTTGATTTCCTTTTACGTTTAGCGCCACGTGATGGTAACCACTTCTTCCTGGCAGCTCTCTTCTTTCTGCCACTTGTTGGTAACCCCTACTTCCTGGCAGATCTCTTTTTTCCCCCACCACGCATTTTTCTCTTTGCATCTTTGATGATTTCATCCCGAGTACGTTTTAAATGTTTTTTTAGAGCTTCTTTAGGCTTAGTGCCACCCATTATGTTTTCTGCCGCGTTAAAACCAGTTTGTAACGCCTTCAGCCCTAGGTACCTGGCACCCCTCTTCAACAGTGGGACAGCAGTTCGTAGTATGGATGAAAAAATGGATCCAAGTCCACTCCCTCCCACGCTGGTACCTCACCCCTCGGTAGACTGTGAACGGTCTTCGAGTCATTATAAACGACGAAAGTGTAGTTTCACTGTTAAGCTGGGGATGTGTGCAATGCGCAGCAGGCGCCCATGGGTGTCCCCAACAAATTGGTGTTCTACGATATTGCCGTAAATATAGCACATGTCTGGGGGCGGAGAGTATTCACCCAGCTTCTCCATCTTCATTTGATACATTAAGCTGGACAAGTCATGCTGTGCCTCGTGAAAGGTATCTCTTTGGAGAGCTGCGCTATATCGGCCCTCAGCCACAATTGTGAACAGCTCTTTATCTTTAATATTTCTACTAAGCGTTGACTTTAACTTCAATGTGCATGCAGGTGTGTCTATGCTTACGACTTCAAAAAGTAAATCCTATGTCAGGCGCGACATTTCAAGACTCTTGTTTAACCCCGTCATAATGTCCATGGCTGTATCATAATGCCCGATTCCTAGCGATACATTTGTGCTATAGTACCGTTCCTCGACAAACAGGCCTGATCGCATAGTATTGTCTAAGGTTATGCCTAATTTTTCGAACTCGTCGTATCTTCTAATGATCAGAAATATGATTTGTTCATTTTCAAGAGTTAAAAATTTGGTTGCTAACTGGAGTTCACATAATCCTAGCTCATACGACTCACGCTCCAATTCAATGGGTCCATGGAGTTCTGTCACAAAGTTGGCGAGGGTGTTGTTAGGGTGTACAGACAGGGACGAGGAGGACGTGAGTGTGACGTAGAAATGGTTAGGACTATTTGCATACTATTTAAGCTTCATTATTGCATCAGCTTTTATATAGGTGTTGAAGCTTTCTGGGTAACCTAGCCATTTCACCAGGTACATTTTTGTTTTTCCTGAACCTTTGCTTCCTATAATTTTCTCAATTTTAAACACGTTTTTTCCTAAATTAAATGCCACTTTCTGCAACTCCTCGCGGTAAAAGCCTTCTGAGATTTCTTCCCCATTCAAATCTTCAATGTAATACATCATTATCGCACCTTTAGGTCTCATAGCTCTAACTTTAAAAATCTCACGTGTCCATCTTTGCTCAAATCCCTTTGCGAATTTATTCCCCGAACCTGACAGCCTTACATAATCATTGATTTTGAAACGCGCAGAGTGTGGTGGTGGTGGTGTTCCATCTCTTCTCACCTCTGGATGCGTACCTTTTTCTAAAACCTCGTTAGGTGTTGTCCCAATCGTGCGATGGTCTGAGCGGTTGTAGGATGAGACCAATGATTCCAGAATGTCTAGAAATCTGTATGTGTTTTTGTGTGTAAAATAGCGGTGCATGCGTTCCTTTATGGTACGTTGAACTCTTTCAGCTAAAGATGCCTTATGTTTAGAATTGGTAGTGTAATAGCTGATATTAAACTCTGTCACTATGTTCTGAAAAGCGCGACCTATAAATTCTTTTCCCATATCCGTACAAAAATAGCCAAGAATTGTGTTTTCTTTCAACATCAACGTTTTGGTCGCTTTAGCAACTGTTTTAGGCGATTTATTTTTCAGGGGAATTAGCCACAGATATCTAGAGAATACTATTATCTATTAATAGGATGTAGCAGTAGCCATCGTTATACACTGAATATCTTTACATGTCTGTTAAATCCGCCTGCCAAAGAGAGTCAATCGATGCAACTGTTGTCTTGGCCGTTTTAAACCTTTTTCTCACCGGTTTATGAAGTGTATAAGCATCCTGTTCCCGCAAAATCTCTCAACATTTTTTTTCCTTACACCGTAAACACCTCTGTACAGTCTATTAACACTACCATAGGAGGCGGGGTTAGAAATGTCATAATAGCGTTTACTTAACATGTAGCCATTTGCGTACTTTAGAGGCACGTGGGTAGGGTTGACCGTTTGTTTTCTTCTTTCTCCTCTTCAGAGGTGTTACCGTTGGGGGCGATGGCGTACTCAGTTGTGACACATGCGAGACTTGATCCATGTCTTTTAACCTATTCAGATTACCTATCAATGTTATGGGGACATTTATTTGTTGTAGTCTTGCTTTAATATGCTTCCAGCCTGTTGGCGAGGGTATGTCCCACTTTCTCACCAGATCATGAACAATATCAACGATATTGTATCCTTGTACCCTCGTTCCTTCAACAATGACCTCGCCTGTATCGGCCCACTGTATGATGGGGTCCTTACTCAATAGATTATAAAGACTTAAGCCTTTATACCTTAATGTACTGTATGTGGGAGGCTGTTTTTTAGCACATGTTCGATGTGTTGTGTTCCGTTGCTCTTTGGTTGGGCATCGTCGAGGCCAGGTCCTGTGTCGCCATGCTCAGCACTACTCGCGCTGTGCCTAATAACCACGGGAAGCTCTGTGGATGCTTATATTCCTCGTACTCATGAAGAAATTTCTGCTAAGCCTCTTGGTACAAGATCCTTTTCTCATCAGGTCACTTTTCAATGTTTAATGGGCCTAGCAACTCGTTTCATTGTTTTAAGCCTACTTTTACGGTGTTCCAGAGCCGTGTCTGGAGTCTTTGGACTTTGCAATGAAGCAAACACCACGTGCGGAATCACAACCACCTTCTTCATTATATTAATCTAGTCAGTAAAGGACCCAAAACTGAAAATAAGATGGGAGGAATGATCCTCCTCTTTGTATAATAATGCGCTTTTTCTTACCCATAGTTTGACTTTTATTAGCGAGCTCTCGTATTATGTTCTTGTAACGACGTAAGCAAGTCTTCTGAGAAGGTTTCATTGGCACATTACCTTTTATAACATTAAGACAGATTTCACAGATGCATTTTAAAAAGTCGGAGTCGATATTTATAATAAACATCTGTTGCAGGGCCCGGGGCAATCTTTGATAGATTTTTATTAATTCACGGTATTTCTTTAGCCCATTTGTCATTCTGGGATATACACCGTTTCAGGTTCGCTTGGGAATAAATTCGTTCTTAGAATCACTAAACGTGTTTCGCGGGTGAAGTTCACAAAGCAAATATCCATAACGCTGGTTTGTGGCCTCTTTATAAACCTCCAAACACTCCTTACGCTGATTCGGGAACATTTGATTGGCTAATACCCCAATTTGTGATACATCTCTACGTTGCGCGAATAAGACTAGATATTGTGTATTTAGCGACACATCGCGCATGTATTTATTTTTGAAAAATAGATTCTGATTGATGAAGAACACGCTTATGTTAAGATGGTGGGAGAACACTGTAAATGTCTCGGCAAACGTTTTATCCATTTCCAACATGAGATCGTCAATTACAATTAACGAATTAACGTCATAGATCCCCTTGTGGAACAAAATATCATCTTGGTACTCGTTGAACACTGATTGGTATGTCGAATAGCACCATATTACTTTATATACAAATTTTGAGAACATCTCTCCCTTTTCTTTAATGATTTTAAGCATAAACACAGTTTTACCACATAATACATGTGGATGGGCTCGTGGACCTGAATTTTTCTATGGAATCCATTTCTAACACGTCACACCCCTAAGTGGGCCATTTACAAAATATAATAAATATTTAAGTGATGACCCTTATATTTTGTTTTCTTCTTCCACGGAACCGTGAATGACGACGACGATGTACAGCACCCAATCAATGCTATCACAGACGAGCCGTTGACCGTGCAGCTGCAGAACCCTTCTCCGCCGACGAGCCCTCACCAGCGACACCTGTAGCACGCACCAGTTCAAAGCGGAGGCGTGATGAAGAACCCTCCACGTCAGGTATAAAGCGTGCCAGGATTGCTCCGGTTGTTATACCACCAGTAATAGAGCCCCAACCCTCAACGTATTACGAAACAACCCCCACAATAGTACCTTCCTCAAATATAACCCCTTATTCAATTCCGGGTACATCCTCCCGTTCCGTTAAGGATTGCATAACATTCGAGTTGGTGTGCACCGCTACCCCAACCCCGGCCTTGACTAGAAATTGGTATATAGTCAGGGTTGATCCTAGATCTATGATAGCAATGGTGTCGAACACGGACTACGGCGCAAAGTTGAACGTATTGTAGAATTTGCCCTACAGAACCGCGACGTAGGTGAAGTCAGGACGAGGCTGTCCTTCGGATTCGGGTCAGATGACGTAGATGTAGATGATTTTTGGGTATTAATACCGTTCAGACGTTTGGCAGCTGATGATATAGAATATATATTAGGCCGTATAATGCAAGCCTCAGAAAGTAGTATAGCCTTCAATATGGACAACTTCATGGTAAATATTGACCGTGTATTCCGTGTTGCGGGCCATAGCGCCACACCTTACACTCTTAACTTCAATTCTCAGGCTATTTATAGACGGCATATAAACGTCGATCGTGGTTGTGGCTTTATAGCAGTAGTCTTAGCTCGTATGTTTACTGTACTAAATACACAGACCCCAAAAATTTGGTTGCCCACGGTAGTGGAGCGTGCCCGTAAACTAGCTGTAGACTATAAACTCAAGTTTGACTGTAATATGGGTCATGAAGAGCTGAGAAGGGTAAAACAGGTAATGAATGTTCGTGTCGTTGTATGTGGACTGGATGATCGTCGTAGAACTATGTATGTTTTTAAAAGCTGTGTGAGAGATCGTACAAGACTGTCGAAAATATGGAAGACATCATGATTTGTGTAGGGGGTGTATCGAGTTTGCGGATGATATAGTGAAACATTGTAAAGATTACCACATGGTATGTGAGCAGTGTAAAAGCAACAAATGTGAAATCCGTGTAGTTGAAGCTAAGAGGAGGGATTGTGATGTGTGTAGACGCACTTTTTTCAATAATAACTGTTTTGAGCTCCATAAATCAATTGGCACGTGCAGGAAAATGAGAATCTGTGAATGTGGTATGTTTCATATGATGGATAATTGGGGAAAAGTTTGAGCACAAATGTGATAAAATACACTGTTCTACATGCCATGAGAAATATAAGGCTGTTGGAGTAAAGCATGTATGTTATATGAAAGACGCCAAGCCTAAAAACAGCACTTGTATAACTGTGTACTACGATATAGAAACATATACGAATGCTGAAACCAAAGAGGTTATTCCACATTTACTTGTAAACCAGACTATCTGTGATGAGTGTATGGAGAGCGAGTGTGATGAGTGTCACAAATGTGGAAAACGGACAAACGTTTTTAAAACGAATGCCCACGATAGCCCTGTGAAACTATTTGTGTCCTATATTGTCAAGTTAGCGGACAAGTTCAAAAAAATTACTGTGTATATTCTCGCCCATAACGGGGCAAAATTTGACCTACAGTTCCTTTATAAAGAGTTGCTTGAGCAAGAGTCAGCTGAGATATTACAGGTGATCCCTTGAAAAGAGGAAACAACTAATAATACAGATGCAAATAAGAGGTAATGTACAGTTTAAAGACACTTTATTATTCACACCTTGTAAATTAGCAAAGCTACCCAAGGTGATGGGTGTAGCCGCTGAAGTTTCAAAAGGATATTTCCCTTACACATTCCTCACAAGCGAAACTTTAAATTACGTAGGACTACCTCCATCCAAACATTACTTTAACTATGAATGTATGAGTACAGATGAACGTGAAGATTTTGACCAATACTACAGTAGATTTAATGAATTTAATCCTCATAATATAGCTGATGAATGTGAGCGTTATTGCGTGAATGATGTGCGCGTGCTTAGAGTATATTTCCATGCCTTTAGAAGGATGTACATATGTCGTTTCAAATGCGATCCGTTGCAAGTCGCAACCACCATTCCCACATTATGTTTTACGGTGTTCAAGAATAACTTCATGCCTAAAGCCACCTTAGCCATTATCCACAGAAACAACCCCCGCAGTTATGGGCACAAGGCTATCTACTGGCTCATACACCTACAGCAGCAGTCAGGTGTATACATAAAGCATGCCCGCAACACGGGTGAATTACCCATTAAGGTTAATTGTCGTGTTTTTTGGGTTGATGGTCTAAGTGAAGACCGCGCCACTGGTTAGAAGACTGTACTCCTTTAACGGTTGCTGGTGACATGGATGCCCCCGACCTGAGTTTGGAATCGTAGGAGATATCCACGGTAGATCTCCTGCCGACTGTCTTGCGTGAACCCGCACCCGCGATCAACTTATAAGCTCCCAGGTCACTCAAAAAGTCTTGTGGGAACATGAGTATGATGCACGGATGGAGGCAGATGAAGAGTACCCTGAAGAAATAAACACGATCAAACGTTCAATGGTGCTGGATCCTCTCAAATGCGGTGATAGCTTGTTCGGAGGGCGTACAAACCCCTTCAAGCTATACTTTCCGCCTACGGAGGGTGTGAAACTCCATTACTACAACTACTTTGGACTCTCTTTCGTAGTCATGCTCCCCCCTCGCGATTTATGGATGCCGATCTTGCCCGTCGTTATAGATCACAAGCTCATGTTTCCCCTGTGCGTGAAGTGCGCAGAAGAGAACAATGGTGATTGTGACCATACACCCCACCAGCGTAAGATCAGAGGTGTATATACAAGCCCTGAGCTGGCCATAGCCGTTCGCCATGGGTATAGAATAATGAAGATACATGAGGTGTGGAGGTTTCAGAAGCTACCCAACCTTTTCACACCATATATAAACGCTTTTTTGAAGGATAAGGTTGAGGCGTCAGGATATCCGCGAGGAGTTGATACCGAAGATGAAAAAACGGATTATATTCAGCGTTACCGTGACCGTGAAGGTATACAGCTTGACCAATCCCAAATTGTAAAGAACCCTGGCAAGCGCTTTAGTGCAAAGTTGTGTATAAACAGTCTTTGGGGAAAATTTGCACAGAATACTGGCAAAGGTAACGTTCATTTGGCACAACGTTATAGTGAAGTCTGCGATTATGCCAACGCTCCCGATAAAGAAGTCATGGAGATTGTGAATGTAGGTGATATTTACATAATAAAGTACAACAATACCGAATTGGCCACAGATACCGCACGGGTTACAAACATTCCTGTAGCCAGCTTCACAACAGCCTACGCACGCACAAAATTTTGGAGCCTATTGCATTCTTTTGGGCGGAGGATTTTGTACGCTGACACAGATAGCGTGATATTCACAGCGAGGGGAGGTGAATACATGCCCGCTATTGGGGAGTTCCTCGGAGAGCTAACTGACGAGATCAAGGATGTGTATGGAGACATCGCATACGCAGACTCGTTTGTGTCAACAGGGCCAAAAACCTATTGGGTACGGGTGAGGGTAGGGGATAATACGAAGTATATCGTGAAGGCTAAGGGTATCACGCTTAACCATGCGAACCGTCGAGTCGTTAACTTTGACTCGTTGAGGGAACTAGTGTGCTTGGAAGATGAGGCTGACCAGCTACCCCATCTGACTGTAGGTACCCACAATTTTTGGGCACAGAAGCTGGGGGGCGTGAAGGAACTTAAGGGTACAAAGGTTTGCCGTAACACCAATAGGAAACGTTACCAGGTGCCTGGTACCTATGATACCGCACCCTTTGGCTACCTTAAACCTTGATTGTATTTATATATATGTGTATTGATATGTTTATTATCACGTATTTGTAAATATATATATATATATATATATTATACACACCATGAATATTTCGTTTATTAAATAAACTGTGTTTCAATTAGCGTTTCTCTATCTCTTTTGCGTGTGTGTGTGTGTGTGTGTGTGTGTGTGTGTGTGTGTGTGTGTGTGTGTACAATAAAAAACTAAGCCCCGCCCACTGTAAGGTCGGCAACGAGAGTCCTGCCGCTACCTGAGTATGCCTCTATCCCTGCGTGCTCAGTTGGCCTCTGCATACCCTTGAACTCAGACGTGTATTCTCCCGCGTAGAAGAAAAATAGTAATGGCTACCTTTAATATTGCGTGTTCAACATTTGTGAAGTGGTACTCGGCAAAGTGCCAAGATGTGGTGGATACTGAAAAACTCCCTATTCTCACCTTTGCCACTTTTAAGGCTACATTGAGCCGTGCGAAGGACAAAGATGTTCAAATACTCTACGGGTATTCTGGCGAGGGTGTTGTAGGATTTCGTAATACAGACGATGTATTGAAGTATGTTATAGACCTAACCTTTATAAAGGCTCACATATACCGCGAAGTAGAAGAATCAACACGTTCAGAAGATAGGCAACGGTTATGGATAGTGAGTCTTGTTGATGAGTGGTGTGACAAGCGATATTATGCATGTTACACCACACCGACTACTCGTACCCTACGGTTGAAAATGTAAATCTTGTCATCATGGAGAATCTTAAGTATTTTTACCACTATATTACTATATATCATGATGAGGTTTGTAGTGAGGTTGTGGCTAATGGGCTGTGTGAGTTTTTAACAAACTTTAGAGACGAGTATCGTTCGTTAAGCAAAAAAGTCAAATATGGACATGTGTTTCTCTCAAATAGTGCGCCGGATGTTTAGTTTCTGGAAATGAACGTCTGGTGAGTGATAAAACATTAAAGTCGATATTGTTTCGGAAAATTCTGTTTGTCCAAGACCACAAGTGTTCGATCAAGCCTGTAGACGTTTTAGCAGTGTGACGCGCACCCCCCAGCGAGCCGACCACCCGTGTACCTCACGAAACATACGAGTTCGAACAAACCCATACACGTTTCATCAGCGTGACTCACTCTCCCCGTCGAGCCAATCCGTCCACCTGTGGCTCATAGTCATCTCAGAGTTTGAACCGAGTGGACGTGCGAATACGATGTAACTTCCTTTGAGAAGCATTCTGAACGCCTCGTACGATGTCTCCGCGAAGTCATTGCGCGTGTTCAGGCGTAGAACGGCACCATTAGCTATGTACTTGAAACGATTTGCAGGCAAGCAAGCAAGCGTAATGTTATTTATTTAAGTGTTGAAGAGATGAATAGTCTTCGTGATAGTTGAGAAGTGGGGAGAGGACATTTATAAAATACGTGCAGGTGTAAGTAAAAGAAGAGATCAGATTAGTGACTCCCCCTCATATGCCGTTGTTTGCACGTTGTGTATAAATAACGAACAGCCATGCATTGATATACGACTAATGTGGAAGAACGCATCTGATAATAACGTTGTTGTCCCTACGCGAAACCGTTTCATCCTCGACAGAATGTTTGAAATCGTCGGATTCCGCAAGCTGAAGCCTATATTAGACGCTCGTGTTACGGATATGAATTATTTTGACACGGTTCTTGAATACGCATACACCGCTCTGCTCGATGGATT
Source organism: Bathynomus jamesi (assembly GCA_023014485.1). NCBI lineage: Eukaryota > Metazoa > Arthropoda > Malacostraca > Isopoda > Cirolanidae > Bathynomus > Bathynomus jamesi. The sequence goes on along the minus strand of JAJOZX010001585.1, from coordinate 577,735 downwards.
TATCGAATGTAGGAGTGAACAAGGCGAGAATGGTCTAGAGCTGGATGCATATTTAAAAGGTATAGATTCTTCGGAATATCCAGAACTTTGGTACAAAGCACCTGAGCGGTACAGGGCTGAGCTCACCTACACTGTTCACCCTGAAGAGCTGTACCTCTATATAATGAATAGCTGTCGTTACGACTTGGAAGATTATTTCAATTGCCGCTATGCAGAGTGAAGAAGAGTTCACGATTGAAAAGCCCGAGGCGGTAAGAAAAAACCCTCGATTGGAAAGGCTTGTTTATAAACTTGTATTTAATAATGATGTTGTGATTAACGATGACGTCTTTGTGCGTGCTTTTGATTGTATTCTAGCCTTGTTGGAAGATAACTTGCCAACCGGATGTAAAGTAGGCACAAAAAGAGTATTGAACGATATGAAATCCATTTATGTCGAGTATATGCCTCTGTATCAGGTAAACGGTGAAGTGTTGTTTGGACAGTTTTATCACGTGGTGCAAAGTAATAACGATGTGGATGTAGAGTCTATTAAGTGTGACTTTAGTGTTTTGCGCCATAGAACATAAAGGATATATATTTAATTATTTAATTGTGTATATATATATATATATATATATATATATATATATATTTCCTGTACTAATATGCAATTGAATATACGTTTCGTATATTATTATTTTCAATATATTTAATATAACTGTATATATTTTTCCTTTACTAATGTGCAATTGATTATACGTTTCGTATATTATTATTTTCAATATACAGTATTTAATATAACTATATACATTTTTCCTCTACTAATGTGCAATTGATTATACGTTTCTTATATTATTATTTTCAATATACAGTATTTAATATAACTGTATATATTTTTCATCTAATATTTTGATAATACAACGTTTTGTATATTTCTGATTATATATATTTAATTATTTAATATAACTGTATATATTTTTCCTGTACTAATATATTGATAATGCACCGTTCTGTATATTTTTGATTATATATTTCCCGTTCGTGATGCTATTATTATTATTTTTTGAACATATATATATATATATCCCATTCTATATTTATTTCCATTAATTCGCCTAAATAAACAGAATGATGTATTGGCGTTTTATTTATTCCTTTTTGTTTGTACACGGTATTTAATTATATCAAGTGGTTGGTTTCTGAAGCGGATTTCTAAACCGAATATTTGGTTTAATTATATAAATATTGCTATCTGGCAACTCAACCTTCTAAGCCAAATGGCGGATTAAGTCAGAATATATGCTTTAATTAAATAAATAGAGCAAACTGGCAACTCAACCAGATACGCCAACTGGTGGTGTGAGAGAGAAATAAACATGATCGAGTGTTGCAATAACGGGGTCCTGCCCCTACGAACCGTGGAAGGACGTGCGGGATCTCGAGCCCGCCTCCACCTTAGAGTTTAACACGGATCATTAGGTCACCCTGGCTATCACCGCGCCGGGTCTCGAACCCGCCTCCACCTTACAGTTTAACGCTGATCATTAGCGCGCCCTGGCCAGCAATCACGATTTTTAGATGAACTTTTTTCCAAAAATTTGCATATATAGGCACGCCTTTGCCCCCGTACGAATTGTTCAGTCTGGCGAAGCTTTACACCCCACCTTAGAGTTTAACACGGGTCATTAGGTCACCCTGGCTATCACCGCGCCGGGTCTCGACCCCGCCTCCACCTTAGAGTTTAACGCGTGACGCACATAAACAGTATAGATGGATGTGTACACTGTGCCAACTGGCTGATGGTGCCCGGAGTCACTGGCTGATTAAGCCAACTGGCTGATGATGCCTGGTGGCACGGGCTGATTAAACCAACTGGCTGATTAGGGGCCCTATAAGACAACGGCGGCTCGGCTGAAGTCTTAATATGCGCTTGGCAGCTGCCAGGCGAACACCTCTCTCTTAGGTTAGGTATAACCCTTTGGGGGGTTCATTGCAGCTTGGGGGATAACTCCAAGTTGCACACACCCCAGCAGGGTTCATTGCAGCTTGGGGGATAACTCCGCCTCCAAGTTGCATAAACCCTTGTTGCAACCCCATTTTGTGGGTGCCTTGCAACAAAGTGGGTGGGGGTTGGCACTATGTGGGGTGGGGGTGGTACTGTGGGGGTGGGGGTTGGCAGTATGGGGGTGGGAGTTGGCACTGTGGGGGTTGGCACACTTGCAACATTTGCAATTGCATTGCACTCTAACATTTTGCAGGCATACTACTCGAGTTAAAAAAGCGATCACTTCGTTTTCGATAGCTTCCCTGGATTGCAACTTTTGTCCATCTCGGGGGTGTTGCAGACTTCTTAATAAATGGTAGTCTGAAGGTGCAATATCCAGAGAATAAGGTGGATGAGGCATTTTTTCCCAACGAAATGCCTCCAACTGGGCAGTGGTGATTCGAGCAGTGTGAGGGCGCGCGTTATCCTGGTGGAATAGAACACCTCTGCGATTAATTAATGCAGGATGTTTTTCTTCTAATGCCATCTTCAATCGTTGGAGTTGCTGGCAGTAGACTTCAGCTGTGATTGTTTGGTTATCTGGCAGAAGCTCAAAATGAATAATTCCTTGCATATCCCACCAAACGCATAGCAAAATTTTCTTTGGATGGGGTGCATTCCTTGGCTGAGGTTCAGGCTTTGTTTCACGGCTAAGCCACTGATATCGACGCTTAATATTGTTATAGAGGACCCATTTTTCATCCCCAGTGACGATCCGATTCAAAAACGTTGCCTGCAGTTGCCGAGAATGCAGTGATGTGCAGATATTGATTCGATGTTGAAGATTCGCTTATGACAAATCATGCGGGAAAAATATTCATTAGCCTAATCCTACACTAGCTTAAGCCTACACTAGCCTAAGTCATTCTGTATCATTCTGTATCGAGAAAATACATGTGCGAACCTGTCGCCGCGCGCGTGTATTTTGCAGCATTTCTAAAACTATTTCACATTATCTTGAGGTTATTCTATTATCTATCGTCCATTTTCTAATCGAGCAGAGTTTATGTTACAAACTGATATATTTGGAATAAGAAACATGAATCCGCACGAATATTCATGATGAAAAAAATCGACCGAACCCACAACCTTTTCAATAAAAGGTGAAGTGCCAGCGACTAAACTATAACTGCATTAAAAGTTAACACCTCTCATACATTTAAACAACTGAGGAAACACATAACGCCTTCATGTCTAGAGGTATTTTACGTGTTAACCCTCCCTCTCTCGAACAGCATTTAATTCAAACTATCTGGTGTAACGCTGTGGTGCCATAAATGGAATATCATGCATGAATCCGCGTCATTTTTCTTAATTAAAAAAATCGCCTCCATCAGGGTGGTTCGAACCCATAACTTCTTGAATAAAAGGTGAAAGCTCAAGCCACTACACTACGACAACAAAAATATTTAGTTAACTGATATAAAGAGGTTAATAATCAGTTAGTAGTGCCAACTAATGCGACCTATTGATCTAACTCTTTTATTATTATTACCAGCATCATCAGGGTTCGAACTCTGAATTTAGTTTTTACGGCGCTTTATTTATATATATATATATATATATATATATATATATATATATATATGGGATTGAACTCAGAATGGTCACCCTGAGAAACTTTTATGTTACACACAGACTGTGCATGGAACAAGGAACTCTTCTGCGAAAGTTAAATCCACAATAGTCCGAATAAGTAATGGTAAATGACAAACACTAGTTTTTTTTTCCTTTTTATGATGTTAGCCCGATATGGGCAACGGGTTACTGGCAAAGAGGCCCTAAAATATAGCTTCCCTCATCAGCTATCTGCCAAGCAGATAGGATCCAGCTTTGGGACAGACGCAAAGCTGGATCATATATATATATATATATATATATATATATATAATATATTATATATATATAATTGTAGTGACTACTGAAGTGGCAGAGACGTTTGCAAACACCTTAGCAATGTTCCATTAATACACACCCGACCAAGATGATGTCACAGCGCCGGAATAAGTCAAAGCATCACAGTTCAACTTCGTTACAAGGACTTCTGGAGACGGCTTCAGCTCTCCCGTCGAACACCACTCAGTGACATGAGAGATCTCACCATGTAACAACGTGTACAGGCACCACTTGGGCCTGGTGTCATTCACCTAACTTTATATAAAGACTAATCATTACCTCGTGCGATATTAATGTCAAGCCATTATTATATTGAAAGCATTATTTCAAGTGTACACATTATTTCAACTGTAAACTATCAACATATTCTGTTTTATTCATAACTCATTTATTTTGTTTAATAAAGGAAGAAAACTCATTATATTATTCAACTTAATTAATAACTTAATTAATAACATTATTTGATCTGCAAGGATCTGGTGACCTCGGCCAAGCAATCAATCATTAACTATCAATTAACCGTAATTATCTGCATTCGTATTAGAGTACGATTTACGCATCAAAATGGTAACCATAAATTGGCTAATATATATATATATATGGGAATGAACTCAGAATGGTTCCCTGAGGTTTTTTATGATACACACAGACCGTGCATGGAACAAGGAACTCTTCTAGGATAATTAAATCCACTATAGTCCGAATAAGTAATGGTAAATGACAAATACTACAGTTTTTCTTTTTCATGATGCTAGTCCGACGTCGGCAATGGTTCACTCGCAAAGAGGTCCCAAAAATATAGCTTCCCTCACCAGCTATCTGCAAAGCAGATAGGATCCAGCTTTGGGACAGGACCTAGGGTTTAAAGCAGCCTAGCCCAGCTACATTTAGAACCTCATTTAGAACGTGGGCTAGCATCATGAAAAAGAAAAACTATAGTATTTGTCATTTACCATTACTTATTCTGACTATAGTGGATTTAATTATCCTAGAAGAGTTCCTTGTTCCATGCACGGTCTGTGTGTATCTACAAAACCTCAGGGAACCATTCTGAGTTCATTCCCATCTTGAAACGGACATGTTATGTGCCTTGAAAAGTGGACGCTCAATTCTGCCAGTTGAGGTTTAAGTTTTGGTTTTTGGCTAAAATTATAATAGTTACCCCTTTTTCTTTGATGTACTCAATCTGACGTGAAGGCAGCGAGTCTTTTGCTTATATTGAGGGTCTAAATGTAGCTGGGCTAGGCTGCTTTAAACCCTAGTTCCTGTACCAAAGCTGGATCCTATCTGCTTTGCAGATAGCTGGTGAGGGAAGCTATATTTTTGGGACCTCTTTGCGAGTGACCCGTTGCCCACGTCGGGCTAACATCATGAAAAAGAAAAACTATAGTATTTGTCATTTACCATTATTTATTCGGACTATAGTGGATTTAATTATCCTAGAAGAGTTCCTTGTTCCATGCACGGTCTGTGTGTATTATATATATAAGTTATATATATATATATATATATATATATATATATATATATATATATATATATATATATTGGCATTATTGGCATTTCTATGCTACTGTAAGCGATCTGAAGAAGCACGATCGTCGTCGAGGGACCAATATTAGATCGAGCCGGATTTGGTCATAAATCGAATAACGGAGGTAATTTAAGTTCATAATAATAGAATATGAGAAAGGTGACCTAAGGCTTGACGTAGAAATCGAACCACGGGTTACTCGTCGCAACATCTGACGCGGAAGACGGTCAACCTTTTAACAACTGAACAGAGCCGATGCCGTTTAACTTCGCTGATCTTATGGGGGAACGGTGCTGCGACGTGGTCACAATGTAGCCCTCCGAGGTTCTGACCAGACATTACAGGTTGTAATGTAATAGTGGACTGGCCAAAATTCAAAAATCGACTTTGAACGGCGTTTTTTGTTAATAGTTGGCACCCATTCTAAATCAATGTACCTGTGGGTGAGGAATAAAATGCAGGTGGATGCCACTCTCACTTTTGATTTTGAAGGTTATTTTCGTGGTCAAACTGTGCAAAAAATTATATTTTCTAATTTTAATTTAAAAAAAAAAATTCTGAGCCAATTGGTGTGACCAAATGTTTCATTTTTCCACACTTAGTGATAAAGAAGAATGATGACACGCTTATTCTATCCGAATTACCAACTCAAGGTCAAATTCAAGTTAATCACGACCGAAATTGTGCTAAAAAAAAATTATTTTTATTTTAATTGGCGAAAAAAGACATTGAGCAAGCCTGTTTGTCAAAACAATTTATTTTAACATGATTAGTGCCTAATAAGTTTGATGGCATGAATTACTGTAAGTACTCACAGTAACAGAATTATCACAACTACATCACAAAGCAGTAAATATAGCCCCACAACTATACAGTTTACACACTAGTAACATCTACAAGTTCACGTTTCTTGATTAACAGCACCGAAATGCTGCACTGACAGTCACAATTGTGTGGATTGCAATCACTTAAGAACAGAGTTATTAGTTCCTTACACCACATTCCAGCTTCTCTCGATTTCAGCCCGGAAGAGAGACATAGATCTACTATCCAGCTGGGTTACAGCAACCGCTGTTGTCACAACCACAAGCTGTCGTACACTTCATCCTTTTCATGAAGCAGTTGCATCTAGCTGTCTTGCACTTTTCCTTGCAACCACAAGCAGCAAGCTCCAGGCAGGCTTCAGGGATTGGAGGAAGTCTTGTCCACACTGGTAGGAGGCTCCCATCTTCCAACTTCCAGGCGGCTGAAGTGTCCACCGGATCTTCAACATCTACGTGCTCTTTGTCAGCCTGAAGCCATATTTTGGCCTGATAGTTTGCCCGCTTGGCGTGAAGCTCCAGGGCATCCTTTGTCGGTGGGAGAATTTCTAGGGTCTTCTTGGCCTTCCCAAAAAGAGTGCTGTGGAAGGTGTTCTTCCCGTCTAAGGTTGACTCCAAGACATCTATGTTGTCACAAGAGCAGTGAATCATTCTCTCTTTGACGATGGTGTCAGGGATGTAGACACATCCATTCTCAGCATACCTCTCCAGGATGTTCTGAGCGATGGTGGTGTCTATCCTTCTTACAGTGTCGATACCAATAGTGTGATTTGAGCGTGGAACAGATCTAGGAGTGCTTCTGAGCGGGTGGCTTGGTGCAGAGTAAGACCGAAGCCCACATGCTTTGGTGTCAACTTTCGTCGGTTGGAGACTGCATAGACTATGTCCTGGGCAATGCTACACACATTCTGCTTCACTTTCTGGTCCTCTTCATTTCCTTCATCCACAGCATCCATTCCCCCAAAGACCAATCGTAGAAACAGGTACAGACTGTCGAGTATGACGCGATCAACATATTCCTCATCAAGACCTTGCCATGTCTCGGAGTGTCCAGGAGTTTCAAGAAGATCTTGTCGAACCTTCAGAGCCACGTGTACCATATCTTGGAATATGCTGCTAGTGGCACACATGCGGACATCAGCATCTTCATCTTCAGTAGACTCTGACTCAGAGGTGACAGGATCTTGTTCAAAAGACTTAGCCAGTGTTTTGGAGATGAGGAAATCTGAGCTCTCTCCAGGGTAAATCAGCAGCGGGCCCCTTGACAATGGGCGTACATAGCTGGCGTTTGATCCAAGCAGCCTTTGAACATCTTCTTAGAACGTTGTTCTCCTGGGGTATTTCACGGTGATGCCGGTGTCATTACACATACTCTCGTATCTGCCCCAGACGTCTCCCATGTCGTATACGTGACCACGAGACAGGCCTACTGTCAAGTCTTTGCACAGCTTCGTCATACACTCATTTGTAGGCCCTTGCTGCTCCTCTGACACCGCTTGTTTTCTAGTACGGCTCTCAAATGTCACCAAACATGCCAGATGATAGCAGCCTTCAACTGCAATCACATCACTCACGGCTGAAAACGGTATATTCATGACAGGGTCGTGTTTGGCACGCTGGATCAAGTCATCTGGTTTCTCCATTGCCTCCACCCTGTGCAGTTTCTTTATGGTCTTCTTTTGACAAAACATGCAGAGGGTCCAGTCAATCACTGGTGTTGAACGTCTACGCTTTGGGGGAAAAGCCTGAGAGCCTGCACTTTTTGTGGTCGCCGATGTACCCATGGTCTGCTGCTGACTTCGCAGCCTTTTAAGTTTGTTTTCAGAGGTGAATAAAGAGTAGCATGCTTTATGCCACTTGAGTTTCAATGCATTGAAATCATCCTTGGAATGACTTTCCAGTCTTTGTAAAACATCAAGATAGTAGGTATCTCCCAGGTTCATTCTTTCATCGCCCACAGTCATAGTTCTTGCTTTTCCTTCTGCTGATGCTGTGCGCAGGTCACCAGCGCTGCTTTGGCAGAAGAAGCAACAATCCTCACTGACATCCTGACGTTTCCTCTTGCGCTTGATGACAGCTACAGGGTCCATTGCTGATGAGCTCACTATCTGCAAAGACAAGTGGGAATGGCAGTATGTAGTAGCCACAGATATATTGAAACAATTCGAAACAGTATTATTATTATTATTTTACCAGCTGGCACTGTCTGCACTCTTTTAATTGCATATACCAAACCAATGTCTGGCCAGCCAGTGCAATGAAAATATTCAACATGTGAAAGTATGCTATTACTTGTACTATGGTAGTAGTAGGCACATGCGCACCTCACCCAGCATGCTAAATATAGTTTTAATGGAAATAAAGACATCCAGAGTCATAGTTACATTCAATTATTATCCATAAAATCACAAAAATATGCTTTATGTGCTAATGGTACACCATTAAATACGTTGTTACATAGAGCCACCACCTGAAATGCAAAAATTCGGAATTTTTCAGAATTTGACTTTTGTAACCTTGTATGGGACCTTCAAACCCAAAATTGAGAGTGGCATCCACCCACATCTTGTTTGGCATCCTCAATACTACCTATCTAAGGTGGGTGCCTGCTATTAACAGAAAACGCCGTTAAGTTTTTTTCTAGAGGACTTTTCAATTTTTGGCCGGCCCACTATAAGTAATATTTATATAAAAAGAATGAAGATTACAAGGAAGAAAGGAAAATTAAACGTTGAACATTATGACGTTAAGTCAACTTAAAAAAATATCATTTGCGTTTACACGACTTTCCGTTCCGAACTAAATTCGATAAAATTAATATATGACGAAGGGGTTCCCACACCTTTACACGGGATTCGAAACATGGGTCGATATATCTGGACATAGAGGACGATCCATTATCCAACTACTATCTAGACCCAATGTTGCTTAACTTCGCTGATCGACGAAAAGAAATGTTACGACACTGTCCATGAGATAGTGCACCTATCGTAGGTGTTAACTCAGATAACATGTGTAAAATATTTATGAAAATTAAATGAGTAATTGCCTACATAACAAAGAGAATAATTAATTAATATACAGAATATTCAGTGATCGATGTTTATAAAAGTAGAAATGATATCGGAAATGAATTATGTAATCAGTGAGATGAAAAGAAATTAAAAAAAAATTGCCAAATTTTATATTTGATTTTTTCTTATTATTGTTCAATTTACAGAAATTGTACTTTGATTTAATTTATAGCTTTTTTTCTGGGGAGATGAATTTTCTCTTTCATTCAGCCTTCGAAAGCTTAAAACACTGGTCGCTTTCAAACTCCCTGAATGGTCTTTTCTTATTTTCAAACACTTTTTAGCTATTTCGTTAATACTTATACTGAAATCTAAAAAAAAATTTACCATATTATGAACATAATACCCCAGTGTTTACTTTACTTCTATTTTTCCAACAGATAAATCCTCATTTGAAGAAATCAAGTCCAAAACTTCAACGCTCGGTGTTTTATCTCCGAACTCCAGTGTATTTTACTTAATGTAAGTCTTCATATATTTTAAATTTAATGGAACTTATACATCTAATCTAATTGGTCGTACCCTTGACGGTTAGAAAACTAGCCTTATCGGGCATTAATAATAATAGTTCGATTTAATTCCAGTGTTATTCGACTAAGTTCCAGTACATTGGATTTACTTTCTATTTGGCCGATTCAACTTACTCCCAGTTTAACCTTATTCCAGTCCCAAATTTTGTGTGGCACATTATTCCTCTGAATCAACGTTAGCGCATATATATATATATATAGACTATATATACACACACACACATATATATACAGTATATGTGTGTGTATATATATATATATATATTTTTTTTTTTATTGTTTTTTTTTAACCGCCTTCGCAACATCTAAGGTCATATGAGAGGGGACCTACAGCTTTACGTGGGATCCGAACCACGGGACGCTACATAATCTGAGCGCGGAGGACGGTCTCCCATCCAACTACTACTCAGACCCAATGTCGCTTAACTTCGCTGATCTCCGGAAAGCGGTGTTTCGACATTGGCCACGACGGAGCCCATATATATATGCCCCTCAGGGCATTTGATTCCGCTAGTATGTAGGAGAATTACGAGTACTGACTAATCGGGGTCCTTGGTGCAGTGGCTAACATATCTGACCGGGATGATCCCGGGTTCGATTCCTGGGAGGTACCTCATTTTTCATTTGCTCGTTCTCCCTCCTCATCTTTTCGGAACGCTCTTCTACACAAGCGTCGTTCTTTACATTAATTTTACATTAACTGTTTGCAGTTAAAATGTATATATGTGCGGCATGCGAAGGTGCCCCCTCAGGGCATTTGATTCCGCTCGTATGTAGGAGAATTACGAATACTGACTAATCGGGATCCTTGGTGTAGTGGTTAACATATCCGACCGGTAATTGGATGATCCCGGGTTCGATTCCTGGGAGGTACCTCATTTTTCATTTGTTCGTTCTCCCTCCTCATCTTGTGCGGAACGCTCTTCTACACAAGCGTATCGATAATTTTACTGCTACGGACAAATAAATGCAAATAAGAAATAACCGTTTACATATGGCACAAAAAGTTTAAAAATGGCGAAACATTTGCTCGTACCAGAAATCGAATCTGTCGGACATTTTCATCCGTACGAGAAGTGGAAGGGCGGCCAATGCGTTCCCTGTCTTCAATCGATGTTTCTCCATTTTTAAACCTTTTGTGCCATTTGTAAACGTTAGCTACACTGAGAGCATCATTTCCAAACGCTGTTTTAATCATTTCGTTCTTCTCCGAACGCGCGTTGTTCCATTTCAGAGATTTATAGCTACTGCAAAAACACACCCTCTTTTTAAGCGCTCCAACCAACTCTTAACTCATGGTAGCAGATTTTGCTTCAGACTGCAGACGCCAGAGGGCAGGATGACACGCATATGTAAACGGTTATTTCTTATTTGCATTCATTTGTCCGTAGCAATAAAATTATCGATACTTTTTGATCACTCCTCGTATATATATATATATATATATATATATTAATGAATCACTCTGCAGATACAGAAAATACGAGTAGATTTTTTATAAACTAATAAAACTTAAAAAAGAAAAAATTATTTAGTCCTGTTATGAACAGAACAGCATAATATCATACAGTAATGTTCGTAAGACGCAGGAAGTACAAAGAATATCGATTCCTACTCAAAACATAACTTCGATAACTTTCGGCAACCTCGACATATTACATATAGAATTGCCTTCAGCATAACTCACCTGTTAAGTAAACCTATCATTACATAACCTATAAGAATGTTATGTATCATTATTCATATATATAATCATAATAATTAAAAATGAAAAAATCGTAAATTTATGCTATCTTCAAATTTTATAATTTTATAATCGTTATGATCTTATATTCTGCTATTCCTCACAGTCCTTCAGATTCTGTAATTGCTAAATTTAAGATTTTAAAATAAGATAATTTTTAATTTAAATTTAAATTTTAAGTTGTTATAATACTATAACTTTTTAACTTAAAAATTTCTAAGCCTTATCGTCTTATAATTTTGCTATTCTCATAGTCATTCAAATTGTATAATCGCTAATTTTAAGATTTTATAATGATATAAATTTTTATTTTTATTTAATTTCTAACTTTGTTTCAATAATTCTATAATTTTCTAAACTTCAACTCTAAAGTCTCAAATACTGTACATAATATCATACGTTCTTGCTTTATTACAACTGCTTTTTATTTTATTTTATTTTATTCCTCTTTACATTTTTCTGCACATACCGTTGGACATGTGTATGCTCTGCATATATATATATATATATATATATATATATATATATATATATATACACATTCAACTGCAAAGAACACGCAGTATAAATAACGTAAAGAACGACGCTTGTATAGGAGATATTCCGCGCAAGACGAGAGAGAGAGAACGAAACAAATGAAAAAATGAGGTAACCACCCGGGAATCGAACCAGGGATCTTCCGATTGCCGGTCAGATGCGATACCATTACACCATGGGCCTCACTCTTCCAAATGCCGTAATTCCTCTACATACTCGCAGAAACCAATGCCCCAAGGGGGCACCTCCCGCATGCCGTAACATTATATACATTCAACTGCAAAGAACACGCAGTATAAATAACGTAAAGAACGACGCTTGTATAGGAGATATTCCGCGCAAGACGAGAGAGAGAGAGAACGAAACAAATGAAAAAATGAGGTAACCACCCGGGAATCGAACCCGGGATCTTCCGATTGCCGGTCAGATGCGATACCATTACACCATGGGCCTCACTCTTCCAAATGCCGTAATTCTTCTACATACTCGCAGAAACCAATGCCCCAAGGGGGCACCTCCCGCATGCCGTAACATTAAACTGTTTAATCAGCTGCCTAAAGACGTAAGGAACACGAATGATGATGCAGTGGACATATTCAAAAGAAGATTAGACACCTGGCTCAGAACAATCCCCGATGAGCCGGGCGTACCTGGCCACATATGTGAGGTGGAGAGTGCGAGAAACCAACTCACTACTTCACCAGGCCAACTCGAGAGGAGGGGCGACAAGCTTGACCTTCGTGAAATGAAGAATCATCGCACGGAACCTTTGAAAGGTTGAAAGGTATATATATATATATCTTTCTTCTTACTTGTTATTTTTTCTGTTACCGTTTTATCCTAATCGTTACATCATGATCAACTCTTAAAATACTCTCACTACTGTAAATTAAATTATTGAAACGTTGTCAATTCTGATTATATCTAAGTAGACAACTTCTTAAGCAAGAGTAGTATGGGCGCAAAAGGAGAGAGTGCAATGCAATTGCAAATGTTGATCAATGTTGCAAGAGTGTCAGCACCAGTGCCAACCCCCCTTTCTGCAAGGCACCCCCGTTTATTGTAAGGCATCCACAAGGGGATGGGGGTTGATGCAAGAGCAACAAGGGTTATGCAACTTGGAGGCGGAGTTATCCCCCAAGAGAAAGAGAGGAGAAGGAGAGAGAGGAAGAGAGGTGTTCGCCTGACAGGAGCCAAGTACATATTAAGACCAGCCGAGCGTACGCTGTCTTATGGGCCCCTAATCAGCCAGTTGGCTTAATCAGCCAGTGCCTCCAGACACTATCAGCCAGTTGGAACAGTTTTGGCACGTACACAACCGCCTATACGCCCATAAAATATTACGCACACACAACTATATGCGCAGGGTTCGAGACCCGGTGGTGGCGCGTCCTTCCACGGTTGGTAGATAAATGGGAAACCAGGGTATCTTAATGATCCGTGTTAAACTGTAGGTCTAAGGTGGAGTGTAAACATCCTTTCACGATTGGTAGATAAATGGGTAACCAGGGTGCCCTAGCAGGGATCCCTCTCGCTCTCTCTCTCTTTTTCTCTCTTATATATATACACCCCCCCGTTAAAAAGTAGGTCTAAGGTGGGGTAAAAAGTTTGGCCTTCGCCAGATTGAACAATTCGGGCCGAAGCAATCGAAAGCAAAGATTTCTATATATGTACAAATCTCTCTCTCTCTCTCTCTCTCTCTCTCTCTCGCAGGGAGTATGAACGTTACACACCCTTCTTTTGGGTGTTGTAAACTTTATACTTGGGGTGTGACACCCTCTGGTCCCGAGTCGTGGAATTCTAGAGAAATTGGCTGCCAGTTCCTTTAGGTTCTCTCTCTCTTTCGGGAGGGCGGGTGAAGTCTGTTATACAATCCTGTCCCGTGGGTTACTAGGACCTTATCCCATCCTTACTCTGTCCTTTTAGCTTAGGTTAAGGATGTTCTGCTCTGACTGCCAAAAAAAAATCTTTTAGTATTAGGTCTTTTTCTCTTCTTTTACTATTAGGACCCTACTGATACCTCATGCGTGGGAAGAGAGGCTTTGGAACCTCTATAAATAACCATTTAACGCTCGTAGGTCGTGAGAGACTGGTATGGAGGGGTCCCAGGCGTATGGGCGCGATTAATGGAGTGTGGCTAGTGCCCCGTTAAGCCCATTCCTAACGCGTAATGGCCTAACCAGCCCCTTGCGACCGTTCTTTGGTGACCAGTTGATGGTGCTTCGCTGTACTGCTCTTAGGTGAGAGAGCTTTACTGCCCAGCTGGCTGCCATGCCAGCGGAAAGTCTCGGACGTAGCCTCTGGGTCTGGTGGGATATCCCTTGAACACTGGATTCTAAGAGTCTGGCCGCTTGTGAGTGACTAGTAAGACTTAGTAAGGAGCTGCATCTCGCTGTCGCTCGTGGTGGGAAATCCGTGACGGCTGCGTAGCGAGTGTTTGTCAGTTGGTAGCTGCGACACGTTTGGGACTGTCCGGCCCTGGGGAGACCCTTGGTCGGTGCGGCAGCAGCGAGAGGTGTTGTCTTCTGGGTGGGATGAACGTCACTTGCAAATAGGCGGATGCAGCTTGCGCGGGAAGAATTCATCCCCGCCCCCCCCTCCTTTTTTATATACTGGTCAGAACGTTTTTGATAGTTTTCATTGCTAGAACGCTTTATCTTATTCGGTGTATTCAGAGTTTGAAATAAAAAAGTTACAATGACAGGACCGCAGAAACTGAAGTCAGAATGCGCGAGGTGTGGAGTAAACCAGTGGGTGACGAACTTGAAAGAAGGTTGCTTCGAGAAGATCAACCACTCCAGCATGTGCCGCTTTTGCGAACTCATGCAGTTTTACGAGAAGCTAGAGTAGAGGGTCCGGCGGCTCGAGTCATCCAGCTCGGCTGTTGAAGGTGCGGTGGTCACTGACGCGGCTGCGCCCTCCACCCTAGAGCTCATTGATAGGATAGCCGCACTAGAAAGGCGGTCTAGCAGCGGACTGGACAGAGTTCGAGAGCGCGGAGAAAGGGTAGAGGTACAACCGGTGGTAGGGTACAAAATCAGTGTAAGGAATCGCCAGCGACCGACGTTGAATGCACGTAACCACGGCGCAAGGTGGAGGGAAGGGAGGACGCAAAGAAGGGGCCGATAGAGAAGGGTGGGAAGGCGGATAAAGAAAAAAGGGGGGAAGGGGCCTACTGATGGCCCAAAGAAACCGAAGGATGTAGCTGCCGGTTGGGGTGGGTTGGGTGGTGTAAGTGCGGCTGAGTCTATTGGTGGCGACGGGTATCGAAAGGTATCGGGCAAGAAGGCTTCGAAGCCGAGACCTGAGACCCCGGTGGCCGCTGTCAAGATTTTCAACCGCTTTAGTCTCCTGTGCGCGAAGGAGGGAGACACCGCTTTGATTGGGGACTCGCAGATCAGGGGCCAGGAGAAGTACTTTGCTTCTGCAAACCGAGACAGGAGAAAGGTAAGGTGCTTACCTGGTCTGGGAACGGCCGTTTAAGGAAGGAATTAGAGAAGCTGCGAGTGGCTAGTCGGAGGACTGCGATCTTTGTCCACGCTGGTGGCAACGACCTTTTCCTCAAAGGCGGTAGGGTAGGTTCGACAGAAGGGATCATCACCGAGATCATGTCTCTTGCGGCTTATCTAAAACTTAAGACAGACAGGGGAATGTTGATGGTATTTTACCGCGGATGAATCGCAGGGACCACGCGTTCAGTAAGGTCATTGGCATCAACGAGAGACTGCAAGACTTCTGCGTCCCAGTGGGGGTGAGGTTTGTTGACCCGTTCGACGCGTTTTCGGGTAGGTGGGACCTGCATCAGAGGGATGGTGTCCACCTCAATGTCAAGGGTAGAGGTGTGCTAGGCACGCTGCTAGACCGGCACCTACATCGTATTGTGAGGTCAAGCCCAGGGATTGATGATGGGCCCCACTGGGGAGAGATGATGTTGAGCCAGTGGCGGACATATCTTCAAGTGAAGGGTGTGTCCATGTACAGGCGGGTGACCCTCCTTCCCCGTTGGAGGTGGCTCAGCCTCCTGCGGAAGTTGCCCCCTCGTTGGTGAGGGGCTCTTCAACTTCCGACCACCTTGGCTGTTCGGCAAATGGGTCGTGCTAGGGGGCGGTAAGAATAGGGAAGGCTCCATCCGTGTAGTGCTTTTTAATGCTAGGTCGATTAGGAATAAGTTTTGCGAGCTATGGGCGCTCTTAGCATCAGAATACCAGGATATCGTTGCTATCACCGAGTTCTGGATTCATACTGATCGTAGGGACTGCGTTGGGGAGTTCGAGATTCCCGGGTGTAGAATGTTTCACAAAGACCGCACCCGTGAGGAGGGGTACTAATATATGTGAGGGACACGTTGAGTCCGGTTCACTGCCAATTCCGATCAGAACGGGAGCTGCTTGGCGTCGATCTGAACCTGGGAGGGACGAACTATAGGTTAATCTTGGTGCACAGACCTCCGCATCTCCTCCTCGAGGAGGATACAGCCCTGTACACTGAACTCCGTAGCCTGCTAGGGGAAAGGGCGTGTGTAGTTTTAGGAGACTTCAACTGTTGCGGCATAAAGTGGGAAGACAGGACTGCTGATGCCGAAGGGAGGAGGCTAGTTGACTTTGCTGATGAGAACTTCCTCACTCAGTGGGTCAATCGGCCTATACGAGGCGAAAGCGTTCTAGACTTAGTATTCACGACCGAAGACAACCTCGTTACTGGCCTCACCGTTGACGAATCGTTAGGTGGGAGTGATCACGGTCTGAATAGGTTCTGTGTCTGCGTCCCTCGGGTGAAGCGTAGTGACTCTAGAGGTAGTAAGCTCGAGCTACGACGGGAGGACTTTGTTGGCCTCCGGGATAGCGTAGGTGAGATGGGGTTAGAGGTCGATGGCGATGTTGAGGAAGTGTGGAGTGTATTCCGGGAGGAGTTTATGGTGCTGCAGTCCGCTGCCATACCCTCGAAACCGGTCACCCCTGCTTCAACGCAGCCTAAGTGGTTCAGTCGTGACATTGCTTCGGCTACCCGAAATAGGAAAGCTGCGTATAAGAGGGTGAAGGCCAATTGTTCCCATGAGAACACTGAAGCGTATGTCCGCCTGTGCAGGGAAGTGAAGGCGAAGGTTAGGCTAGTGAAACGTAACGAAGAACTCCGGATGGCAAGCCTCTGCAAGGGGAACCCTAAGGAGTTCTTCAGTTATGTTAATAGTAGAGAGCCCATTAGAAGCATCATAGGTCCGTTAAAGGACCCCAGCGGCATTCTGCGGACATCCGACGGGGACATCGCCAATGTGCTTAATGAGTACTTGCGGGAGTGTTCACCAGGGAGGACACCCGCGTCGTCCCCGAGCCAGGCGTCACGCACGAAGGT
This sequence comes from Bathynomus jamesi, assembly GCA_023014485.1. Lineage (NCBI taxonomy): Eukaryota > Metazoa > Arthropoda > Malacostraca > Isopoda > Cirolanidae > Bathynomus > Bathynomus jamesi. The sequence goes on along the minus strand of JAJOZX010001585.1, from coordinate 560,224 downwards.
GCTGGCCTGGATAGTGTTCGGTGTACCGCGACAGTCGTTGCCGATAGAATAGACAAACTGAGCGCGTTTAAGGCTCCTGGGCCAGACCAGTTCCTCCCTAGAGTGTTGCGGGAGGTGCGCGACCAGGTGGCTCCCTACCTGGCTACAGTCTTTAACAAATCGTTGGAGACGGGCCAGGTGCCTGGTGACTGGAGGGAAGCCAATGTGACCTCTACCTTTAAGAAAGGGGATCACGAAAGTCCAGGGAACTATCGTCCCATTAGTCTCACGACGGTTGTAGGTAAATTATTAGAGGGGATAATATCGGATAGAATCGTTGACCATTTCGAATCCTACAAGCTGCTTGTGGACTCCCAACATGTGTTTAGACGGCATACGTCGTGTCTCACCAACTTGCTCGAGTTTTTTCACGTCATGTTGAGTGAGTATGATAGGAGGGCGATTGATATACTCTATCTCAACTTTTAGACCAAAGTGCTCGCGCTGGGTATCGGTGGGGAAGTAGGTAGGTGGATTGAAAACTGGCTGAAGAATAGGCGGCAGACGTTTGTAATCAAAGGGGTTAGTTCGGGTTGGGCCTGGTCACTAGCGGGGTTCCTCAGGGTTCCATTTTGGGACCACTGTTGTTTATCATTTACATAAATGACATACACAGTGGTATCATCAGTAGGATCACCAAATTCGCTGATGACACGAAGCTTGGGGCCAATGCTGGGACGCCAGAAGCGATCGAGCAACTGCGTGCGGACCTACGTAGGTTAGGAGAGTGGTCCGAAATATGGCAAATGCCGTTTAACTTGGGTAAATGCAAGGTCATGCACATTGACTACCCCAATCCAAATTCAGACTACTCCATGTTGGGGAGTAATATCGAGGCCACTGATTTGGAAAAGGACTTGGGTGTGCTAATTAGCAACGACTTTAAGTTTACGAAACAGTGCGTAGAGGTGGAAAAGAAAGCCCAAAAGTTGTTGGGTTATATCAGGAGACAATTTCGATTGCGGAACAAGGAGATTGTGCTCTCTCTGTACAATTCTCTGGTTCAGCCGCACCTGGAGTATGCTGTGCAGTTCTGGTCGCCCACCATCAAGAAAGATACTGAGATGCTGGAGCGAGTCCAGGCGTGGGCCACAAAGTTAATCCCTTCTGTTAGGCATATGGGCTACAATCGATGCTTACGCGACCTGAATTTGTTTTTTACTGCGCGGTCAACTCATCGAGGTTTTCAAGTTCTTTCGCGGGTTCAACAATGTCGATTTTAGAAGCAATGTTTAATTTAAAATGATAACCCAACTCACAACAATGGTTAGAAGTTGGATTTGAAACGGTTTAGAACTGGTGTGTGTGGGAATTACTTTACGTATAAGATCTGTGAAACGTGGAACAGGCTACCTTCAGAAGTTGTGAACAGTTCTTCTGAGGATCTGTTCAAGAAAAGGTTAGACCGAATCTTGTACACTATTTAAGGGTGTATGAATTTTTCCCTGGCACCCGTTGCCATTGATATATCGTCGGTATGGGCCGCAAGGCCTTTTGAGGTACTATTTTTCCTTGTAACTCCTTGTAATGTAACGCTCTTTCTCTCTCTCTCTCTCCCTCACTCTCATATATATATATATATATATATAATATATATATATATATATATATATCCCTTTAAAAAGTAGGTCTAGGGCTGGGTGAAAAGTCTGGCGTTCGCCAGAATGAACAATTCGGGCCAAAGCCATCGAAAGCAAAGGTGAGCCTATATATGTAAAAATCTCTCTCTCTCTCTCTCTCGCTCTAAGTTGGAGTGTAAACATCCTTCCACGGTTGGCAGTTTTATTTTCTCGAGGCATGAACAATAGGGTGTGTCAATTTTGGGGGTGAAATGACTAAATTGAAAATCATGTGATTTGGTAGCAATTTAATGTAATCATTTGGCATACAAAATAATATCCTTGTTTCAAAAACAATAAAAAATAACTCCTACCTACATCAATTTTAATTCAAAAATTTCATTTTTCCGTAAATTCATAACAAAATAACAAATGTGCGCAAACATCCTATCAACATTTAAAGTGGCAATAGGATATCATTCAGAGTCTTTATTTGAAAGTAACCAATGCAGTCATGTCCTTTTTGCTGCGGCTCCTTGACATCAGCATTCGGCTTGCTACTTGCGCTTTGATGTAGCCTTCTCGCCTCTCGTGACTGTAAACTTGACTAGCTGCTTCTGTGACCATTTTCACACATCTCTCCACACTCTCAGTGTGAGAAGGCCACTTTGGCACTTGCATTGGGGCCTCTTTAAGTTGTGTTAAATTTTTGTTTGTTATGCATGTTGTCAGTTGTGGCTCCGAAACTTCCGAACTCAAGTTAACTAATTCTGACAATTTCGTGGCATCGACGTTTATCGGAGGTACCTTCCTTGTCTGAACAGAGCAGTCTCCCAGCTGGTCATCATCTAGTGATGTTCCTCTAAGCTTTAGAATGATTTCCACAGCCTCAGTTCGCTCTTTGGTACATTGGCTGCAGAGTATTGCTTTCAAAACTGCCTCTGGCCTAGCATACCAAGCGGACCTTCTCACCACAGGTAACACGATGTCCACCACTACTTTCCTTTGGGTTCTCAGTAGCTGTAATTGAAACAAGATGTGGTTGGGCGCCTCCATCCACATTGGATTAAGTTTTACATTGAACCAGTGAGGAAGATAAAACCCAATAATAAATTCAACAATCAACATCAAATTCTGTAGCATTTTGCCCTTCAGGGCATGTTTGGAAACCCAAATCCTGCAGAAACGAATCGCTGTAGTTAACCAACGACTGTGACTTACGGGTCCAATCTCCAAGAGAGCCAGATTTTGAGGCAACTCTCCTGATCTGATTGCTTGAACAATACGATAAGCGTAAGATTGATCCGTGCTGAGGTCTTTGATAACTTCTTCAGACAACACTGGAAGGGGAGGGCCTACTTTGACCTTTTACAAATTTTGAATTTATTTCTAATTCCGTTGCTTCATCTAGCATGTTGCCAAGGGGGCCTGACCACTTGTTGTTGCTCTTTGTAGGACCATCAAGTTCCTGGATGAGACGACGAAGAGGTAGTTCCCCTGTGTGCAAATCACATACAATCCAAACAAGCCTTCTTCCAAGTTTTTTCTCTAAATGCGTTATAACACCGCCCTGCCATCCAGTGTTCACCGCAGTTGAGTCTCCACCAACGGCCTGCAGTGAACTGTCAAGTCTTCTTTCTTGAAGCCAACATATTATTTGATCAGCAATTGCCTCTGCATGTTTCTTGCCTTCTACTTCTGCTTCAGGAACAAAGTGAAACAAACAGCGGCCACCAGGTTCGGAACACACAGAGTAGTGTTCTTCTTTGATGAGACCGGGAAACTTTCTGTCCATTCCCTCTACCTCTAGGAGAACTTTTGTGTCATCTCTTCTTCCATCAAACAAAAGGCAAGAGAGACCTTCCTCCTTCAAATCTTTTTCATGCTGATCAGATATTTCCTTCATTATTTTTTCTTGTGCTCTTCTTATCTTATTATGATCTATCACTAAGGATGTATCCTCTCGGCTGATGTGGCCTGCATCTATCCAAGCGGCAGTGGCAATCTCTGCAGTCTCTCGTAGCCTAGTATGGTGGCGAATAATGGCAAGGGCAATGTTTGAGATGTCTTTAGTGTTGTATTTCATTCTCTTCGGCGAAGGTTCAGATGGCATTTTGGAGCTATCATCTGATGTTGCTTCTTTCTGTTCATCTGAAGAGCTTTCAAAGAAGTGAGAAACCTCTTGATAGAGCTCTTTATCTCTTTGGGTGACTTCTTCACTCTTCTTTTTCTTCCTTTCTTCCCTCTCTCGGATTTTCTCTTTTTTCTTCGCAATAACAATCTGTTTTTTGGTTTCTGAATAATCTGCCGAACCAATCTGCATACTTCCTTGGCCTCCTGCCTTTGTTCTCTGCGCCTTTATGAAAGCCAGCTCCAAAACAGGGATCTTCTTCTCACGAGGACAGCGACAATCAATGTGAGGGTGAGGTTCTCCTCTGCATGAGGGAGAACAATTGGCTTCAGAACACAACTCTATGGGACACTGGCAGTTAAAAATGTCAAGAAGAGTATCAAGTGTGTGCAGAAATGTATTTTTCTTTGCTAGTTTTCCTTTACCAAGTGATGTCTCAACTGCTTTGTGCCACAGCTTTGTTAATTTTAGCTCAATAGTTCTATACTGATTGAGTACAGGTGGTTTGAATAACACATTAGCTTTTTTCCACTGATGCAGAAGAGGGAGAATCATGTCCCTTATGAGCTCTTTCTCTGTGTAGTTCCTTCTATCCTTTGTATTTTGTTCACGAAGGAGTAACCCTAGTCTCAGCATGTCTCGCACTGTTGGTAGTTCTGATACGGGAAGCTCCTTGCCTGTACCGACTAACAGGCTCAAGAGGCATGACGACTGACCTCTTGTCTTCAATTTTGGCATCTTAGTAATATCTAAAAAGAAAGAAAAACATTTAAGTATTTTATATCAATTACGATGTTTCAAAGTTTAGTCATTCGATGTTCTAAAATTCAATAAAAAAATATTTCATGCGATTACAACATAATTAGAGAGAAGAATATGATAATAATAAATAATTGTAATAATCAATAATCCATACTTACAGTTAAACTGTAGTATTCGTCTAGTAGAATAACTATGAAGTAGGTACAAGAGCAATAACAGCAAACCACCGTCTATGACATCTAAGAGGCAACTGAGGACTGAGAGTGAGGGACAGTTCTGAAACATTAAGGTAAAAATGATGTAGGTAAGGGTTATTTTATTCCATTTTGGTTGGCTAATTTCAAGTTTTGACATGAAAAGACACTATATTTTCACTACCAAAATTGATTTGAAAAACGTTGACAAAATTGGCACACCCTAATATATACCGTATATATCTGTACACAATTATATTAAACAGCGTTCTGTTCGAGATCATAAACTTTGGGGGTTGATGACCCGCAACCTGGAATACTCTGTCATTTTTTTAAATTTATTTATTTTATCGTTCTGAATCGAATTTAGATAGGGCACCTTAAACCGATTCACAAACCAACCTCGTTAAGTTTCTCGTATAAATGCAGGCTTACCATACATTCAACTCCCCCACCAACTCATCGGGGCAGAATACAAGATAAAGAAAACGCATTTCTCCAGGGGCGTACCTAAAGTATTTGGCACCCGGGGCGGATCCTTCCTTTGGCACCCCCCATAAATAATTTTAAAATTTAAACACACAGAAAAATATATTGTTTGCAAGTAGATTTTTAAACTGTACAGTACTGTCATAAGCAAAGTGGAAATAAGAAAAATGCAGGACATTCAAAATTCAGTGAACAGGTAATGCTGCATTTTATTTTATACAAAAAACAGAGGAAATCCATTCTCAACGCTCAGCCTATTCTTCAAAGGTAAATAGAGAGGATTCACAATCTCTGCTTTCGAGCCTTAATTTCTGCAAATTGATCAATGACCTCATTAAAATTCACCTTCTTTGCATATTCTTGTTCAATTGAAAGTAAAGCCAGGTTTGTCAATCTTGTCTGACGCATTGTCGAGCGAAAGAAATTTTTTATCAATTTCAATTTGGAAAAAATTCTTTCACATGAAGCAATAGACACACAGACAGGCAAAAAGAATCTCAAACACAGTGACATTAAAAAAAAATCATGCAGTCATATCACCACCACCATCGTAAGATCACCACATAGTCATCATAAAAGACTGAGTCGTACACATCATCGTTACTTCAGTAGTCATGGTTGTAGGAAAAAAGTCAAGTCTAAAGTTTAGTGCAAAGTTTGACTTTCCTGTGTCTTTTTACTGATAACCAGTAGTCACAGGGACCACCATTCATAAACATGAGTTTCTATAACATCACGACGATGCATTTATAAACACTTAAACACCACTATGATACCACATTGTCAAAAATTACTGGACACTGGTATAAGTACCATGATATTGTTATAAACACCAGCACTTTATGATTTATCATAATTATTTAATGAAACATACCTCATGTATGTGGAGTCACAGTGTCATGTGAACAAGACTTGGAATGTCAGTTGCAGCCAACTGGCTATGCTCAACAAACTGATGACTAAAATTTCAACAAACGTTCGCCTTTCGATGTAATTTTTATCAAATATTTAATTTTTCGTTTGTAAATTTTGTATTGCCAATAAAAATAAAAATTTACTTTATAGTGGAAATTAACATTAAGCTGTTGTAATAGTTTGAACATTTTACATTTTTTTTCTTACTTTGGCGAATTTTTCATTTGGTTTGAAAACTTGTACTGGTATTTCAACTCTCCCGATGGCACCCCCTCCTGGCTGTCACCCGCGGCGGGCGGACCGCCCCCCTCGCCACCCCCCTTAGTACGCCACTGCATTTCTCTCTCTCTACGAATGGGAATATCTGACACGCCCCAGATTTCACGGGGCAGCCAATCACAGCCCTGTGGGCGGACCACAGAGCCTCTGGTTGAAGTCTAGGCGGGCCTATACGTCAAGCTCCGCCCAAAATTCACTGATAGCCAATAAGAACCTCGCCATTCGTGTGGTGTAGGTTGATCACAATCACAAGTCCCATTTATAAAAGGGGGCACCGCATCACAGGACCTCATTTCAGTGGTTTTTTCGCTCAATGCTTTTGAAATAACCACCATCAGCTACAACTCTCCCGAATTGTTTGAAGATGAAGATTTCTACCCAACGGCTGCGCTCCATCTTTTCAACGCTGTGGACCGGAACACTCTACTTTCAACGCAAACTGTTGCAGAAAGTTGCGATGCATTGCAAGATCCAACGGACACCTCATTTGAAATGTAAGTGATTGATTTGTGATTATATACACTGCGATTCATTTAGTGTTTTTAATTATTGTCTGTTTCCTTCGCGGTTATTTCGGCATATATATATATATATATATATATATATATATATATATGTTGGAGCTTTAGTTGTACATTTCTCGATAATTTACAGAAAGTTCTACAGAGAGGATTTTAGAAATATTAAAAACTATTAAGAATTGTCTGAGGGTTCGAGACCTGTTGCAGGCAGACGAAGCGTAGCACACGCAGCTATTCTTACTTTTGAGCTATAAATTAGCGTACTTGCTTTTAATTATTCAATGAGATGTCTTAGCACACCCAGCCAATCTTCCTTTTGAGCTGTAAATTCGTGCATTTGCTCTTAATTATTGTATGTTTCCTTCGTGTTTATTTCGGCATATATATATATATATATATATATATATAATATATATGGTGGAGCTATGCGGCTCATTCACTGTTAATTAACTTACAAATGCCATAATAAATGTGTTTTGAAGATTAGTTTGTGATTTAAGCGGAAGTGTATATACACCTTTCCACAATATAGATACAATATAAATATTAAAAACTATTAAGAATTGTCTGTGGGTTCGAGACCCGTTGCAGGCAGACGAAGCGTAGCACACCCAGTTAATCTTACTTTTGAGATGTAAGTTAGCGTACTTGCTTTTTATTATTCTCTGAGCTGTCTTAGCACACCCCAGCTAATTTTCCTTTTGAGCTGTAAATTAGTGCACTTGCTTTTAATTATTGTCTATTTCCTTCGTGGTTATTTAGGCATATATATATATATATATATATATATATATATATATATATATATGGTGGAGCTTTAATAATACATTTCTCGATAATTAAAAGACAGCACCGCAGTAAGAGTTTATAAATATTAAAAAACTTTTAAGATTATCCCGATGCTTACTTTTGAAAAATGTTAGGATACCTGCTTTGTAATTACAATACCAGGTGTCCTATTCGTGATTTTCCCTTATTGTATCTCTTTAATTAAACTAGTTTAATTTTACTTAACTTTATTTGATTCAGCATGAACTAATCATGTTAACTTCTCATTAAAGGGACGATGCGGAACTTGATCGTGTTATAGCTACTTTTCGTTTTGATGAAAGGGGAATAAATGATATGGATGCTTTCCGCACAGCCAACCCAGCGACCTGAATACAGAGGTCGAGGTTTTGGCTCACATCCGGTCCAACGAATGCCAAGTCATCGAGGAACTAATGTAAGTATTTTTAGGATTAAGAACAAAACACATTAGAGGCGGGGCCACCAGCTTGACCTCCGTGTGAAAAGAGACCAACGCACGAAACAACATAAGGTTCATAAGGTACAGTATTTTCATTTAATTTATTAAATGGTAGAAAACATGTACAAAGCGGAACCACTGTCCAATAAATAAGTCTTAATGGCGACAAATAGGCCTTTACACAATATAGATACACACCTTTACACAATACAGCGGGTGCTAACATATGGGAACTTTTTTATTTGTTTGCATACCAACTCGTCATTCATTTCAGTGTCGCACAAATCGAATAATTTAAAAAAATTATAAATCCCTTCCCACGTGACATGTGCATGAGAAATGAGAGGCTGTACATGCCGCACGTGTTACTATAATATCCTTGAAAGCGATAGGGGTTCCATACAATCTCGGGTACATGTATCTGCTCGATAAATTGTACAACCACAGCATCATTCCAGGGCTGAGTTCCGAGTGAGTCAAAATAGAACATTCTTTCCCTATTTTTAAAATAGATTGCAAACCAATGAATCCTTTCACCTCCCACAATGTCGGTGTTCGCGATAATCCCGTACAGGTTTCTCGTAGTTGGCAATTTCAATATTTCATTCTTCGCAAACACGCCGACAAATTTGGAGCGTTTGATTCGATCACTTTTAATTACTCTCTGGAGTGTATTCGCGTCTATTTTGAAAGTCTGTGACCACGTTCCTGAAACGGTCAACTTCTATTAGTGCTTGTGATTCGAGGTACACGAGTACACGAAGAGGAACGTCTATAGGCTTGGCAAATTCCAACCTGACTGAGATATTCCCAATCTGTTATGGACTTAAGTGGGTATTTACGCTAGCAGACAAGTGAGGCGTAACATCAAATTAATATATTTTAAATTCTTCGAAAAATTCTTTCTGCGTTACGCCAAACCGAAGTTCATTAGAGCCACCTGAATTATGAGCCAGACTACTATGAGCTCTCGCGCAGAGCTAGAACACAGCGTCTGATGAGTATTCCGTAATCATAGTCCCTCCCAAAGCGATGCCATTTACATATAGAGTTATATTTTTTTGGCCGAAATTCTCGAATTTAATGGCACTCTTTTTATATTTTCCGTTCGTCGAGGCGTGGTTCTGCATTCCAATTAATATCCTTTTAGGTAGGACTCCAAGGGCAACGTTTTCTAGTTTCTTCGAGGCCAACCCGGCGGGAAATGTGTATAGTTTGATATGTACCCTGTTAATTTTGTATTTTAATGTGACGTGTATTAAGTCTTTCTAAATTTCTATTTGTTTTGGCGAAATTAATTTCTCTTGGCGTACACGCAAATACGTCTCCATGATGTGAATCACAACGGGTTTCGCGCCCTCTTCTTGATCAGACCCCAGATTTATGCAGAACTCAGGACTCGTGCGAGTGAGCTTTAGTTTCAGATCGATGCCGTTCATAAGCAGTTTCTCCTGAAATGTGACGTCTGTATGATGACGTCTAAAACACTCGTATATCTTTTTTTTTAGAATTTTTTAATTTATCCTTTATAGTACTTTCATCTTTAGTCTGGTAATATCCCTCGGCGGTTAAAAAGGTGTCATTCGCTTCCTTTGAAAAGTTGAGGACATTTTCCAGATAGGCTCGTAGGTGATAATATCCCGTTCCTGCCGAGATGTTAACCTGATTTAAATACACCTCACACTGGCTGAATATGGAGTGTAAAAAGTAGGTTTCAGGGTACGCACAACAACTATCATCGCAGTCCATTCCATCTGAATGGGCTATACGCAGTTTAGCGTACATGTGCATACAGCTCGGGTCCAAAAAGTAAGGGCATGAGCTGGATATCACGAATTCTAAAAGGGCAATCGGCGAACTAATTGTGTTTAATGGGTTAATAGTAATAAATTCACTATTCTCAATAGAGACCTGAGTGGGGGGGGGGCATATCAAAGAGGGACAGTTCCGATTTACAGCATTGTGAACTATACGGATTGATGAAACGCGCCATGACGAGTCAGAAATAGTGCCACCTCTCTCGACAACTCGTAATCAGCTTATGATTCGTGAGAGTAGTGTCCTCAGCTTATATCAGTTAAAAAAATGATCAGCTATTGGTTTCATATGCTTAGATTACTTCTTTTTTGATTTACTTTTACGTTTAGTTACCCGTGGTGGTACCCCTTCTTCCTGGCAGCTCTTTTCTTTCCGCCACCACGTATTTTTCGCTTTGCATCTTTGATGATTTCGTCCCGTACGTTTTAAATGTTTTTTTAGAACTTCTTTAGGTTTAGTTCCACCCATTATATCTTCTGCCGCGTTAAAACCTGTCTGTAACGCCTTCCTCCCTAGGTATCTAGCACTCCTCTTAACAGTGGGACAGCAGTTCGTAGTATGGATGAAAAAATGGATCCAAGCCCACTCCCACGCTGATATCTCACCCCTCGATAGACTGTGAATGGCCTTCGGGTCATTATAAACGACGAAAGTGTAGTTTCACTATTAAGCTCCTATCACTGAGTGGGAAATTTTTTTCCCTCAATCGTTCTTATATATATCGAGATGTTGGTTAATAGATTAGTCGCAACATTCACATAATGGGGCTTGTCATATGTAATGCTCAAACTTTTCCCTCTATGGTTGGGGATGTGTGCAATGCGCAACAGGCGCGCCTGGGTGTCCCCAACAAATTGGTGCTCTACGATATTTCTGTAAATATAGCACATATTTGCGGATGGAGAGCTTTCACCCAATTTCTCCATCTTCAATTGATACATTAAGCTGGACAAGTCATGCTGTGCCTCGTGAAAGGTATCTCTTTGGAGAGCTGCGCTATATCAGGCCTCAGCCACAATTGTGAACAGCTCTTTATCTTTAATATTTCTACTAAGCGTTGATTTTAACTTCAGTGTGCATGCAGGCGTGTCTATGTTTACGACTTCAAAAAGTAAATCGTTTGTCAGGTACGACTTTTCAAGACTCTTGTTCAATCCCGTCACAATGTCCATTAGGGCATATCATACTTTTCCGAGTCCGAATTTCACTCTGGATAATATGTATTTTTATGTAAATACGAATATTCAATTGAACACAACCTCATATTTTTAACCCTTTGTCGTAATTTGTTGCCATTTAGACACATTAACTTACTTGGCCATAGATGGCATGAAAGTCTGGAGGGCCAAGGAGGAAGTAATGGCTTCATCAGTTGAAGCTCTCACGCAGAGGTCAGAGGAGAAGATCTCTGGGATATTCTTTGATGACAAGCAGGATAGGAACACAAAGGTATTGAAAGATGACGAAGTGACAGGGAGATTTCATCCTGGAAAAGTGATCGAGGAGCATTACACTATCACGTGGGAGCCTCAAGGAAAGTACCTCTTCCATTTCACTCCCGAGGAACCTGAGGAGGGAGAAAAGCCTGCTCGTAAGATCGCTCAGGGCCTGCATGAGTGGCTTCTGGATCACGGAGCTGACAAGAGCTTTGTAATGATTAGAGGAGACTCTACCAACACCAACACTGGGTGGTCTGGAGGCGCCATAGCCCTATTGAAGATACTGGGTCGCAAGTGCCACTGGATGATCTGTCAGCTCCATGTGAACGAGCTCCCCCTGAGGCACTTAATCATCAAGCTGGACGGCCCTGTAACTCCCCGGTCAGGCTTCAGTGGGCCTTTTGGAAAACTTCTTGAGAAAGTGAATGAACTTGAGGTCAACTTCAACTTCAAACCAGTGAAAGGAACTGAAGATATCATAGAGCTGCCAGTAGAGATAGTCAAAGCTCTCTCCACAGACCAGCACAAATGCTATCTTCTGATCAAAGCCATCAAGTCTGGAAGTCTCAGTCCACAGTTGGCTGGTCTCAAATGCGGACCTCTGAACCAATCCAGGTGGCTCACTACTGCACAGGCCATCTTGCTGTTATGGATGAGGGAGCACGGACTGAAGGGGGAGGTGTTGAGGAGTCTCGAGGTCCTCGTGGAGTTCTGCCTTAACTTCTACTACAAAATGTACTACGACATCAAAGTGAAGCACCACCTCAAATTTGGTCCTGCACACGTTTTTTCAAGCATGAGGCTGCTGAGGAACCAGACTACCGAGGTCAGGAACATCATCTCTGCTGCAGTGATAAGAGGATCTTACCACGCACATCCTGAGAACATCCTGGCTTCATTCCTGTGCAGTGAGGATGAGCATCAGAGAGCTTTTGCTGTGAGAAGATCAGAGAAGGAAGAGACTTTGGTGATACGACAGTGAGGCCCATAAAAATCCCAAAGTCAATCTGCAAGCCACTTCACCTGAGGATCTCATCAACTGGGAATCAGAGAATATTTACGAGCCTATTTTCACCTGCAAAATGACCTTGACTGAGCTCGAGGATCTCGGGAAAATTCCACTCAAAGTGGACGCTTTCTCTGTTCATACTCATTCCTGCGAGAGAGCTGTACAGGAAGTCTCAACTGCTTCCCAAGCTGTATACGGTCACGAGAAGAGAGATGGGTGGGTAAGAGCCAGGATAGACCATCGAGAAATGCTCCCAGTGTTCAGATCGAAGCAGGACATACTTAAGAGCTTTTCCGGTTCGAGTGGCTGATGAAGAGGCTGAAGCCATCGTTAATGCTCATAAATGCTGAAAGTCAACATAAGATCATAATATAAGATCTTATGAGGCCACGCTTTTCAGGGATCCAGGAAGAACAGGCGTGTAAACCTACACGTGGAGGTGGCAAGTCTCCCGCTACTCGACCAGAGTAGAGCTGGTGAGCCGCGCCTATTCTTTGAAGAAAAACTTAAAATTCTTAAGTTTTACGTGAAATCTAAACATTTTTTCAGCACCCAGAGGTGTTGAAACACGCAAGCAAGCAAGGATGAGGTCAGAAAAGCAGCTTTTAGACTAAATCATATGCAGAACAGCTGCGCGCTTTGGTTTGGGTGCCCTGAGGCTGCGTTAGGCAGCCTTCAAATCAGAAAATCGCGATTTTGACCATAAAAATGAGATTTTTTGGAAAAGTTGCAAATAATAAACCCATCTTAGAATTAATTTTTACATAGGAATACATATTAGCCACTTTGTTTTTCCAAAATTTCAACCCTGAACCCAGAGTATGATATGTCCAAATGGCCGAAACACGTATTTCTGTTCATTTGCACAAGAAATGAAAATTTGTGTGTATTCTTCCAATTAATGTTTCATCTTTCCCTTTCGATCTATTTTGGTTAACAATGTTATAGAGAAAATTCTGGTACCCTTATAAATATTTATATATAGTTGTCTAGTTTATATATAGTTATCTAGGGGGGTAGGCTTTTGAAAAAGAAAAAATTCACGCTCAGATTGTGTAGCTTCTATCTTATTTTGTTTGACCTTAAACCTCTCGAGTGGTTACCTCAGGCTCTCCATCGATTCCCCGACCCCATTAAACTCCATCTCCCCTAGATCCCCGATGCGAAGGGAGGGTTATAAACTTTAAACGGCCCTTCGTCTCGTTCGGTTTTAATTTTTAGAGATTCTCCTTTCGGGCACTTCATTTTTTTTTTCCATAAGATACATACGAATACATATAGCTCTTTTAACATGGCTGGTAGACGTAATGAAAATGGTCAGCCTCGGACAAACCACCTTTTAACGGTGTCTCCGCAAATCCTTTTAGAATTTAAAAAAGGTACACCCGTCCAAAATTTAGCTAAAGATGATATCGAAACGTATTTTCAAACGTTTACGTGGAAAGCAAATTTAAAGAAAATTAGCGACCGGGATCAGGTAACGATCATTCTGGGTAAGTTGGAAGGGTCGCAACTGTACAAGGTGATAGATTTGCTTCCGGACCCGGAGTCTTGCACGATAGAGGAATTACAGGACGCCTTATCATCAAGACACACCGAACAAAGGTTTTTGTTGTTATTTAATTCTATTGGAAACCTCCAAATCATTCCTCATATGTCGTTCCCTGAATATTCTACTATCGTAAAGAATAAAATCTGCGGAGCTTTTGACAAAAGCAGAACATTTTCGGTAGACGAAGTAGCTTTGATATTAACCAGCTTGGCCGTGAAACGGAATGTCCTGAAGGCATTACCGTCAACATTCGACCCGAAAGATGTCGATACCCTGGCAAAGAAATTTGACCCATCTGAATACGAATTAGATCCGGATGAATTAGTGAATTGGTGTAATCCGTCCGGTCTGACGAAAAATAAAGCGTCTTTCCCCTTATCACCAATGCCATCACCGAACATCCACCCCCCCTCCAACTACTTCCACTACCCTCCCCGGCAACTGATTCTCTCCAACTTTTTACACCCTCCCAACGCGTCACAGCTGTCCACGAGAGATCCCCAACGAAAATACTGCCCATTTTGACGCATTCAGTGTAATTCTTTGAAGGAATGTTTTCGTAACCCACCGAGAGGCACTTCATTTCATTACAACATGCCACGGCATACGCGTAGTACGTGCCCCACTTTTTTAGGAAATGGACCCCTTGCAAAGAGGCAACGGACGTTATATGCCCTCCCAAGCTTAATACGAAACAACGACACACTTCGACAATTCAAATTTTGCCGACAAAAAACATCAATAAATCTGCTCAACCACTAGGCCCCATACTTAATGCGAAGCCTACTCTAACTGCGAAAAATGCATGCCCCATGATTCGCGTTCAAATGTTTCATAATGTTTACCGTACTCTTATAGATTCTGGTAGTGATATTTCGCTAATTAAGAGTTCGGTTGCCTCTAATTTTGTATATCAGGGGTTCAAGGTCAATTCATGTAATAAAATCCTGAGAGCTGCGAACGGAAAATGCATTCGAACAGACGGAAGTATTCGACTGCCAATAAATTTGAACGATGACAAATTTTACTATCATAATCATAATTTTGTTATTGTAAACGATGTTTCATTTCCGGGTGCGTTACTTTTTGGATCAGACTTATTAAAACGAGCCAGTGCCATTATAAAATATAAGGCAAATTCAGATATTCAGTCTATCAAATTATTTAAAACATTTTTCCCATCATTGTTCAACGAAATCCCGTTGATTCAAGTAAATGTAGTCAAAGTTTCAAAGCATTCCCACATGCACTTTGCAATGGCTCCAAAAGATTTTGATATTCCTGCATTCACGTCGACGCGATATTTTGTTAAAATACATAATATTCCCGACGATACCTGCGTTTTAAGACTCTTCTAAGTTACCGTCAGACATCGAATTTCCACCCAATTTGGCCTCGTAAACAAGGGAAGAGTTCCTTTAGCAATTTAGAATTATTCGAGTAAAAATTTAAAAATTCCGTTTCATTCAGTAATAGGCCAAATACATATTGTACAAGAGGAAATGCAACCTCAGACTGACGTTCCTCCTCATTCAGTTTGTGTTATGTCGGTAACCTCTGATACAGAATTAGAAATACAGTTCCAACAATTGGAATTGTCTCATTTGAATGACACTAAAAATCTACGTTACTAATACTTTTACGTAACCATAGAAACGCCATTTCCTTAAATAAATTCGACCCTAAGTGAAGTGCCAGACGTTCTTTGTTCAATAGAAACTGGTAATAGCGGGCCTATCGTCTCTGCACAGTACAGATTACCGTACTCGTCGCACGCTTTAGTGGAACAGCACATTCAAAATATGTTAAAAATGGGGGTTGTTCAAGAGTCCGAAATTTCCTGGCGATCACCGATTCTCTTAGTGAAAAAACAAAATGGGGGAACGAGATTAGTCGTTGATCTTCGTAAACTGAAAGCAATTACGAAGAAAGATACTTAATTAATTAATAGATCCGAAGACATATTTGATAGCCTAAATGCCTTAACAGTGTTTTTCACCTTAGATTTGAAGCATGTTTACTATCAAATAACCCTTAATCCGGAAGATCGTCAAAAGACTGCATTTATGGCACCTAATGGCCTATTTGAATATAGAAAATTGCCAAACGGAGCGACCAATGGTCCGGCTATATTCTCACGAACTATGAATCAGATTTTACAAAAACAAATTCAGGATAACATATGTATTCGTTTATTGATGACATTATCGTCACAGGCCAAAATTTTGAACATTATTTGAGCAATTTAGATAAAGTATTAACGCAGCTTGAAACTTACAATTTAAAACTGGGCTTTTCAAGATGTAGTTTTGCGAAGAATACGGTAAAATTTCTTGGCCATGAGGTTTCTGAGCATGGCATTTCCCCATCACCTGAGAAATTGACTTGTATTCAAGAGGTCTCACCACCAACCACAATAAGAAAAGTTAGAAATTTTTTGTGGCTAATAGGCTTTTATCGTAGTTTCATCAAGGATTTTTCGGTTATTGCAGGACCTTTGACCGAATTAACGCGACAGAACAATAGATTTAAATGGGAAAGATCACATCAAATCGCATTTGACACATTAAAGAAGAAATTAATAGAGGCTCCCATTTAACAAAGTCCAGATTTTACGAAACCATTCCACTTATACACAGACGCGTTAAATAAAGGACTCGATGCAGTTTTAACGCAGATGTCACAAAAATCTATAACTGAGACAGGATTCCCTTTGCCCATTGGTTATTTTTCTAGGAAACTTAAAGATTCTGAAGTCTCCAAATCGACAATACAGAAGGAGACAATGGCTGTAATTGAGGGGGTTAATAAGTTCGCGCATAATGTGACGGGCGTAAAATTTCATATTCATTCCGACCACCGGCCACTAGCATACATACTTAATAAGAAGAAGAAAATTCCAAAATTGTGTAGATGGGCACTACAGTTAAGTAGTTTTGACTTCCAATTTCATTACTTACCCGGAAAAGCAAATATTTTAGCCGACAACCTCTCAAGTACAATAGAAAAAGAGACGCGTCCAGTAGGCCCAGCCTTGAATGTTAACACGGCAGGCTCAGACGACTGTGTTCAATCGGTTTTTCAGTTAGATTTAGAAATCGTACAGAAAGCGCAGTCAGAGGACAAATTTTCGTAACC
This sequence comes from Bathynomus jamesi, assembly GCA_023014485.1. Taxonomy (NCBI): domain Eukaryota; kingdom Metazoa; phylum Arthropoda; class Malacostraca; order Isopoda; family Cirolanidae; genus Bathynomus; species Bathynomus jamesi. The sequence goes on along the minus strand of JAJOZX010001585.1, from coordinate 543,130 downwards.
CATTATACAGTATTTGAACGGCGATTGTAATGCACCTCCTCGGAATTCGAGTGAAAGCCATTTATACTATTTAGACGAAGGCATATTATATTGGGTCACGGAAATTCATAAGAACACAGCGCATATTAGAAATCAACTTGTCTTACAAAAATCTTTAGTCATAGCTGTTCTACAGTTAACTCACGATTCTCTTGTAGCGAGTCATCAGGGTTTCTTGAGGACCTTAGAAAGAATGAGATCAAATTTTTATTGGACAAATATGATCAAAGACATTAAAGCAGTGGTTCTGAACGTGTGTGCCGCGATGCCTTCAGAGTTGTCCCGCAAAATAGTGACGGCAATTATATTTTTACTGGTATTTTGATGTGAAAATTTAGTCTCGGCCATATATTTAGTCTCAAACCAAAGTCTCATCCAGAACAAACTAAGTTTCGGTCTAAATTTCCAAGTAGTCCCATTTTGAATAACCAAAGAAAACGTTTCAACCACCAAAAAAAACTATTTCTGGGGAACTTTAATAAACTGCAAAAATAATTTTGATTATTATATTACAGAAAATAATGATGATGAAATAATAATAATAAAAAAAATAATTAAATATTTATGAAAAATATAATTTTCGTATTATAATTAAAGGTATTTCTGTGTGTTTATATATAATATTAAAGTAACTTTTTACGGATTTAAAAGATAATTCTTAAAGCCCGGTGGATGTCACGTGATTTCATGAGCAGGTCCAAAAACGTTCGTAAATCTAGTTGCCAGTTACCTAGTAAACTGCTTAAAAACAATAGTAATTTGCTATCACGGATTATTTTGTATAACTCCCCAACTATTAGGTCTATAATTACTTTTCAGGATATAATTATAATCATTATATATATATATATCGTACATATATTTATAATTATTTATTATTATATATAGATAGACGGAGCCTTAAGTTGACATTACTGTGGGCTGTGGCTTTCAGTCTGTTTTCTTCCTATTTTGTGACAAAGTGGTTTTGCAGTGCTATTCTAAATCTATTCAATGATAAATGCAGCACCCTCGAAATTGATAAATTTATTATAAGAAAACGCAGCAATGATGGTTGTGAAAACAATGATAACGAAAATAACGCTTTGAAAATCACCCAGATAAATAAACAGAGGAAGATTTCCAAAACTGTTCATCGTCATTATGATAAGAGTTATTTGATTTTCGGTTTTTCTTGGTATGGAAATGTGAAAATTGTCCTCTCCCATTATGTGTCGTGTGTGGTGAAAAACTGGCGAATGAAAGTGTGGTTCATAGCAAATTAAAAAGACATTTCACATCTAAACATCCAAATGATCAGGGAAAAGACTTGAACTATTTCAAAAGATTATTATGCCAGCAATCAAAACAAGCAACTAATTTTAAAAAAAATCATAAAATTGTCTGATAAAGCTCAAATAGCTTCTTACGAAATCTCAGAAGCTATTACGCATACTATATCGGAGTCACTTATTATACCTGTGTGCCGTAAAATTGTTAAGAGAATGTTTGGTAGCGAAGCAGAAAAAGAAATTATGAAGATTCCTGTTTCTAATGATAGTGTCCATAGCAGGATAAAATATTTATCAGCTGACATAGAAGAAAACGTATGTAATAAACTTCAAAATTCAGATTTTGCTTTGCAAGTTGATGAATCAACTGATATTAGTGGCAGAACACATCTTTTGGCATTTATTCGTTTTATTGACGAAAATAATATAGTTAATCAATTCTTTTGTTGTAAGGAACTTCCAGGAACCACAAGAGGTCGAGACATCTTTGATACTTTGATTGGCTATTTAGCACAATGGAAATTGTCCTGGAACTCATGTGTTGGTAATTGTACGTCGGGGGCTCTATCGATGATCGGATCAATCAAAGAATTCACTACACTTGTAAAAAAGGAAAATCCAAATGCCATATTCACTCATTGCTTTTTACATAGAGAAGTACTTGTTTCAAAGACATTAGGAATTGAGTTAAAAAATGTACTAGATCAAGTTGCCAAAATAAAATGAGACCATTAAAAACACGCCTGTTCGAAAACCATTGCAAAGATATGGATGTACAATACGAACGTTTAATGTTACATACTGAAGTTCGATGGTTGTCAAGAGGAAAGGTTTTATGATGCGTATATGAGCTGAAAAAAGAGCTGGTAACTTTTTTTGAAGGAGAAGGAAACAAAAAATTTTGTGAATATCTTAGTTGTGAGATTTGGTGCACCAAACTGGCATATTTGACAAAGATATTCAAACAGCTTAATAGTCTGAGCACCAGTATGCAGAGGAAAAATGAAAACATTCTTACGTCTACTGATAAGTTAACGGCATTTCAGAAAAACATAATCATTTGCAAAAATGCAATTAAAAATGTTAATTTTGAAATGTTATATCTGAAACTCATTTCAAAGAAATAATTCCTCTCATAGTTGATCATTTAACAACGTTCGAAGGCAATACACAAAAAAGTGTGTACCATGTCAATTGCGCCGATCTTACGGCCAACAAACGGCAGAATTAGGAACGTTTCCTCCTACTGATAGGCCTATGCAACGTCTTTCCATAGACTTAATCCAATTGCCAAAATCTTATGAGGGGAATGAATATGCATTAGTTTTTGTTGATAACTTTACCCTCTGTGTTTCGACGACTGCTATGCCAAATAAATCTACTAATACGGTAATTGAGGCTTTAACGAATTTTATTTGCAGTAATGCCTGTTTTACTAAATGTACTTTAGACAACGGTACTGAATTAAAAAACGCGAACTTGCAAATTAAATTAAAATTTACTGTCCCATTTAAGCCGACTGGTAACTTCTACGTTGAAAGAAAAAACGGGAATATAAAAAAATGTCTTTCTCATTTATTGGAAAACGATTCCTTAACTTGGGATAAGCAGCTACCATTTGTTTGTTTAGCGCTGAACACGTCCTCTCAGACCAGTATTAAAAATATCCCATTTTTTTTGTTTCACGGCCGAGATCCCGAACTCCCATTTGTGATCTTTTTAGGAAAACAGCGATTAAATTACTCGTTGAGTGAAAATTATGCGGTGGAAATGTTGCTCAGATTGAATAAAGCCTTTACATCCGTAAAAGAAAACTTCGAAAAACGTTACGCTGCAAATAAAGAGTTATATGATAAATACAACCAAAATTGATTTACAAGTTGGAGACATCGTTTGGAAAAGGAACGAGGGAACAGCGTCTCAATTAGACAAGTTAAAGTGGCCAGTTAAATATGTTGGGCCGTATCGAATTACTGATAGGCTCAACGATAACTTTGTTATTAGAGAAATATTTTCCAATAAGAAAAAAGCTGTGTTGACGCATGCCAACAAGATAAAGAGAGCGTTTTAAAGAGAAGCCTACCTGATGGTCGTACCCGAAGACTCAAATTTTAATGATGAACAGGTTTCTATGTTAAACAGACCTAATCCGCCGAATTCGACAGGCAGCCAATCTGCCGTTACAAAGCAAACGACAAACGAAAAAACTCACGCGTATAATTTAAGGAGGCCATAACTAATCATAAGGAGAAAATAGCCGCTATATTAAGGTTTTCAACATTAAAATAAACGAGACCAAAACACTTCTTCGATTATTTTCAAATGCCGATTTCTCTAACTGACACAACCCAATATGAAATGCTTTCTTCATTCTTATAAATGAGTAATTTGTATAGTGCGCGATTTCTCGAAATGACTGGCTGTCTTTCAAACTTGAAGGCCTATATTCAGTTTCTAGAATCATGCATACAGTGTTTAAATTCAACTCCCGTGTTTTGGGATGGTTCGTCCGAGAACAGTAGCAATTTCCTTGTTCTTCATTACATTCATAGTTTTATTTTAGGCATATTATAAATGAGTACATACTTTCATAACCTTGCATATTTTAATGAGTTTCTGATTCTTTACGGCCCTGTCATATAACGCATGCATTATTATTAGATTGAAAATCTTACTTTAAAGTTATATAATTTTATGATTTTTTTATTGAGTATTGAATTATTTCACCATTTCTTTTTTTTTTTGTAGAATACATTTTTTTTAGTACAACACAGTAGCTATCTTACAAAGTCTTCCTGTAGGCCTATCGTAAAATATTGTTCGAATATTGTTTATCACAACTGTATTATTGTATACCACCATCAAGTTATTTTTTATATGTGTATTGGGTATTAAATTATAGTACTTTTTAATTTATTATAAATATTTTCTTTGACAGTCATTTAACAAAATTTTATTGGATTCAGCATAAATAATCATAGGATTTTCCTTAATTAAGCACAAATGTTATGAATTAAATTCTTAATTGTTCTTTTCATGCATAACGTTGAATTTATTAATTGTGAACTTAAAAACTGCGGCAGTGATTTTTATTTTTATTTTGTGGGCCTATATAAGCGTGGGTTACGTTGGCATCATGTCTCAAGTTTTAGAACACATATTTTACATCTGGAAATTTTTATACTTTGTTTATTTGAAATACAGGAATTGGTGTAGAAATTCTTTTGATAAATTAATTTATGTTTTTTTACTTTTTTATATATTCATTCATTTTTATTTTTATAGGTGGGCCGATTTTTATCTATTTCTCTTTCTTCCATTTTAATGACAATAGTTAAAATTTTATTGAGAATTTAGATTTTATTGCGATAAGGGGTGTTTTGCGTTGACATTTTAATTTGAGTATAATTAATGATTTTGTTTTTTACGTTCTCGCGTTTGCATAGAAAATATTACAGAATTATGTCATGATAGAATGCAGTTTCATTCGGTTAAGAGCATTTTTATAGAGGTTCGCTTACAACACAAAGCGTCGAACCTTCTTCATTATGCAATGATTTATTTTAATTTTTGTTTACGTAGTAGGTTCTGCTGTAGTTTTGGGTTCATAATATCTGTTCTTATTTAGAATAACGATGTAAATTTATATTTAGTTTCACTTGAAAACGATAAATTACTGGAATTCTTGTGATTTACAAACCATACTGGGTTTTGTGTTAAAGGAGAGAGTTGTCTCTCAGATGTAATTTGTGAATTACGAGTTCTTTCTATGGAATTTAACGTTGCAGGTTGGAATTAATATATTAAAGTGCTTTTCGTTATTAATATTTAAATTTTTTATTTGATGACTCTTTTGGAAAATTATTTTTTTAAACTTCATTTGGGTTTACTCGTACAATTGAAACTTTAGCTTGAGTGTTGACCGGAAATGGAGCCTCCTATATTTATAGTAACGCTTTTTTAAGTAAATAAATATTTTTCGCCTCAAAAGTGTTCCGCGAACATCAAAAGGTTCAGAACCACTGGCTTAATAGCATCCTCAGGAACACTAAAATAAATAACAAGTTCGCTACTAATTATAAGACACAAAAATGAAAAAGAAATATGGGTACATTAATTTTTTATACTCAAATTTCAACTGTAAACCGTCCTGCTGGATCGTACAGAGCGTCATTGCAGATGTCATCAACGGTTTGCGTTGAAAATAATACGTCCCCATTGGTTGCGTTAGAAAGACTAATTTTCGCCATCGCCGCAGTGTCGCCATCTTCATATAAAGCTGGTAAATTGTAAAGGTTTTGTGACTGACTCATGATGCGTGAGTTTATTCACTGGTGAAAATAACCGCTGTGAGTTCCAGCTTTAAATACTGCCTTTTATATGCCTCATTCCCAATTGTAACCACCACCTCCAGAAGACAAACAGGCGATTCTTAAGTTTGTTCATTGGTTGTAAATGTATCAGGTCATCCCATAAGTAATGTCGTTTTTTAGATCGGAATTTGAAGGACAAAAAAAAAACTCAAATGAAACTTTTTAATCTAGTATATATTTTCCATCGGAATCAATGACATTCTCCCAACGTCCTACAAGCTTTTCAATGCCATGTTTATAAAATTCAGGCGGTTTTGAGCCACAAACGTAAAAAGACTGGTATGCAGGTCATCTAAAGAAGTATACTGTTTCTCGTCAAGATAGTTTTGCAGACTCCTGAAGAGATGATAATCTGAAGGCGCAAGGTTTGGAGAATATGAAGGATGTGGAGGTTTTTCCCACCCAAGCTCCTCAATTTTTGCAGAAGTGATCCGAGCGGTATGAGGACGTGCGTTGTCGTGGTGGAACACGATTCCTTTCCAATTAACCAAAGAAGGTCTCTTTTCTTTTAGTGCAGTGTTCAATCGATCCAGTTGTTGACAGTAGACTTGAGCGGTGATTGTTTGGTTGTGTGGTAAGGTTTCAAAGTGTATTACACCACCTTTATCCCACCAAACACTAAGCAACAGCTTCCGAGGGTGAAGATTTGGTTTTGGCTGTGGTGTCGCTGGTTCTCCGGCACAAACCCACTGTCGACGGCGCTTAACATTCTGGTACAGTATGCACTTTTCATCACCAGTCACTAAACGGTGCAAAAACGGATCTTGGAGTTCACGGGAATGAAGAGCTGTGCTAATGTTTACCCGCACCTTCAGATTGTTGACCGACAATTCATGTGGCACCCATTTTCCTAACTTAGGCACTTTCCCGAGTTGTTGCAAATGTCGATGGATGGTGGACGGGGATGAATTGAGTTTCGGGGCAAATTCTTCGACAGTTGTTGAAAAGTCTTCTTCAACTGCGGCTAACAGCAGGTCATCATCAAACTCAGCAGGGCGTCCAGAGCGTGCTGCATCTGTCAAACAGCAGTCACCATTCCTAAACTTTTGAAACCATCTTTGACATTTCCTCATATGCAGAATATCGTCGCCATAAACGTCCTGAATGTTTCGCGTTGCTTCAGTAGACCTATTCCCTCTTTTTAACTATTAAAACATTATATGCCTGATATGCTCTTCTGATACCGCCATGTTTATGAGGTGTTCACATAGAGCAAAACACACGTCTTCACTGGTCAAGGTCTGTAAAGTATGTAGCGAAACACAATAGATCTCCTCTTAGATATAACCTTCGGAAAATTTATGCTTAAACCGAGTAGGACTAGTTTAAACTTAATCTATCGTAAAAAACGACATTGCTTATGGGATGACCTGATAACTGGGTGGAATATGTTATACGTGTGTGCCAAACAGTTGTCGTAACACCTACGTAATGGACCCACGCTTTAGGCATTGAAGTCCTGATTGATCACCCCACCGAATAATGAAGGTGTGTCTTTATCAAATTTGACTCATTCTCTCCACAGATTTATTTTCACATAAAGGTCTGTCTTTGTCAAATTTGGCTTTTTCTCTCCGCAGATTTATTTTCACTGCTCACATCTCATTTCACTGCTCACATCTCACATATTATTCAGCAAATTGCAACACTGAAATGAATAGCCTTTTATTAATCCTTAAGGCACATAGCTATAATTTATTCAGGTAAAACATCGACATAGAGTATTGTAATTTAAAATAAATAAAGAGGTTTATATTGTTGGTCTCTTTGCACCTCATTCAACTACCGGCTTCATCCTCTGAGACAATGTTGCTTGTACAAGTTGTTCGTGTAACCTTTTAAAAAAAAATTTACTTCTGATTTTGAACAGTTACAATTTCTTCAAATGAAATAAAAAAATATTCTTTCTCATACAAACATTTACTTATCTTTTACTTTATAATTTTAAAAATTTATCTTTTCGAATATTTTACAGTAAGACTAATTTAATAATACAATAAAAGTTAAAGATATACAAGACTAAGTTGTGTGTGTGTGTGTGTGTGTGTGTGTTTGTGACATCTCTCGTTCTTGGCTTTGGTATCGCCTCCAGCTATCAACTGGCCTAATTCCAGGAATGGTCAAAAGTGAATAAATCATTTGACCTATATTGGAATTTGTACAGCGTGTGTGTGTGTGTTTGTGTGTGTGTGTGTGGTTTATCGAGGGTTACTTTAACTGAAAAAATGAATTCTCGTTTCTTTGCTGAACTAATTTGATTGTATATTTTTTTCAATGCCAATTGTTTTTTCATTCATTGTCTGTTATTGGTTTTATTTCGTGTTTATTTTTTCTCAGATGGTTTGGAATAGTTTGTATTTTAATTCGTATAAATTCATCTCTCTCCTTGTCTGTTATTGGTTTTTATTTCGTGTTTATTTGTGTATTTTCTTATGTAAAAACTGAAATGAATCTCAAAGATTTTTTCCCATATACAGGACGGCACAAAAAGTCAGGAACCATAAGCACATTTTATTAATTTGTGTCTTAATAAGTGTTTTGTTCTTTTCAGGTTTGTTGTTGAACCTATGGCACAGAAATTGATAATAGATGAACGGATTGAAACAGTTTTAATATGTGCAAGGCATGGTAATACACACCGATCAGTTGCTACTGCTTTAAATAACAAACACCCTGAGAGACCTGTAGTTGTTCAGTCATCATTTGCAAACCCGTTCACTCGTTTCAAAGAAACGGGAAGTTTGTCAAAAAATTTTATTTAATGTGTATTAGATTTCTCCTGTACTAATATTATTATTTAAGAATATATATATATATATATATATATGTGTGTATATATATATATATATATATATATATATATATATATATATATATTTTATAACCCTTTGGTTGATATATATATATATATATGTATATAGCGTTTAAAGTGTATATAGAATGAACAATTTTGATTGTATATTTATTTTCTAGATAACTGTAGGAATAAAGAACAAAGATTTCAGAAGAAACGAAGAAAGGCGAAGTTTTTATAAATAAATAATTAAAATAAATGGTGCTATCTGGCAACCTCTCCATATATAAATAACTAAAATAAATATCTGGCAACTCTTCCATATGTAAAAAAAAATGTATTAAATGGTGATATCTGCCAACCCCTCCATATATAATCAAAATAAATATCTGGCAACCCCCATATACAAATAATTAAAATAAATAGTGCTATCTGGCAACCCCCATATACAAATAATTAAAATAAATAGTGCTATCTGGCAACCTCTCCATATACAGGGCGTCCCAAAAAAATGTATACACACTTTAAATAATTATAGAGACAGTGTTTATTAAAATACATTTCATTTTCAAAATGTAATAGAATCTACAGACATTATTTAATTGTTTTGTCAACGCCTGTTTTCAAACTGACGTCCGTTCTGGTCCAGGCACTGCTGATAACGCGAAGCAATGGAATCGCAAACATCACGAAACATTTCGTTTGGTATTTGTGTGCATTCTCGTTCAATGGCTGCTCTCAATTCAGCGACTGCTGCAGGTTTTATAGCGTACACTTTGTCTTTTAAGTATCCCCATAAAAAAAGTCTAGTGGAACGAGGAGGGTATTCTACGAAACCCCTTCGTCCAGTCCACATCCACATCGTGCCAAGTACCACTCGCAATACTCCACTCTTCGGTCCGGATCATCTTCATTAATAGCATGGACTAATCTTGGAATGTAACTTTTCCATTGACAGCGCTTCAAAATGCGTTGGACAGACGATTCTGAAATTCCTACCTCACGACTCGCTTGCCGCACAGATTTTCTTGGACTTTGGTGATACGTTTCCAGTACTCTTTCTTGCTTTGTGGGGCTTGTCGATGTCCGTGGTCTTCCGGAACGCTTCTTGTGGACATTCTGAACAGTTCCATCGGCTTCAAACTTATCTCTAATTCGAGTGATGGTAAGTCGCGTTGGTGGATCTGTTTGAAACTCCCTTCTAAACTGTCTTTGCACTTCAACTGCGTTTTCACACTTCCAGTAGCATTTTAGAATGAATTTCCTTTGTTCAAAGCTTAGTCTGACTGCCATTATTAATTCTAATGGGTTTAACTTGGAAAGAAAGAAACATCAATTGAGCTATCAGCTGTTAAAGTGTGTATACATTTTTTTGGGACGCCCTATATATAACAGATGTTGGTACCTGAGCTCTCATTATGCGCCTGGCGGTACAGGTGAAAACATGGTCGCTCTCAATCCGTCTGAGGTTAAAGTTTATCTTCTTAGGTTAGGATGCCCCTTTGGGGGGTGAGTCCGTCCCACTTTCTCCCTCAAAGTTAGGGTTACCCCTTTGGGGGGAGGTCATCCTCCCTCTCTCCCATTACTCCCTTTTTCCCTTTTTTTGGCACCCTGTGGGAGGGGGGTTGGAACCTTGCAACAAGAGGGGAAGGGGAGTATTGCAACAAAGGGGGAAGGGGGAGGGGTCTTGCCGCAAATGGGGAAAGGACAGGGATCATGCAACAAGGGGAAAGGGGTCTTACACCATTGCAACTTTGATCAACATTGCATTGCAATTGCATTCTAACCTTTTGCGGCTATAATACTAAGGCTGCCATCGTTTGAAATCATAAAAGGATAATTGCTACAAAAAATGAGCTCATTCCAACTATATTTAGAGGTGGCTACAAAATGGATAATTTTCTCTTAAATGAAAAATATAATGAAATTTGAAAAAAGAACATGCAAATAAATCGCTTTTAATTCTAAAACACACTTGAGATGAGGTTGGAAACGTTCGTCGATGGGTCTCACCAATGCAGAGAAGGAATTGTGTTTATTGCTTATCTTTGGTAAGCGTTGTATTGTAGAATTGAATAAGAGCAATCGCTCTCTCTGCAGAGTCATTGACAGCCTTCATCTTCAATGCTGTTTCTTTCAACAACTCGTAGTTGTCGTTACTTGGCCCATTAGGGAGTGTCAATTTTAGGGAGCAAAGTGAAATCTTTAGATTTTCAAAGACTACTAGGGACCAAATGATGTACTTTTATGTGCTAAATCGAAATATGGCTTTAAAATCCAGATTTGACCACGCCGAGCTACGTATATTTGAAGGTGAAGTTTACGAAAAATCAGCAATTTTTGCAAGTATTTTTTTTATTGTATATAACTACATTTTACATACATTACATACAATTAAAGACATTTTGATTGTATTTCAATATTAAAACTTAGAAATATAGATACGTTTCTTCAACTTTGCCAAGGATCCCATGTCTGCTTTGCTCTTGTTCCTGGACATGAGCTCCCTACTAGCCACCTGGCCACTGATGTACGCCTCCCTCCTCTCTTGTGAGTAAACATGTTGTGCTGCTTCAGTTGTCATCCTTACACACCTCTCTACTGACTGTGTGTGTGAGGGCCATGCAGAAACTTTCATTGGTCCATCCAGAAACTCCTTGATTGCAGCAGTGGTGAGGGAGCAGGTCAGAGGAGGGTCAGTCACGCCAGAGTTCCAGTCAATAAGCTACGAGTTTGTTCGTATCTGGATTGATGTCAGGAGTCTTTCTGGGTCTGACACTGCAGTCTCCTACCTGTGTGTCCTCAGCTCCTTTACCTCTGATTTCCAGTATCCTCTTCACTCCCTCCCTCCTCTCCTCCTCCACCACACTGTACAGCATGGCGTGGAGCACAGCCTCAGAGTGTGCATACCAGGCTGATCTCTTTACTGTAGGCATCACTATTCCTATCACCTCCTTCTTCTGACTTCTGAGCAGCTCCAGCTGGTACAGTACATGCCTGGGACCCTCCACCCAGCTGTGATTTAACTTGATATTGAACCACTTTGGCATGTAGACTCCCACTATGAATTCCACAATTATCCTCAGATTCTTCAGGTTCCTACCCTTCAGCCCATGTTTGGAAATCCACAATCTGCAGAACCTTAGAGCCGTGGTGACCCCCCTACTGTGACAGACTGGCCCAATCTCCAGGAGAGCTAGACTCTGAGGTACCTCTCCTGATCTGATGGCAGTGATGATTCTGTAGCCAAATGATTGGTCTGTGCTGAGGTCCTTGACTACCTCCTGACTAAGCTGGGGTAGAGGAGGACCAACAGTGATCCTCGTGAAGTTTGGGTTGATCTGCAGCTCAGTGGCAGTGTCTAACATCTTCCCTAGCGGACCAGACCACTTGTTGTTGCTCAACGTCTTGCCATCCAGTGAAGTCACCAGGTGTCTGAGACTCAGCTCCCCGGCGTGCAAGTCACAGACAATCCACACCAACTTCCTGCTAAACTTGGCCTCCACATAATGCTTTACTCCTCCCTCCCAGCCAGTATTCACATTAGTACTGTCACCTCCTATGGTCAAAAGGGTCTGGTTTGCTCCTCTCTCTCTTAGCCAGTTCATCAGATGATCAGCAATGACCTCAGCATGACTTCTCTCCTCTGCAGCTTCCTCTGGTACAAAATGCCACAAATATTTCCCAATGGTTCATTGCACATTGTGTAGTGTTCTTCCTTAATGAGACCAGGAAACTGCCTGTCACTGCCCTCAGCTTCCGTCATCAATTTGGTGTCATCTCTTTTCCCATCAAAGAAGATACAGGTGATGGCATTTTCCCTAATCTCTTCATCAAACTTCTTGACCAGCTCCTTAGTCAGTCTCTCCTGAGCCCTCCTCACCTTGTTGTGGTCAATCACCAGTGCTGTGTCAAATTCTGTGATAAGACCAGCATCAATCCAGGCAACAGTGGCAATCTCTGCACTCTCTCTCAGCCCAGTGTTATGTCTCAAGCTAGCCAGAGCTATGTTGGTGATATCTTCAGTGTTGTATTTCTTCTTCTTAGCCACAGGCAAGGAAGAAGTTGTCGCAGCCTCTGGTATGAAGTCTTCGTCCTCCTCTCTCCTCCCTGCCTCCTCCAGTATATCTCCAGTCTCCTCCAACTCCATCTCCAACGGTGACTCCTCCCTCATCTCCTCTTCTTTCTTGGCTGACTCCTCTGCTTTCCTCCTCCTCTTCTCCTCGGCCTTCCTTCTCTGCTCCTGTCTCTGCAGCACTGCTTCCTGTCTCCTGGTCTCATGGTGATCAGCTAGACCCATCTGGTGTGCCCCCACACTTCCCACCTTTTCTCTCTGACCTTTAATGAAAGCAAGTTCCTGCACTGGTATCTTCTGCTCGCTCCTGCAGCTGCAGTCAATGTGAACCTCACTATTGCAGACAGGGTTGCACCCAAGCTCACTGCAGCTCCTGATCACAGAGTGACAGGTCAGGATGTTCACCAATTTGTCCAGTTTCATCCTGAACCTAGCTTTGACCTCTAGATTCACAATGCCAATGGACACTTTCACTGCCTCATCTCACAGTGCCTTCACTTTAGCCCTGATCCTGACCTCAGTGTTGATTACAGGTCCTGTGAATAGAGCGTTGGCCTTTCTCCACTGAGCCATTAGCCCTGGAACAATGCCGTTGTTAATCAGGTCATTAACTGGGTAATTCCTCCTGTCTTCCTCACTCATCTCTCTCCTCAACAAACTATACCTCAGCAGATCTCTGGCTGTGGGCAGCTCAGCTGGGGGAAGTTCCCTCCCAGTCCCCACCAAATGACTAAGGTGACAACTTGATTTTCTTCGGGTTCTGATTTCTTTCTGACTCATCCTGTGGACCTGTGAACAAAAGAAATGTCATTGAAATTTGGATAGGCCTACTGATTATGATTACATAAAATTAATTTAATTGAAATTCTTAATATCTTCCTATAAGCTCAGATAAAAGGTAGTGTTTTTGTAGGTACAAGACTTAATTATTGAAAGGAATGACAATTTCATATATCTATCATATCAAAATATACAGAAAGTTTGGGTCACACATAACATTTCGAATAATTTGAATTACACAATATTTACATTACGAAGTAATCAAAATTGTCAAAAAGGAGGGAAAACACGTGAATTCACAATCAAAACTCCAGCATTTGTGACTATGTGAAACTTAGAAACCATACTGCACACCAAAAATAACCAAAGTTGACCACACATATCAATGGTACATTGATATACGATGCTACAGCATATTTAGTTTATATTTCAAACCTTTATGGTCAAATATTAGTAGGTAAATAGCTTTTTTAAACAACACTAAAGATATTTCTAAGTTTGCTAGATAATATGGCATCATTTGATCATTAGTAGTTTTTGAATTGTTGACTTTACTAAAATTGACACACCTTATTGGCCCATCACTTGGTGGTTTCGAAAGAAACTCTTCAGTAATCTTCTTTCCATTTTTATCCAGTACATCGAAGAGTTGAGCCGTCTTCTCGCTGACGTAAGTTTTCGATGGGTTTGCTGTTTTAAACAACTTCGAATCGTGGCGCTTCAGACCTTTCGCTTTTGCAGGATGAGATAATTTTTTAATCATATTTTCTTTTACTTTGCTGTCCAATAGGGTGGATCGATTTTACATTTTTTTCGATTTCCATATTCTAATAGAGACAAAAACTTGCGCATGCATGTGAAAATAGCCTCTGCAAAATCTTAGCTTAATAGGTAATCATCTTCTGCCCCCGGCAGAGCGATGAAAATCATATTTTAGTAGTCAAAAACGTATTTTTCTTATAATTTTTAAAATATTTCAATATGCATCAAAATTATTCCTAATGACTATAAAGTCGATGAAAAAGACCTCATATGATCGTTTTTTCAAGCGCGTTGTCCTACGTTAATATCTTTTGCCCCCGGCAACAACGTCAAATGTTGAAAAAATAGGTAATTTATATACATATTTTCAGATCGGCTCTTTGTCTTAAATAATGCATTTATATATTTCCCATAGCATTTATATCGTTGCTTTGGCATGAAATAACACACGCAAAATTTTATGACTCTAGAGTAATATCTTCTGTCCCCGAGAAAAGTCTAAATGTGGATTATAATTACGTTAATGCGATGTTATAAGTACGATAAGTACTAAGTACAGCTCCTCGCTTGCTAATTTTATAAAATTAGCAACCCAGAACTCACCACGAGGAGGTGGCTGTACGTCGAGTTCCACCCTATCCAGCCCCAACCACCCTTCCTTTGGCTGCATGTCGATTTACATACGGTAATCTTTCTTAGAATCAAATCGTGGAATTTTTGTTCGGAGTGAAGACGGGAGCGGATGAATCCGTCCCTCTCTTCTATTCCACTTACACTGGCAGAGGCTTCGGTTACTAATTTGATGAGTCTCTCGACCGCTTGAGTATGACAAGGGAATAGTGGGATCAGTCCATCAGGCTGGTCTCCCGTCTCAACAAACTCTTTTATTCGGGTATCAGGTATTGTTTTTGTAACGGGGGGTTCGGTCACCTCAGCCGTTTGCCAGTTGATCATTTCGTAATAGTTTTGACTATCGTAGAGCAGCTCAGGCATGGCGAAGGCTCGAATTTCCCCCGCTGGTGATTGTTTTGATCGTGCTTTTAATATTCTTCTCCATCCCAATTCTCTTATGTGTTGCTCATCGGCATGTAGCATGGAGATCAAAATATTTTCTGGGTGAGCAAAGAAAGAATTTCTACGGAGGACTTTGTTGGCGATTGTCTTAGATCTTTGAGGCATGGTCTGAGAGAGACGCATCATATCGAAAAAACGTTTTGCGCCCTCAGTGAAACTGGAGTTTTTCTTTATCTTAAACCAAATTGGTGCGTAAACTGTCATAATGAATCGCACAATTTCGTTGAAGGTGCTGGAGGGTTCACTGTTTGAAACACAGAGGCGCAGAAATCTATTTGCTGTTGTCAGCCACCTGGAATGCGCCATCTTACCTGGATTTCGAGCCGCGAGAGCTGAAGAGCAGCTACCGCTCGACACTGCTCTGTAGATGCCTAACAAATATTTTTGGTCAGTGCTCAACTCGGCATCATCTATGTCAATGTCGTGAGATGGAATGGCATCGCATTCTGTAATTGGAAGTTTTTCGCAGACGTTCAGTTGTTTTCCAACTGGTCCAGTAAAGCCCATTGGCCCAGTTGTTTTGCCGTCCAAGTCTTGAATGAGGTGTCGCAGTGATAATTCATTACCGTGTAATAGGCATATGATCCACTGAACTGGCCTTTGTAGTTTCATTTCAATCATACGAATGGCTCCACCTTTTCGACCCGTGTTCACTGCGGTACCATCACAGCCGATAGCCACAATGTCGTCCGTGCTAATATTGTTAGTCTCTAGAAAGTTGATGATACCTGATGTTATTGCAGTGGCAGAACCTGATGCAGGAGTGAAATGCCCCATGTGTGTGTTATTTCATGCCTAAGCAACGATATAAATGCTATGGGAAATATATAAATGCATTATTTAAGACAAAGAGCCGATCTGAAAATATGTATATAAATTACCTATTTTTTCAACATTTGACGTTGTTGCCGGGGGCAAAAGATATTAACGTAGGACAACGCGCTTGGAAAAACGATCATATGAGGTCTTTTTCATCAACTTTATAGTTATTAGGAATAATTTTGATGCATATTGAAATATTTTAAAAATTATAAGAAAAATACGTTTTTGACTACTAAAATGTGATTTTCATCGCTCTGCCGGGGGCAGAAGATGATTACCTATTAAGCTAAAATTTTGCAGAGGCTATTTTCTCATGCATGCGCAGGTTTTTGTCTCTATTAGAATATGGAAATCGAAAAAAATGTAAAATCGATCCACCCTACTGTCCAACCCATCGTCAAAAAGTGACAGTCCAATCAGCTCTTCCGAAAAGTACCAGGGATATCTCTTAAATCCCTTGAGTGCAATGTCAGTCAAAACCCTGTTTGGATAAGTCTCCATAACTCTTAAAAAAGCTAGGTCGTTTCTTGGGGCCCTTACTGCGAAGAGTGCTTCATGCCAATATTTACTATAAAGAAATGCCACAAAGAGTAAAAAATCTGACAGCATCTCCTTTTCTGTACGCTCTTACTTTCTCTATACCCAATTTCACTCCAAAGGTGGATGTTGGGTATATTAACAGTACACAATGACCTAACTTCTTGTCGTATTCCTGAACTCGAATCTTTCAAATTCTATACCCTCCGGCTATGATTTACATGCCATTCTCAAACTAAATACATCTGCGTTGTTTACCTTTCTTCTAATTCCACTGACTATCCAAAATTCTTTGACTACCTCATTCTTAAAGTGGAATACATTCTATCCCCCTCTCCCTGTGCTAAAATTTCCAATTTAGGTGATTTCAATATTCACCACCACCCTTGGCTTTACTTCCATTTCACTAACATCACTGGTGAACTAGCTTACAACTTTTCTATCCTAAATGACCTAGAACAAATTGTACAGCACCCTACACGTATACCCGATCGCCTTGGAGATCGCCCAACATTCTCGATTTATTTCTCACCGCTCATCCTTCTTCTTAATCTGTCACACCTTTTACTCCATTGGGCAACTCCGACCACAATTTTATATCTGTTTCTTGTCCTATCACTCCAATCCCGCCTTTAGATCCTCCCAAGGATTATCAATTCCCCACCTCTTACTCACTGTTTTCAGTCCCTCTCTCTTCGCCGCAATGTTACCTCACTCTCTTTACTGTCGCTATTATAATGGACACTGCTCTTCTGAACTCTCTAACTGCATGCCTCCTCCTTTAAGGAGAGCATGCAACACCAGACTTTCGACACTTTCTCATTCCTTTTCTGTCGAACTCTCTGACGCAAGGGTTAATCGATATTGTCAATCTTTCATCTACTCACCCAGTGAACTTTGGAACAATTTTCTTCATTTCATCATTCCCCCTGCCTATGACCTCCAATCTTTCAAACGCAGAGTATCTAGGCATCCCAAAAACCGTGGACCTTGATTTTGGCTATCTTCTTCTCTTGGGAGGGGCGCTTTTGCGGCCATTCGTCCTTGGTCCCGCATTCTTACATAAAAAACTTAAGCATATGTTATGAATGCACCGAAAGTATATAAGTATTTTATCTGCAAATGGGTAAAAAATAAATCAGTTCCCCTTGATATAGTAACTTGTTAAATTTCATTTAATTTTTTAGTCCCCAGCGATTCATGTTTATCAGGTGATAAGCATAATTAAACTTAATAGTTATTATTATTAAATTGTTAATTTTAAGACTATCCGTCACTAAGAAGAGTTGGACCTTAAATACAGTATCTTCGTATAGGTATATTAGCTTTGGTTCTCCTCTGTAACTATTAAAAATATCTCGAAACTTTAATACCCTTCGGCGTTAGATCAGCATAATAGATTTTATCCTCTTTCCATTCTTATATATATATATATATATATATATATATATGTGTGTGTGATGAACTTCACAATTAAACACAATTATCAGCAGTGTAGTGATTTATTTATTAACGGGGCCGTTTGGCCAATATAATAAGAGTGAAAAAGGGAAATGAATATCTGTCAGGCTTCACCAGTCGACTTTTCACTGACACTACCTTAAGGAATGACGGAATAACTTATCGGTTGTAGTTTATGTTTATTAAAACAACTAAATTATTTAAGGACTCAAGCCTTTAGGGCAAGGGCGAACGTTATTAGTTATTATATAAAACAGCACCGAGAGAGAGAGAATCTGGTAATTTGCGATTAACACTAAACTGACAAGCTATACTTCCAAAATGTTGAGAGCCCCAAAAACCTGTAATCCTGACTGAACAAAACCTAGAATTCAACTCCCCGTATGTAGGATCTCATGGCACCCTTGTAGAGCGTTATTCCCCAACTTCTTCCCCCAATTCTCCCATTCCCAACCGAAACACCCACAAAAAATATAAAAACCCTTACATTCTCTGAGAAGTTACATTCAACAGACATCTTAAATTTATCTTTCCAAAACGACTATATAAAAAAAAGCTATATTAAAAAGTTTAATTTGAAATACTTATAAAACTGCTATATTAACAATGTTCATTACAAACATTTCTCTCGGTGCCATTTATTAAATTTATTACAAATCATTACAATCATTACACTCGCCCCACTGCAAGAAAATAAGTTTGAGCAACAAACTTATTATGAGCAACAAACTTATAAAAACTTATTAAACTTATTAAACATAAAACTAATACTTCTACAATGTACAATGGAACTCAAAACAAAACAACTGCATTACCCAATTCATTATCACTAGGAAAACTTATTTATTTAATTTACTTTCTTTTACAAATTTATTTATTTATTCAACAAATTACTTATTAACAAATTCAAAAGTAGAATAGAGAAGAAATCATTAGAATGACAAAGTCCACACATCAGATATTTTATATCATTTTATAAAAATCGAAAGAAAAATTTTATAATTGTTACAACATTTGCATAAAAAACATTTCACACTAATAATCAAATTTACAACCTGTAACAAAGCTGTTACGTGAAAAATACAGGATAATTTTCTGAACAGGCTACAACAAATTTCAAGTTCACAATCTATTCCAACGATTACTCATCAAAGATTGCTTTACATTCGGAACAAATATTCCTCTAGTTATTCAGTTGCTATCAGGGCAACATAGGACAAGTAAATGTTTACCAAAAAAATACTGACCAGAGCGCACATATTATTTTACAAAACACAAAACAAATTTGGACAATAATCGTACCCTTTCACTTATAATTTCATTAAATAATGATCAGTACATTAATTGCTGGACGTTGTTTAGATCACAATCCACACAGTTGACAACGGACTTCAATTTTCAATCGCAGCTCTTCTGCTCACTTCGCTAGAATGCAAGGGGTTGTATCACCATGAAACAGGTCAGCACGCTTGAGGTTCCGCTCTCTCTTCAAATTGGCGAAAAAAATAAACAAGAGAGACGTCCAAATCTAAAGGATCAGGGGATAAAGATATATGAAAGTGGAACCACGCAACGGAATTGGACGGAATTTGCAATTCTAGAAGTTGAGGAAGAAACCCGCCTCTTTCATCACGACTTTTGTCGGTGAACGCTGCTGTTGCTGCTCTTCCTACTTTCAGCTGAGGGACTCTCTTACTGGCAATAATCAAACGATCACTTCGCTGTACGCGGTTTCACAACGAACCTACTGTATGTCTGTATGGACAGTAAAGCCTTAGACATTCGTTCAAACTCTCGTGGATTGCCTACCGAGTGCTAAAACACATATTTAGCGAAGCATCGAGCAGCGTGACCAGGACTGCCCGAAAAATACCAGTAGACCATCTTCGACCGAAACTGTCCTGCGCCAAGTCCCTGCGCATTCGGTTTCTCTTCTCTCACTCTTCTCTTCTCTCTCTTTCTCTCTCATCTCTTCTCTCTCTGATCGGTGATCGATCACCTAAATCGGGTCAACTGAACTCAATGGATGGAATTCGGATCCAACTTAGTTGCTTCCGAATCGAGCCTCTCGAAATTTTGACAAAAAAATATCAAAGTTTGTACTACTACTGATTATCACTTTTTCATATTTAAGTTACCGAATTTTCTCGACACTTCACTTCGAAACAATAACTATAATTTGCTCTGGCCAAATTTACTGAAAAATATGACAAATCTCTCAAAATTTCGCAAAAACTTTAATCACACCTAGCTACCAATAAGGTCACTTATGGCAGTTACATCGAAGATAATAAAAAAATCATGAAACGTAATGAAACAATACTGCACAGTAGAAACATAAAAGCGCCCATACATAATCGATATTATAATTTTAAAAATATTATTATTCACACTACCTTCAGAAATCACGTCGATACATTTAAATACAAAAGACAAAAATGAAACCCAGAAACTTCATATCATCAATTCCCAACAATCAATGAACCATCTTACACTTAGTGGGGAGCACACACAGATTACCACAAAAGCGTTACTATAAATCTAGAAGGCTCCATTTCCGGTCAACACTCAAGCTAAAGTTTCAAATGTACGAGTAAACCCAAATGAAGTTTTAAAAAAATAATTTTCCAAAACAGTCATCAAATAAAAAAATTTAAATATTAATACCGAAAAGTACTTTAATATATTAATTCCAACCTGCAACGTTAAATTCCATAGAAAGAACTCGTAATTCACAAATTACATCTGACAGATAACTCTCCTTTAACACAAAACCCAGTATGGTTTGTAAATCACAAGAATTCCAGTAATTTATCGTTTTCAAGTGAAACTAAATACAAATTTACATCGTTATTCTAAATAAGAACAGATATTATGAAACCAAAACTACAGCACAACCTACTACGTAAACAAAAATTAAAATAAATCATTGCATAATGAAGAAGGTTCGACGCTTTGTGTTGTAAGCGAACCTCTATAAAAATGCGCTTAACCGAATGAAACTGCATTCTCTCATGACATAATTTTGTAATATTTTCTATGCAAACGCACGAACGTAAAAAAAAATTTCATTATTTATACCCAAATTAAAATGTCAACCTAAAACACCCCTTATCGCAATAAAATCTAAATTCACAATAAAAAATTTAACTATTGTCATTAAAATGGAAGAAAGAGAAATAGATAAAAATCGGCCCACCTATAAAAATAAAAATGAATGAATATATAAAAAAGTAAAAAAAACAGAAATTAATTTATCAAAAGAATTTAATCGCTGTTTTCCTAAAATGCTCGCAAATGGGAGTTCGGGATCTCGGCTGTGAAACAAAAAAAAAGGGATATTTTTAGTACTGGTCTGATAGGATATGTTTAACGCTAAACAAACAAATGGTAGCTGCTTATCCCAAGTTAAAGAATCGTTTTCGCTAAATGAGAAAGGCATTTTTTATATTCCCGTTTTGTCTTTCAACGTAGAAGTTACCAGTCGGCTTAAATGGGACAGTAACTTTTAATTTAATTTGCAATTTCGCAAAAACGTCTGTAGAAAGTGCGTTCTTGAATTCAGTACCGTTGTCTAAAGTACATTTAGTAAAACAGGCATTACTGCAAATAAAATTCGTAAAAGCCTCAATTACTGTATTAGCAGATTATTTGGCATAGCAGTCGTCCAAACATATCGGGTAAAGTTATCAACAAAAACTAATGCATATTCATTCCCCTCATAAGATTTTGGAAGTTGGATTAAGTCTATGGAAAGACGTTGCATAGGCCTATCAGTAGAAGGGAACGTTCCTAATTCTGCCGTTTGTTGGCCATACGATCGGTGCAATTGACATGGTACACACGTTTTTGTGTACTCTTTAATGTCTTTGATAATATTTGTCCAATAAAAATTTGATCTCGTTCTTTCTAAGGTCCTCAAGAAACCCTGGTACGCTACAAGAGAGTCGTGAGTTAACTGTAGGACAGCTATGATTAAAGATTTTGGCACAAATTGATTTCTAATATGCGCTGTGTTCTTGTGAATTTCCGGGACCCTATATAATATGCCTTCGTCTAAATAGTATACATGGCTTTCACTCGGTTTTCGAAGAGGTGCATTACAATCGCCGTTCAAATACTGTATAATGGGTTTCGAAAATTTGTCCTCTGACTGCTCTTTCTGTACGGTTTCTAAATCTAACTGAAAAACCGATTGAACACATACGTCTGAGCATACCCCGTTAACATTCAAGACTGGGCCTACTGGAAGCGTCTCTTTTTCTGTTGTACTTGAGAGTTTGTCGGCTAAAATATTTGCTTTTCCGGGTAAATATTGAAATTGGAAGTCAAAACTACTTAACTGTAGTGCCCATGTACACAATTTTGGAGTTTTATTCTTCTTATTCAGTATGTCTGCAAATGGCCAGTGGTCGGAATGACTATGAAATTTTACGCCCGTCACATAATGCGCGAACTTATTAACTCCCTCAATTACAGCCACTGCATCCTTCTCTATTGTCGATTTCGAGACTTCAGTATCTACCTAGAAAAATAAGCAATGGGCATAGGGATTTCTGTCTCAGTTATAGAGTTATCTGACATCTGCATTAAAACTGCACCGAGTCCTTTATTTGACGCGTCTGTGTAAAAGTGGAATGGTTTGGTAAAATCAGGAATTTGTTAAATGGGAGCCTCTATTAATTTCTGCTTTAATGTGTCAAATGCGATTTGATGTGATCTTTCCCATTTAAATTTATTGTTCTGTCGCGTTAATTCGGTCAAAGTTCTCGCAATAACCGAAAAATCCTTGATGAAACGACGATAAAAGCCTATTAGCCATAAAAATTTTCTAACTTTTCTTATTGTGGTAGGTGGTGAGACCTCCAGAATACAAATGAATTTCTAAGGTGATGGGGAAATGCCATGCTCAGAAACCTCATGGCCAAGAAATTTTATCGTATTCTTCGCAAAACTACATTTTGACATCCCAGTTTTAAATTGTAATTTTCAAGCTGCGTTAATACTTTATCTAAATTGTTAAAACGATGTTCAAAGTTTTGGCCTGTGACGATAATGTCATCAATAAACGAATGAAAAATGTTATTCTGAATTTGTTTTTGTAAAATCTGATTTATAGTTCGTGAGAATATAGCCGTACCATTGGTCGCTCCGTTTGACAATTTTCTATATTCAAATAGGCCATTAGGTGACATAAATGCAATCTTTTGACGATCTTCCGGATTAAAGGTTATTTGATAGTAACCATGCTTCAAATCTAAGGTGGAAAACACTGTTAAGCCATTTAGGCTATCAAATATATCGTCGGATCTATTAATTAAATAAGTGTCTTTCTTCGTAATTGCTTTCAGTTTACGAAGATCAACGACTAATCTCGTTCCCCCATTTTATTTTTTCACTAAGAGAATCGGTGATCGCCAGGAAATTTCGGACTCTTGAACAACCCCCATTTTTAACATATTTTGAATGTGCTGTTCCACTAAAACGCGCGACGAGTGCGGTAATCTGTACTGTGGAGAGACGATAGGCCCGCTATTACCAGTTTCTATTGAACAAAGAACGTCTGGCACTTCACCTTGGTCGAATTTATTTAAGGAAATGGCGTTTCTATGGTTACGTAAAAGGTTTAGTAACGTAGATTTTTTAGTGTCATCCAAATGAGACAATTCCAATTGTTAGAACTGTTTCTAATTCTATATCAGGGTTACCGACGTAACACAAACTGAATGAGAAGGAACGTCAGTCTGAGGTTGCATTTCCTCTCATACAATATGTACTTGGCCTATTACTAAATGAAACGGAATTTTTAAATTTTTACTCGAATAATTCTAAATTGCTAAAGGAGCTCTTCCCTTGTTTACGTAGGCCAAATTGGGTGGAAATTCGATGTCTGACGGTATGTTAGAGGAGTCTTAAAACGCAGGTATCCTCGGGAATATTATGTATTTTAACAAAATATCGCGTCGACGTGAATGCAGGAATATCAAAATCTTTTGGAGCCATTGCAAAGTGCATGTGGGAATGCTTTGAAACTTTGACTACATTTACTTGAATCGACGGGATTTCGTTGGACAATGATGGGAAAAATGTTTTAAATAAATTGATAGACTGAATATCTGAATTTGCCTTATATTTTATAATGGCACTGGCTCGTTTTAATAAGTCTGATCCAAAAAGTAACGCACCCGGAAATGAAACATCGTTAACAATAACAAAATTATGATAGTAAAATTTGTCATCGTTCAAATTCATTGGCAGTCGAATACTTCCGTCTCTTCGAATGCATTTTCCGTTCGCAGCTCTCAGGATTTTATTACATGAATTGACCTTGAACCCTTGATATACAAAATTAGAGGCAACCGAACTCTTAATTAGCGAAATATCACTACCAGAATCTATAAGAGTACGGTAAACATTATGATACATTTAAACGCGAATCATGAGGCATGCATTTTTCGAAGTTAGAGTAAGCTCGCATTAAGTATGGGGCCTAGTGGTTGAGCAGATTTATTGATGTTTTTTGTCGGCAAAATGTGAATTGTCGAAGTGTGTCGTTGTTTCATAATAGACTTGGGGGGGTCTATTACGTCCGTTTAATCTTTGCAAGGGGTCCATTTCCTAAAAAAGTGGGGCACATACTAGGCGTATGCCCCGGCATGTTGCAATAAGAGCAAGTGCCTCTCGGTGGTTACGAATACTGTACATTCCGTCAAAGAATTACCCTGAATGCGGAAAAATGGACAGTATTTTCGTTGGGGATCTATCGTGGGCAACTGTGACGCGTTGGGAGGAGGTAAAGCGTTGGGGGGAATCGGTTGCGGGGAGGGTAATGGAAGTAGTTGGAGGGGGGGGGGGGGATGTTCGGTGATGGCATTGATGATAAGGCAAAAGACGCTTTATTTTTCGTCAGACGGGACGAATTACACCAATTCACTATTTCATCCTGATCTAATTCGTATTCAGATGAGTCAAATTTTTTGGCTAGGGTATCGACATCTTTCGGGTCGAATGTTGACGGTAATGCCTTCAGGATATTCCGTTTCACGACCAAGCTGGTTAATATTAAAGCTACTTCGTCTATCGAAAATGTTCTGCTTTTGTCAAAAGCTCCGCAGATTTTATTCTTTACGATAGTATAATGTTCAGGGAACGACATATGAGGAGTGATTTTAAGGTTTCTAATCAAATTAAATAACAACAGAAACCTTTGTTCGGTGTGTCTTGACGATAAGGCGTTCCGTAATTCCTCTATCGTACAAGACTCCGGGTCTGAAGGCGTATCTATCACCTTGTACTAGTGGTGGACCGGATATATGGTTACTGTTTCAGGTTATGCAGAGTAACTATCATCGCAGTCCGTTCCATCTGAATGGGTATACACAATTTAGCGTATATGTGCATGCAGCTTGGATCAAAAGAGTATTGACCTGAGCTGGATAACACGAATTCTATAAGGGCACTCGGTGAACTAACTGTGTTTAATGGGTTAATTGTAATAAAGTCACTATGCTCAATAGAAACTTGTGAAGGGGGAATATCAAAGAGGGACACTCCGATTTACAACATTGTGAGCTACACGGATGGATGAAGCGTGCCATGACGAATCAGAAATAGTGCCACCTCTCTCGACAAGTAGTAATCAGCCTATGATTCGTAATATCAGTGTCCTCAGCTTATATCAATTAAAAAAAATGATCAACCAAAGGTTTAATTCGCTTAGAACACTTTTTTGATGTCCATTTACGTTTAGCGCCACGTGTTGGTAACCCCTTCTTCCGGACAGCCCTCTGCTTCTTCTTCTTTCCGCCACCACGCATTTTTCTCTTTGCATCTTTGATGATTTCGTCCGGTGTAAGTTTTAAATGTTTTTTTAGAGCTTCTTTAGTCATAGCTGCACCCATTGTCTTCTACCGCGTTCAAACATGATTGTAACACCTTCCTCCCGAGGTATCTAGCTCCCCTCTTCAACAATGGGACAGCCGTGCGTAGTTTGGTTGAAAAAATGGATCCAAGGCCACTCCCACTCTGATATGTCACCCCTCGATAGACTGTGAAAGGCCTTCGGGTCATTATAACTGAAAGCGACGGAAGTGTAGCTTCACTGTTAAGCTCCCATCACCGAATGGGAAATTTTTTCCCTCAATCGTTCTTATATACGGGGCTCCAATAAACCTTAGCCCCCCGCCCATGGCCTAAACCATTAGAGGTACAGTAAAACTAAACATACCTTGCAAAAGAGAATTTAATCCTGCATTTAATGAGAAACAATTAAAACTTGGTGTTCCCGCCATTGGCTTCCAAGACAGCCTGAATTCGCTTTGGGTAGCTTGCCAAAAGTGACGTGAATAGATCTTGATCGTTACGCAAATTTGCAAAAACAGTTTCAATGTGTTGCGTCATTGTATCCTTCGAAAATCGATTTGCTGCAGGTTCTTGAAACGAGAGACATTCAACCTTGTCCTTTATAACTGATCCAATGTGTTCACAGACGTTCAGGTCAGGAGAATTTCCTGGCCATTCTTCATTTCCAAAGAAATCGATCTCATGGTTCTGCAACAACTGTTGAGTGGCTAATGCCTTAAAGCAGGGGGCCTTATCGTGCAGAAGTGTGACCTGATCGACATCCATAACATGGTTTGGGTTTCTTAGAAAAGGAATGTTATGCTGGGATAGAATAATATCACGAAAATACTGTCCATCCCAACTCTGACCATTTGGTTTCAGCACCCACATGAGCTTCTTTGCAGTGAACAAAACAAACACACCAACACAGTGTGGACTTTTTAATAATTCGCGATAATGTTCATTGTCATCGATTTCATCTGGTGTTATGGCCCACACTCGATCATTTTGGTAGTTAGGCCGACGTGTTACGTAAACAAAAAATTCATCGGAGACAGCTAAATGCATGAAATCATCCACATCCCAATCTTCAAGATAATGGGCAAACCACATTCTGTCATCGATGTTGAGTTTTTCTTGGCTTTGGAAGTTCATGCCAAGGCTTTAAACCTTGCCTATGACGGTACAGTCGAATGATCTCACCACTAACGATTTTTCCTCTCAACACTTCGATCTCTCTAGAAAGTTTAGCACAACTGTTTTTCCGCTTACGCGTACCGCTTTCAATGATGTCCTTTGTTTCCTGAGAGAGTGGCAAATTTGGGCGCCCAGATTTGGTTGTATCCATTTCACATTCATCCAAAGTTTTATTCCAATTTCTTTTGACGAAGTCCTCACTTCTTCGCAACTTTTTGGCAACCCATGAACGTGTTATAAAGGTGGCTCCAGCATCACGAGCTTCCCGAAATGTTATTGTTCGTATGCGATCTATCACACGTTGCCTCTCCGAATCTCCAATTAATTGAGAAGCCATTATATTATCACTTTATCAGCTAGAGTAATTTTAATACCTGCAATAAATAAAGAATTTTATATATTTTTATAATCACTAAAACCTATTTCGAGATAAGTAAACATGTAAGCTGCAAATGGGGGGGGGGCTAAGGTTTTTTGGAACCCCTTATATTGAGATATTGTTTAATATATTAGTCGCAACATTCACATAATGGGGCTTGTCATCTGTAATGCTCAAACTCTTCCCTCTATGGTTGGGAATGTGTGCAATGCGCAGCAGGCGTACCTGGGTATCCCCAACAAATTGATGCTCCACGATATAGCTGTAAATATAGCACATATCTGGGGATGGATAGCCTTCACCCAATTTCTCCAATTTCAACTGATCCATGAAGCTGGACAAGTCATGTTGTCCCTCGAGAAAGGTATCGCTTTGGAGGGCTGCACCATATCGACCGTCAGCCACAATTATGAACAGCTCTTTGTCTTTAATATTTCTACTAAGCGTTACATTTAACTTCAACGTGTGTGCAGGCGTGTCTATGTTTACGACTCCAAAAAGTAAATCGGTTGTTAGGTACCGCTTTTCAAGACTCTTGTTTAAGCCCCTCACAATATCCGAGGCTGTGTCATAATGACCGAGTCCTAGTGTTACTTTTATACTATAGCACTGCATCCCACCGAACAGGACTGATCGCATTGTGTCATCTAAGGTTATGCCTAATTTTTCACACTCGTCGAATCTTCTAAGAATCAGAAATATGTCCTGTTCATTTTCAAGAGTTAAAAATTTGGTGGCTAACTGGAATTCACAAACACCAACTTCGTACGAATCACGTTCCAATTCATTCGGAGCGTGACATAGAAGTGGTTAGGCGCCATGTTGCATACTATTTAAGCTTCATTATTGCAGCAGCTTTTGTATAGGTGTTGAAGCTTTCTGAGTTCCCTAGCCATTTCACCAGGTACATATTTCTCTTTCCTGAACCTTTGCTGCCTAAACTTTTTCAATTTAAACACACTTTTTCCTAAATTAAATGCCACTTTCTGCAACTCCTCGCGGTAAAAGCTTCCAGCGATTTCTTCCCCATTCAAATCTTCAACGTAATACATCATTATCTCGCCTTTAAGTCTCATAGCAATAACTTTAAAACGGTCACGTGTCCATCCTTGCTCAAATCCCTTCGCGAATTTATTTCCCGAACGTGATAGCATTACATAATCATTGATTTTGAAGCGTGAAGAGTGTGGCGGCGGTGTTCCATCTCTTCTCACATGAGGCTCTCGGCGCGTACCTCTTTCTAAAACTTCGTTAGGTGTTGTGCCAATCGTGTGATGGTGTGAACAGTTGTATGACGAGGCCAATGATCCCAGAATGTTTATATATCTGTATGTGTTTTTTTTGTGTAAAATAGCGATACATGCGTTCCTTTATGGTACGTTGAACCATTATATATAGAATTGCTAGTGTAGTAACTGATATTAAACTCTGTCAACATGTACTGAATTGCGCGATCTATAAATTCTTTCCCCATATCCGTACAAAAATAGCCAGGAACCCTGTTTTGTTTCAACATCAGCGTTTTGGTAGCTTTAGCAACTGTTTCAGGCGATTTATTTTTCAGAGGAATTAGCCAAAGATATCTAGAGAATACATCTATTATGAATAGGATGTAACGGTAGCTATCATTATACACTGAATATATTTGAATGTCTGTTAACCCTTTAAGCCCTGATTTTTTTGTAGGGTTAAGTTATGAATGCTTGTATTTGAAACGTTAGCAGTTTGTACCTTTAGTCCTTAAAGGGTTAAATCTGCTTGCCAAATAGAGTCAATCGAAGCCGCTGTTGCCTTGGCTGTTTTAAACTTTTTTCTCGCCGGTTTATGAAGTATATAAGCATCCTGCTCCCGAAAAAACCTCTCAACATCTTTTTTCCCTACTCCATCATTGTAAACACCTCTGTACAGTCTATTAACACCGCCATAGGAGGCTGGGTTAGATATGTTTTAATAGCATTTTCTTAATATTTTAGCCATTTTTGTATTTTAGAGACACGTGGATAAGGTTGACCGTTGTTGTTTAGTCTCTTCTTTCTCCTCTTCAGAGATGCTACTGTTGGGGGTGATGGCTTACTCAGTTGTGGCACATACGAGACTTGCTCCACGTCTTTTAACCTATTCATATTTCCTATCAATGTTTTGGGGACATTTATTTGTTGTAATCTTTCTTTAATATGCTTCCATCCTGCTTGTGAGGGCCTGTCCCACTTTTTCACCAGATCATGAACAATGTCGACGATATTCGATCCCTGTACCCTTGTTCCTTCAACAATGACCTCGCCTGTATCGGTCCACTCTATCATGGGGTCCTCATTCAGTAGATTAGTGTATAAAGACTTAAGCCTTTATTCCTCAATGTATGTCGAAAACTGTTTTTTAATACATGCTCGATGTGTTGCGTTCCGTTATTCTTTGGTCGGCCATCTCTAACGTCGGGCCCAGGTTCTATGTCGCCATGCTCATCGTTGCTCGCACTGTGCCTAATAACCACGGGGAGCTCTGTCGGAACATTTGATTGGCTAATAACCCAATTTGTGACACATCTCTACGTTGCGCGAATAAGAGTGGATATTGTGTATTTAACGACACATCGCGCATGTATCTATTTTTGAAAAATAGATTCAGATTGATGAAGAATACGCTTATGTTAAGATGGTGGGAGAACACTGTAAATGTCTCGGCAAACGTTTTATCCATTTCCAACATGAGATCTTCAATTACAATGACTGTATGCTCATTTCCCTTTAACAAATTAACGTCATATACACCTTTGTAGAACAAAATATCATCTTCGTACTCGGTGATCACTGATTGGTACGTTGAATAGCACCACATTACTTTATGCACAAATTTTGAGAACATCTCCCCCTTATCTTTAATGATTTTAAGCATAAACACAGTTTTACCACATCCTGTAGGGCCAGATATAATACATGTGGATGGACTTGTGAACCTTGTGAATTTTTCTACAGCTTCCATCCCTAACACGTCCCACCCTTAAGTGGAGCATTTACAAAATATAACAAAATTTAAGTGCAGCTCCCTATATTCTTGTTTTTCTTCTTCCACAGAACCGTGAATGACGACGATGTACAGCACTCCTTCGTCAATATTACACAAGATCCCAATGACAGTGTAGCTACAGACTCCAACCCTGCTGCCGAACCCTCACCAGCGACACCTCCACCACGTGGCAGTTCAAAGCAGAGGCACGATGAAGAAGAACCTTCCACGTCAAGTATAAAACGTGCCAGGAGTGCACCGGTTGCTAGACCTCCAGTAATAGAGCCCCAGCCCTCTATCCCCCCTTATACCTGTTCATTTCCGGGTACATCCTCCACACCAGCAACATTTTCTCATGCTGTTGAGGAAGATATAACATCCGAACTGGTGCGCACCGCTAACCCCAACCCTGCCCTGTATAGAAATCGGTAAGTGGTGAGTGTTGACCCTGGAACCCTGGAGAGCAACGGTGCTGAACTGCGGCTCGTAGTTGAGCGTGTTGTGCAGTTTGCCCTTCAGAACCGCGACGAACGTGAAGTCAGGATGAGGCTGTCCTTCGGGTTCGTGTCAGATGACGGGGATGTAGATGTTTTCTGGGTAGTAATACCTTTCAGACGCTTGGCAGCTCTGGATATACTGTAGATTACATTTTGGGTTGAATAATGCAGGCCTCTCAAAGTAGTACAGCCTTCAATATGGACAACTTCACTGTTGATATTGACAGAGTATTCCGGGTTGTAGGTCATAGTGCCACACCTTATACTCTTAATTTCAATTCCCAAGCTATTTATAGACGGCATATAAAAGTCGATCGTGGTTGCGGGTTTATAGCAATAGTCTTGGCCCATATGTTTGCTGTGCTTAATACACGGCCCAAAAAATTTGGCTGCCTACGGTTGGGCAGCGTGCCCGTAAACTGGCTTCAGATTGTAAGCTTGAGTTTGAGTGTAATGTGGGTCCTAAAGAGCTGAGAAGGGAAGAGCAGGAAATGAATGTTCGTATAGTTGTATTTGGATTGAATGATCATCGTAGGACTGTGTATGTTTATAAAAGCTATGTTTGAGATCGTACAAGAACTCTACTTATTTTAGAAATGTCAGGAAAAACGTATCTCCCCATCCGCAATATAAGGGACCTTTACGCGAGTTATGATAAAAGTCGAAAATATGGGCGGCATCATAATTTATGTAAGGGGTGTCTCGAGTTTGTGAATGATATAGTGAAACATTGTAAGGAATGTCACATGGTTTGTGAGAAGTGTAAAAGCCACAAATGTGAAAGTCGTATCATTGAAGCTGAGAAGAGGGAATGTAATGCGTGCAGACGTACATTTTTCAATAATAAACGCTTTGATCACCATAAATCGAATGGCACGTGCAGGAAACTGAGAATCTGTGAATGTGGTATGTTTCATATGATGGATAATAGGGATAGGTTTGAGCATAAATGCGATGAAATTCAATGTTCTACATATCATGAAAAATATAAGGCGGATGTAGTAAAGCATGTATGTTATATGAAAGATGCTAAGCCTAAAAATAAGCCCTGTATAACTGTGTATTACGATATAGAAACTTACACAAACCCTGAAACCAAAGGAGTTAACCCACATCTACTCGTAAGAGAGACTATCTGCGATGAGTGCATGGAGGTTGAGTGTGATGAGTGGCAAAAATGTGGTAAACGGACAAACGGTTTTAAAGCGGTCGAACACGACAGTCCTGTGAAGCTCTTTGCATCCTATATTGTCAAGTTAGCGGACAAGTTAAAAAAAATGACTGTGTATATTCTTGCCCATAACGGGGCAAAATTTGACACACAGTTCCATTATAAGGAATTGCTTGAACACGAGTCATCGGAGATATTTACAGGCGACCTCTTGAAAAGGGGCAGCAAACTTATACAAATGCAGATAAGAGATAATGTCCAGTTTAAAGATACTTTGTTATTCACACCTTGTAAACTAGCCAAGCTACCCAAGGTGATGGGTGTAACCCCGAAGTTTCAAAAGAGTATTTCCCTTAAACTTTCCTCACTAACGAAACTTTAAATTACGTAGGACTGCCTTCCCCCAAACATTACTTTAACTACACCAACATGAGTGATAGTGAGCGTGAAGATTTTGATCGCTACTACAACAGTTTTAATGAAACTACTCCATACAATATAGCTGATGAATGTGAGCGTTATTGCGTGAATGATGTGCGTGTGCTTAGAGTATGTTTTCAGGCCTTTAGAAGGATGTACATAGCCCGTTTCAAATGCGATCAGTTGCAAGTCGCAACCACGATCACCTCATTATGTTTTACGGTGTTGAAGAATAAGTTCGTGCCTAAAGACACCTTAGCCGTCATTCACAGAAACAATCCCCGCAGTTATGGGCACAAGGCTATTTACTGGCTCATAGACATACAGCAGCAGACCGGATTATACATAAAGCATGCCCGCAACACGGGAGAAGTACACATTAAGGTCATTGGTCGTGTTTTTTGGGTTGATGGTATAAGCGAAGACCGTGCCACTGGTGAGAAGCCTGTGTACTCCTTTAACGGTTGCTGGTGGCATGGATGCTACCGTCTTGAGTGTGGAATCGTAGGAGATATCCACTGTAGATCTCCTGCCGACAGTCTTGCATGGAACCGCACCCGCAATCAGCTTATAGGCACCCAGTTCACTCAAAAGATCGTGTAGGAGCATGAGTATGATGCACGGATGGAAACAGATGGACAGTACCGTGAAGAAATAAACACGATCAAGCGTTCAATGATGTTGGATCCTCTCAAGTACGGTGATAGCTTTTACGTAGGGCGTACAAATCTATTCAAGCTATACTTTCAATCTACGGAGTGCGTTAAACTCCATCACTACGACTTCTATTCTTTATATCCCTACGTGATGAAGAACAATTCGTATCTCGTAGGTGCACCTGGAAAAATGGTGGGGCCTGCCCTGCCTCCCATCGAGGTGCTCTCCACAAATTTGAACGGGTAATATTTCGGGCTTTCTTTCGTAGATGTGGTCCCCCCACGCGATTTATGGATGCCGATCTTACCCGTCGTTATATACCACAAGCTCATGTTTTCGCTGTGCCTGAAGTTTGCAGAGGAGAACAATCGGGATCGTAATCATACAACCAACCAGCGTAAGATCAGTGGTGTATATACAAGCCATTAGCTGGACCTAGCCGTTCGCCATGGCTACAGAATATGGAAGATACATGACGTGTGGGAGTTTCAGAAACTACCCAATCTTTTCACGCCGTATATAAATACTTTTTTGAAGGATAAGTTAGAAGCATCAGGCTAACCGCGAGGAAATGATACCGAAGATGAAAAATCGCTTATATTCAGCGTAAACGTCACCGTGAAGGTATACAGCTTGACCATTCCCTAATTGTAAAGAACCCAGGCGAGCTCTTTAGTGCAAAGTTGTGTCTAAACAGTCTTTGGGGAAAATTTGCACAGAATACTAGCAAAGGGAACGTTCATTTGGCACAAAGTTATAGTGAAGTCTGGGATTATGCCAACGCCCCCGATAAAGAGGTCATGGAGATCGTGAATGTAGGTAATACTTACATAATAAAGTACAACAATACCGAATTGGCCACAGATACGTCACGGGTTACAAATATACCTGTAGCCAGCTTCACAACGGCATAACCACGCATCAAGCTTTGGGGACTAGTGCCCTCTCTTGGGCGGAGGATGCTGTACGCTGACACAGATAGCGTGATATTCAGAGAGGGAGGGTGAATACATGCCGCCTATTGGGGAATTCCTCGGAGAGTTGACTGACGAGATCAAGGATGAGTATAGTGATGGTGCATACGCTGATTCCTTTGTATCAACAGGGCCAAAAACTTATTGAGTGCGGGTGATGGTGGGGAAGGATATGAAATATATTTTGGAGGCTAAGGGTACCACGCTTAACCATGCGAACCGACGAGTCGTTAACTTTGACTCGTTGAAGGATCTAGTGTATTTAGAAGATGAGTGCGACCAGCCACCTCAACTGACTGTGGGAACACACAAATTTCGGGCGCAGAAACTGGGGGGCGTGAAAGATCATAGGGGTACGAAGGTATGCCGTAACACCTATAAGAAAAGTTATCAGGTGCTTGGTACGTATGATACCGTACCCTTTGGATACCTTAATCGTTGACTGTTTTATACACACACACATATATATATATGAAAATTATTTCACGAAAGTAACACGTGAAAAATATTTATGATGAATAAAACCAAGAATGAAAGGAAACACAGAATGGTGCTCAAGGGCTATCGTCTAATGACATCCTCAGGAACACTCATTAGACGAAAGCGCTTGAGCACCATTCTGTGTTTCCTTTCCTTCGTGGTTTTATTTATCATATATATTATATATATATATATATATATATATATATCAGTTCATCCCATAAGTAATGCTGTCTTTTACGATAGATTAAGTTTAAACTAGTCCTACTCGGTTTAAGCATAAATTTTCCGAAGGTTATATCTAAGAGGAGATCTATCGTGTTTCGCTACATACTTTACAGACCTTCGCCAGTGAAGACTTGTGTTTTGCTTTATGTGAACCCCTCATAAATATAGCGGTATCAGAAGAGCATATCAGGCATATAATGTTTTACGAGTTCAAAAAAGGGAATAGGTCTACTGAAGCAACGCGAAACATTCAGGACCTTTATGGCAACGATATTTTGCATGTGAGGAAATGTCAAAGATGGTTTCAAAAGTTTAGGAATGGTGACTGCTGTTTGACAGATGCAGCACACTCTGGATGCCCTGCTGAGTTTGATGATGACCTGCTGTTAGCCGCACTTGAAGAAGACTTTTCAACAACTGTCGAAGAATTTGCCCAGAAACTCAATTCATCCCCGTCCACCATCCATCGACATTTGCAACAACTCGGGAAAGTGCCTAAGTTAGGAAAATGGGCGCCACATGAATTGTCGGTCGACAATCTGAAGGTGCGGGTAAACATTAGCACAGCTCTTCATTCCCGTGAACCCCAAGATCCGTTTTTGCACCGTTTAGTGACTGGTGATGAAAAGTGCATACTGTACCGGAATGCTAAGCGCCGTCGACAGTGGGTTTGTGCCGGAGAACCAGCGACACCACAGCCAAAACCAAATCTTCACCCTCGGAAGGTGTTGCTTAGTGTTTGGTGGGATATAGGTGGTGTAATACACTTTGAAACCTTACCACACAACCAAACAATCATCGCTCAAGTATACTGTCAACAACTGGATCGATTGAACACTGCACTAAAAGAAAAGAGACCTTCTTTGGTTAATTGGAAAGGAATCGTGTTCCACCACGACAACGCACGTCCTCATACCGCTCGGATCACTTCTGCAAAAATTGAGGAGCTTGGGTGGGAAAAACTTCCACATCCTCCATATTCTCCAGACCTTGCGCCTTCAGATTATCATCTCTTCAGGAGTCTGCAAAACTATCTTGACAAGAAACAGTATACTTCTTTAGATGACTGCACACCAGTCTTTGTACGTTTTTTGCCTCAAAACTGCCTGAATTTTATAAACATGGCATTGAAAAGCTTGTAGAACGTTGGCAGAGTGTCATTGATTCCGATGGAAAATATATACTGGATTAAAAAGTTTCAGTTAAATTTTTTTTTCCTTCAAATTCCGATCTAAGAACCAACATTACTTATGGGATGACCTGATATATGTGTATTCTTAACGATGTTTATTTATTATGTATATTTGTTTCAATTAGGGTGTCATTTTCTCCTTTGTGTGCATGCGTATGTACAGTCCTAAGCTCCGCCCAATGTAAGCTCAATCAAATGGTCACGTGACTCCTGCTACTACCTGGGTATATCTCTACCCCTGCGTACTCAATTGATCTCTGTCATCCCTGGAGCACAGACGTGTATTTTCTCACGTAGACGAAAAATAATGATGGCTACTTTTGATATTGCGTGTTCGACGTTTATGAAGTGGTATTCGGTAAAGTCGGAAGATGTGATGAATACTGAAAGACGGCCTAGCTTCCCCTTCCTTTGAGACTTTTAAGGCTACATTGAATCGCGCGAAGCTTGAGGAACAAGATGTCCAAATACTCTATGAATATTCTGGCGAGAGCATTGTCGGATTTCGTGGCACAAACGATGTAATGGACTACGTTTTAGAGCTAAGCTGTATAAAAGCTTACATATACCGTGATGTGAAAGAAAAAAAGCGTGCAGAAGAGAAGCAATGGGTATGGGTAATGAGTCTTGTTGATGAGTGGTATGACATGCGGTATTATGTCATGCTGCATCATACCGAGTACGCGTACCATGCGGCTGAGAATGTAAACTTTGTCATCATGGACAAGCTAAAGTACTTTTACCACTACATTCATGTATATCATGACGAGGTTCGCAGTGAGGTTGTAGCTAAAGACCTGTCTGAGTTTTTAATAAAGATGAGAGACGGGTATCGATTGTTAAACAAAAAGGATAAATACGGTCACATGTTTCTCTCAAATAGTGTACCGGATTGTTAATGTGTGGAGAACATCTAGTGCGCATTCCGATTAAACATTAAAGCTGAATTTACCCCATGTGTCGAAAAATTGCCTGGTAAAATTGGTACAAGTACTCGTGTTATTCATGCTAGAACTAACCCGTACACGATTCAACAGCTTATAGTGTGACTCACTCCCCCCGTCAGGCCGATCCCCCCACCTGTGGCTCATTGTCATTTCAAAGCTTGGACCGAATGGACGTGCACTCCTCAAATACGATAGAACTTCCTTTGAGAAGCATTCTCAATGCCGTGTACGATGTGTCCGTGACGAAGTCATTGCGAGTGTTCAGGCGTGAAACCGGTGCCATTAACTATGTACTTGAAACGACTTGTAGACAAACAAACTCTGGTAAACGTAATGTTATTTATTTAAGTGTTGAGGAGTTTAATAGAGTCTTCGTGATAGTTGAGAAGTGGGTTGAGGACCGTTATAAAATACCTGCAGTTACAAGAAGAGAACAGATTAGTGATAACCCCTCATATGCCATTGTTTGTACGTTGTGTATAAATAACGATCAGCCATGCTTGATATACGACTGATGTTGAAAAATTCGTCTGATACCGTAGTTTTTTCACACGCGAAACCGATTCATCCTGGACAGAATGTTTTAAATCGTCGGATTCCGCAAGCTGAAGCCTATATTAGGCGCGCGTGTTACAGATGTGATTTATTTTGACACGGTACTTGAATACGCATACATCGCTCTACTCGATGGGTTTATCGAATGTAGGAATGAACACGGTGAGAATGGTCTCGAGCTGGATGCTTATTTAAAAGGTTTAGACTTCGAATTATCCCGAAGTTTGGTACAAAGGACTTCAGCGGTACAGGGCAGAGCTCGCCTACACTCTTCACCCTGAAGAATTGTACATTTATATAATGAACAGCTGTCGTTACGACTTAGAAGATTATTTCAATTGCCGCTATGCGTTGTGAAGAAGAGTTCATGATTGAAAAGCTCGGGATGGTAAGAAAAAACCCTCGATTGGAAAGGAGTGTTTATAAACTTGTATTTAATAATGATGTGACAGCTAACGATGACCTCTTTGTGCGTGCTTTTGAATCTATTTTATTTGTATTTCAAGATAACTTGCCAACCGAATGTAAAGTGGACACAAAAAATAGTATTGAACGATATGAAGGCCAGTTACATGAAGTATAGGTACCCCTATAACTTGAGCGGTGAAATAATGTTAAATCTTATTTACTGCCTAGTGCAATGCAATAATGATGTGGCTGTAGGCTCGATTACGTGCGAGTTTAGTGTTTTAGTTAAATGAAGTAGAACATAAAGTGAATGTATTTTGATGTATATTTATTTTCAATTTATTTAATTATTTAATATAATTATATATATATTTTTTTCCTGTACTAATATATTGATGATTATACTCCATCGTTTTGTATTTCTTATATTATTATTTTAATTTTATTTTTTGATTATATAAATTCCATCGTTTAAAAATGTGTATTTCTTATATTAATAATTTTTATTGCATATATTCCTCGTTTGTATAGGATCGTGTATTTATTTCCTATATATTTCGTGAAATTGAATCCAATAATTCGTCTAAATAAACAGAATGATGTAATGGTGTTTTATTTAATTCTTTTGGTTGTGTATATATAAACGATATTATTATTTCATTATATGTACACCAAATGGCTTGTTACGCATTCTAAACAGACTGACGGATTTCTAAGCCAACTGACAAGAATATCTGAATAGCACAATCTGGCAGCTGAAAAGTTAATTAATATATACACATACACCTGCCTTCTAGATCTTCTAAGTCAACTGGTGGGTTAAGCCAACTAGCGGATTAAGCCAACTGACGGATTATGCTAACTGGCGGATTTCTAAGCCAACTGTCAAGAATATATGCTTTAATTAAATAACTAGCGCAATCTGGCAATTCAACCCTAATAATGTACACCTGACCAAACCATTTACGCCTTCTAAGCCAGATTAAGCCTTCTATGCCAACTGGCGGATTTCGAGTTCTAAGTCAAGTGTTGCTACTATGATCTCTCATTGAGCTTCTGCCTCTCGCAGAAGCTGGATGCTCTTTTCCTCTCTCTCCTCCTCTCTCTCTCTTAGGTTAGGTATGCCCCATTGGGGGGGAGGCCGTCCCACTTTATCCCCCAAAGAGGTTAGGATAGTTCCCTTTCCCCTTCATTGCAGCTTGGGGAATAACCCCTCCCACTTGTTGCATAACCCCTTCTCCCCTTTGCAGCATTGACTTGTTGCAAAAGCCCCCTTGTTGCATAGCCCCCTCCCCTTTGTAGCATTGACTTGTTGCATAACCTCTTACAACATCCCCTCCCCCCTTTGCAACATTGATCAAAATTTGCAATTGCATTGCACTCTACCATTTTGCGGGCATACTACTAAAGTTGAATCATTATAGGTATTTATAGGTTTATTTATACGAGTATAGTCTAAAGACTTTATATATATATATATATATATATATACAGGGTCTGTCAAAAAAAACTAAGCCAATTTGAAATCTCTATAAAATGCACAATTTGATAGAGATTTCAAATATTTTTTTACACTAAATAAATAAAAGGCTCATAAATAACACTGGTATGCATATGAAATTTTTTTGTCTGCTGCCTCCATTCTGATGCGTTATATGGCAGGCCCAAGGATTCGATTAGCCCCTCAACATTGCAGCAGTACACTAAGGAAGAGGTATTTTCGTGCACTGCAAAAAACTTGCGGAATTCTTCCTCTCGTTTCCTATACCAGGAGAATGTTGTTCCCGGAGCCAGCAAGTTGTCCTCTCGAAGTCGTGAGCCCAAGATCTCGGCAGCTAATTTTGAAAGTCCTAAATCCCTGGTAAGATCATTAAGTTTGGCCTGGTTGAGAGGCCTCGGCTCATTTGAAGCGGTATTTTGAGGTATATACGACTGGGACTGGTCATTAGCATTGGTCATTGATTCATCATCAGAATCATCGAAGTCCAGGGTTTGAGGTGGGTCGGGTATTGGAATTCCAGGACCATGGGGTACAGGTCTCATAGCAGAAGGAATGTCAGGGTATACAACAATGTGTTTATTCTTCTTGTTAACTCCTGAAAATAGAAACACAGAAACATGGATATAAAACTTGCATATGAAATAGAAGAAGCATTCAGACAGTGGCGGCTCGTGAGGGAAGGCTGCGATCTGTAAGATATGAAATAGGTCGATGGAGTCTGTATATTTTCTTTCTTTTTCATTCATATTGTCCCTTCGGGGACAATATGAATGAAAAAGAAAGAAAATATACAATCATTGTATATGTAAATGTAACTTGTATAACAATATGTATGTGTAAATGTATTTTCTATAACAATATGTATATGTAAATGTATGATTACCATTATGGTGAATATTATGCTATGTATGGTGAATATTAATTTACGGTGAATATTATGTCAAGTTTCATAAGAGGATTTCAAAATATTTAAGAAAAATAAATTTATAAGCCCACCTTGGAGGTTTGTCATGCAGAAATAGCAATCTGTCACGTGATCCTTTCCTTCTCTCCAAATCATGGGAATTCCAAAAGGCAAAGATTTCGCTCTGCCTTTGCTCCATCTTCTCAAATTTTCAATGCGCGTCTTGCAGCACATATGAGGGGCGAAATTTTTGTCCTGGTCCCCTAACTTAATTCCAAAGTATGCTCTATACATTGTCTTCACAAATTTAGTGATTTGGGACTGGTTATTTGGCATGGTAACCGTCCCACATATGTAGCAGAATCTATTGGGATCATTTTTACACGCTCTATTCATTATGAAATATTTTATCTATATGCCTGAAAAGTAAAAAAAGATATTATACAAGTGAAACAAGTGATGATAGATGTTACTGTTCCAATTCCGCTTTGACAAAATCACGAAAAATTCTATTTTACTTATGAGGCCATAGCCGGATAACCTGAGCTGATTGAGAAAAACGGATTGCAGATTCGAAATCAGCAGGAAAAGCTCTATAAGAATCACTTACAAAACCCTTGACAGCAAAATTGATGCATACCAGTGTAATCTGTGATAATTTTATAACTTTATTTTAAATATTTCAGGAGTTATGCGGTTATTTCTACAGATTGCGAAAATTTCAGTTTTTCTCATGTAATATCTTCTTTTTCTTTTTCAGAATTTGTTTAGATTTAAAATTTTTCGTGAATACCTCTAAATATGCCATTCTCACATGAAGATAAAATAATTATAAAGCATTATAGAGTTGAAAAAGGTTATAGTGCAAGGAAATCACTTTCTGAATTCGATTATAAAGGATGGACTAGATCAGGTTTAGATTACTTATTGAGAACTATCGATGAAACAGGAAGCATTGAAAGGAAGGTTGGTAGTGGGCGACCAAAATCAGTTAGAGTAGATGAAAATATTCAGAAAGTGGAGGAACGTATCCGTAGTCAAGAGGATCGACCTGGTAGCCACATGACACCTGCTCAAATATCAAAAGAACTAGAAATATCAGAATCAAGCGTAAGAAGGATTATTAAATCTGATCTGCAATTTAAACCATTTAAAAGAGTGCATGGACAAAGATTGTCAGAAGTAAACTGTCAGAAAAGAGTTGAGAAACCCAAACGTATTTTACGTATAATAACTGAAGATAAACTTTCCAAGACATTTTTTACGGATGAAAAACGTTTTACGGTAGAGCCACCAAGAAACTCACAGAATGACTGGGTTTATTCTGATGTTGCGAAGAAAAATGAAATCCAAGATGAAAGACTGTACGCAACAAGGAGTCACTTTTCTTCTAGCGTCATGGTTTCTGTTGGAGTGTCCAAGTTGGGAAAAACTTCAATATTTTTTATTGAGCCAGGAGTGAAAATTAATGCTCAATATTATTCAAATACCCTGCTTGAGAAAATGCTTCCAGAAATGAGAAACTTGGCTAGTCAAGGTTACTTTATTTTTCAACAAGATGGTGCAACATCACATACTGCCAAAACAACCATCGAATATTTGAAAAAGAATGTGCCTGAATTTCTGGAACCGCATAATTGGCCACCTAACAGCCCTGACCTAAACCCTGTAGACTACGGAATATGGGAAAACTTGGCAGAGAGAGTGTATAGGAACAGAATAAGGGATGTCAATCATTTGCGTGAGTCGATTATCGCAAAATGGGCAGAGCTCCCCCAAGAGCAAATAAATCGAGCAATAGACGAATTCAGACCAAGATTAAAATAAGTGATAGAAATGCAAGCGAATCATATTGAACAGTTCTTTTAATTTTATTAAACTAAAAATTATCTACAATATATCGTAAAAAAATGTTTTCATGTTAAGTAGGAGAATCTCACTTTTTAGTTAATTATTAATAAAATTAACAATTCTGAAGATATCGTCATAAAAATTTAAAGGATAATAGGTGATTACCTATACTTTTTAGTGTAAAAAATTCAACTTAATTAGATGAATGGTTTTGTTTTAATAAAGGTTTGAATTTGGCTTAGTTTTTTTTGACAGACCCTGTATATTCTGCCCAAGTAGGAAAATCCAAATATATCACCGATTTATTATTACGAGGTTTTCCTGGGGAATACCTCCCCACCCTAAATATTTTCTTTCCCCATTTAACCCTATACGATCAAATATACCATAAACCAGAGCGGAACGAGACACATGTTACAGAAGATATACGATTTGGATATTACTACATTTTGGACTGTAAAGGCACTCGTATGATTAGTTTTTGACCCCGACAATATGGCTTTCGGAAAACTCAAACTACAATAAGCAGATGATATCACACTTACTTCTTCTCATCATAACGCAGACTTTCTAATTAATGAAACGAACAGACAATTAGAAAATGTATATAAATGGATGTGTGCCAATAAACTTTTATTGAACCTGACAAAGTCATCTTATATGATTATTGTCACCGAACACATTAATACAAACTGTGAAATAAAAATTGGGGATAATACTCTTCCAAGAGTGAATGAGGTTAAAGTACCTTCATTAATTTAGCCGAAAAACTAAATTTCAAAAGTTATGTATAACATATCAAATCCAAAATATCAAGAGTTCTCTTCATATTATTTAGACTAAAAATGACCCTTCCTCAAAACGCACTCTTTACCCTATATTATTCCTTCA
Organism: Bathynomus jamesi; assembly: GCA_023014485.1. NCBI lineage: Eukaryota > Metazoa > Arthropoda > Malacostraca > Isopoda > Cirolanidae > Bathynomus > Bathynomus jamesi. The sequence continues at coordinate 500,045 of JAJOZX010001585.1, read as the reverse complement.
TCCATCCACATTTATTATATTGCATTACAACATGGGATACTTTAAAGAAATATATAGTAATATATAAGTAATTGATAAAAAATGTCTGCGAACTCTCGAATAATGACAAGAGATAAAGTCAAATTTTCCCACTGGTTAAAAAGATAAATATTTTAAAACTGAATGACTTATACAAATTCAATGTTCCTGTCAAAAATGTTCAAAGTTATTAACAAAAATCGACATACATCACCCATTCAAAGAGCAATCACCTCCCATCAAATACACCATCATTATAACACTAGACTTTCCAGTGATTTTGTACACAAACCTCACTATACGATAGAAACTGCAAGAAATGCATTCTTTCAAAGGAGCAGATATATGGATATATATGTTTCACAAATAACTAAAAAAGCACTTCAATAGCTCATACTGATGTACAGTACAAGTTCAGTACTGCCACTTTTACTGAAGGAGTCAATTTTGAAATCAACTATTTAAAATATGCTAATTTCATTTAGCACCTTTAATTCCGTAATCTATTTTTTTTTATTAAGCAGCATTTATTTTCTGTTAAATATACAGGGTGTCCATAAATGATTACCCTGATTAAAGCATGCTATAACTTTTAAATAAACACTCGTATTCAAACACAGTTTCATTCATAAGTAGATAAACATAAAAAGTTTTGATAAATAGTTAATGAACTTAATAAGCTTCCACATGTGCACCCCTAGTGGCACGTAAAATGTCTAAACGGTATTCACACTCACGCCACACATTTTTCAACATTTGTGGGTTAACTGTTGCAATTGCATCCGTAATGCGTTCTCGCAGTGTCCTGATATCTGGAACAACTGTTGCATAAACCAAATCTTTAACATGACCCCAGAGAAAGAAATTCAGCGGGGTAATGTCTGGTGATCTTGGGGGCCATGGGATTGGCCCGTCCCTGCCAATCCATCGATTTGGAAATGTTGCGTCGAGAGTTTCACGAACAACATCGCCCAATGAGGGTGTGCCCCATCTTGTTGGAAGATGACAGTTGGCTGCCTGTCCTGCAGCTGGGGGATGGCGTAATTGGTGAGCATATCCAGGTACACAGTTGCATTAGTCCACACCAGACATTGATCTTCGGACTGCTCCGAATATGCTCCCTTACGGCACGTGGGTTTCCCGATTCCCAAATACGCACATTGTGTCTGTTGACTCTCCCACTAAGATGAAACGTAGCCTCGTCTGAAAAGCAGACACGTAACAAGATGTCATTATCCTCGTCAATGCTGGTCAAAATGTCAATAGCGAATTGTTCACGTTTTGGACGGTCATCAGGCTTTTGTTCTTGAACAATTTGTACCTTGTAGGCGTGTAACTTCAAACGTTTGTGTAACACCTTCTGCACCGTAGACTTCGGTATCTTTAGTTGGCATGAAGCTTGTCTCACCGATTTCCTTGGTGACCGTGTGAAAGCAGTTTGAATGTTTTCCACCGTCCCATCGGAAACTGATGCTCTACCACTGCTCTTTCCCTTTTCCACGTTTCCAGTTTCCAAGAATTTTTTCATCCACGACTTAATTAACTTCACATCAAGTGGATTCTTTCCATACTTTGTTCTGAACCTTCGCTGAACACTGACAGGAGATTTTGTTTCTGCAAGCCACACAACACATTGTGCCTTCTCTGTCACAGACGCCATCTTAACTGAACAGCTACTACAGCGCTCCTATCGGCGAATGCGGTAGACGAAACACACCAGCACAGAAACTCTATGCGTGTACGAGATCACCTGTAAAAAGAAAACGGATGTAAGATTCGTCATTAAAACATGAGGGCATACTGTTTTCAGGGTAAACATTTATGGACACCCTGTATAATAAATCATTTAGGTAATTAAAATCATGTAACATTTTTTAAATACTATCAATCTATTTTGTCTTAATATGCATTCTAAATTTATAATAGCTATGTAAACGATTTCAACTTGTGTAACCTTGGATTTTGCCTCCCCCTGAACTGTTCATTCTGACGAAGGTGAAGCTTGTCACTCCACCTTAGACCTACTGTTTAACGGGGAATCCGAACCACGCCCCACCAGCAGCAAAGCGTCTTAACCACTAGGCTATCCAGGGTACCCATTTATCTACCAACCAACTTTTATCGTGTGCAAGGATGAACAACTGGGTTTTGCGGCGCGCCGCCTGCCGTCACCTGGTCTCGATCCCGGGGCTAATGGATTCGTAGTCAGCGTTGCTAACCACTACACCACCGAGACGCATCCATATATATATATATATATATATATATATATATATATATATATATATATATATTGTGGGTTTGCAATATATATATATATATATATATATATATATATACAGAGCTGGGCAGTACTTAAATACATTTGTATTTAAATACGTATTTAAATACATTTGTGTATTTAGAACTGTATTTATAAATACATTGTTTTTCATGTATTTAAATATAGTATTTAAATACTTTGATGAGTATTTAAATACAATGTATTTAAATACTCAAAATATAAAAATGTAAATACTTTTACTGGTTTAATACACGTTCTGTACTAGCACAGTACGACGCGTCGACAGTGTAGTACAGCATGGTTCATGTTTCAACGTGTCAGTTCAATCAGTTGTGTGCCACTCTTAGTCGAAAGCGGTTGATTTCTTTATCGTGTGCGTGTCATGGCTTCAACAAGCAAATCCGGTGAATCAAACAGTGATATATCTGCAGATAACAATTTAGTGCACCCTCTGTTTGATGGAAAATACTTTAAAATTAAATCTAAAGATGGTAATAAGGTAAAGTGCACCTGCTTGCTGTGTAAACACGAAGTCTCTGCTGCAAGCAATGCTACAACGAATCTGTACACTCATCTGAAGGTAAGTGTTTTTTTAGACATCAAAAATATCTTGAAATTGACCGAATAATCGTACAAAACGGCTCTGCCTTAAGTGGGCCTGTGTAACTAACTCGTTGCAATCAATCCAATTTGCGATGGAAAATTCATTGATGAAAAAGCTTTTAAAATCGTCTGATCTATCGAGTGGTGTATTTATTTCGAAATTCACCGTGTCCCCTAAAGTAGAAATTTATCAAAACATGAATTAGTGAATGCATATGTTAAAATTTGTATGTATTTAAAATGTATTTACAAATGTATTTAAATAAAAATTGATGTATTTTGTATTTAGTATCTAAATACATTCGTAAAATGTATTTAGTATTTAGTATTTAAATACATTTCTCCCATGTATTTAGTATTTAGTATTTAAATACATTCAATGTATTTATTGCCCAGCTCTGTATATATATATATATATATATATATATATATATTTTATTTTTATTGTCTCTGTTGCTATTACTTGCAACTATAATTACAAGCTGTCGACGCGCAAAAACAACGAATTTTTAAAATTCGACTGGAAATTTGTACCTCACCTAATCACAACACTGACCCGCCTTGACCCACTCCCGGTTCAGGCGGGTCAACCTCATGACCCGTGACTCACCTCGACCCGTCTTGAATTTACTCCCAAGTAACCCGCTGACCCATTTTAAACTCTGCGTATAATACAGAATTGCAAGGAAAACAATGAGCAATTTAAGTTGGAGCGTACTTGCCCAGAAAACCTTTCTGTGAGTATGAAGTCCGATGTTCACGGGATCTTCAACGAAGAAACTCATAACTAAACTTTATTAATATACTGTAAATATAAAGACAACATCACCATATGCCACAAGCATACATGTTTCACAATTACAACTTATTTTTAACGCTAAATCATTAAATGTATTTACAGTACATATATTTATTTATATGAGTATAGTCTAAACCAGTGCTGTCCAACTTGCGGCCCGCGGAATGGAACTTTGCCAAATCAATTTCTGAATTTTCTTCACTATTTTGTCATTTCTAGTAGGGAGAACGACATTCAGCGGGTTCCTAAGTCGTATTAACCAACAGTGTATGATTATAGGCAACATCTTGGCCGCGCTTTATAGAAGTTGGACAGCACTGGTCTAAGCACACACACACACACACACACAGACACACACACACACACATATATATATATATATATGATACCAAGCCACAAGGAAAAATAAAAATGATTCCAAGGTCTTTCGTGTATTCAGAAGTACACCTCGTCAGGGAATGTACTTCTGAATACACGAAAGGCCTTGGAATCATTTTTCTTTTTCCTTGTGGGTTTGTATCACTTATTCATTTCATTTCATGCGTTTAATTATGAAATTCATCCAATATATATATATATATATATATATATATATATATATATATATATATATACACACACACACACGAGGGTACTTCAATAAGTATCCGCACTTTTTATTTTAGTGATAATATAGTATATATAATATATACTCGTAATAACGAGCCAAACTGAGATCTATAGTCATATTTAGGATAGCAACAGTGTAGGCTTATTTAGACTACTCGTAGCAGTTACATATCGTACGAGTAGTGAGCATGGCAGCGCCAGAAAGTGTGAAAGGAGCTGAAATTCACACGCGTTTATGTGCTCAGTATGGGAATAATGCGTTACCACGGCGAAGTGTGTACGAGTGGATTCAAATGTTCAAGGAAGGTAAGACAGGTGTGACAGATGCTCAGCGCTCGGGACGACCGTCAACATCAACCAGTTGTGAAAAGCAGGAAGGAGCCAGAGCCATGATTTTCGATGACAGAAGATTAACAATAAAAGAAATTGCATCTTCATTAGACATCACTCAAGGGTCAGCCTACTCGATAGTTCATGACATTCTTGGCTTTCACAAGGTTTGTGAAGATGGGTGCCCAAACAGTTAACAGAAGAGCACAAGCGTAATCGTATGGACGTCTGCTCTCGTCTTTTGGCGCGGTATCATAATGAAGGAGAAAACTGTTTGAAGCGCATTATCACTGGAGATGAAACCTGGATCCATCACTATGAACCAGAAAGCAAACGACAGAGCACGCAATGGAAGTATCCAACATCTCCCGTTGCAAGGAAGTTCAAAGCGCAGCCGTCAGCAGATAAAGTTATGCTAACACTGTTTTGGGATACACGAGGCCCTCTCCTTGAACATTATCTAGAACGTGGAAGTACAGTAACAAGTGCATCGTATTCTGATATGCCTCGGAATGAGTTAAAGCAAGCAATTCGCGCAAAACGGAGAGGGAGATTGTCGGCAGGTGTTATTCTGTTACACGAAAATGCGCGCCCTCATACTGCTGCACATACTAGAAAATGCCTTCAAGAACTTAAATTTGAAGTTCTCGACCATCCAGCCAGACCTGGCACCTTCGAATTTTTACCTGTTTGGACCACTAAAAGACGCTTTGAGAGGTCAGCGATTCCAAGGCGATGATGACCTGAAGTAGGCGGTGCATGACTGGCTACGCACACAGCCAAAAACGTTCTTTTGTGATGACATTAGGAAGCTTGTAGATCGCTGGACTAAGTGTATTAAGAAACAAGGAGACTATGTTGAGAAGTGATGTGTTCATAATCTATCAGATGTGAAAATAAAAAGTGCGGATATTTATTGAATTACCCTCGTATACAGATATATATATATAATAAACAGGACCCAGAGAAAAAATAAACATCCTTCAAGGTTTAATAGTACCAACGTTTCGGAATGCACTAATTCCATCTTCAGGGCTAAAACAATAAAATACCAAATCACATACAAAATACAAATTGCTGAATAACAATTTAAAATAAAGTTAAAAATTATAAAAAAGTAGCTAAGAAAATGTAAAACATTAAAACTAAAAGGTAAATGAATGTGAAGTTAAAAAGTTTCAATTATAAAAAGTAGCTAGCAAAAATATAAAAGCATTAAAACTGAAAGGTAAATAAAATAAAATAAACTAGTACCTTAACCTAAACATAGCAGATCTACCGATGATTCGTCAGAATTTAGGTCTGGTTTTAATTTATAAATAAACAAAGATTCCATAATTTTGAGCTTAAGGTCAGAACTTCCGGCAGCAAGTACGGCGAAATCTGACCGTGAAATTGGGTGGTTATTGTTGTGCGAGAGAATTAGGTTGTTTGCCAAGAGGTAAATTTGTACGGACCGATTTACCGAGATGTTCGTAAATACGGGATTTTAAATGTCTTTTAGTTTTACCTATACAGGGTGTACATAAAGTCAGCATCTATTTTTGTGAAGCACTTGGAAATTATATGGAATTCAATCATAAAATGATAAAGTGGTAACATTTATTAAATAATTAAGAGTAGGATTCGACGTGACGCCCATCAGTATCCCTGCACAGCTCAAATCGTTCCGCAGCATTTCTAAACCCATTCTGGAGCATTTGCTGGGTTATTTTATCTGCAGCAGTTCGTATACGTGTACGTAAGTTTTCAAGACTCGTAATCTTCGTCTGATAGACGTGCGATTTGATAAAGCCCCATACAAAGAAATCTAAAGGGGTTAAATCTGGTGATCTCGCTGGCCAAGGTCTGTTGCTTCCGCGTCCGATCCAGCGATTTGGAAAACGTCCATTTAGATAATCCTGAACAATTTTGGCATAGTGACAAGGAGCACCATCATGTTGATAGACGACGGTACTAACAATCCTCTCCCCAATCAGCTGAGGTTCAAGGAATTGCTGCAACATGTCCAGATAAATAAGCCCCGTAACTGTAGCTTCAGCAAAGAAAAAAGGACCATACATCTTAGATTTTGTTAAACCCATCCAGACATTAACTTTAGGTGAGTCTCTTTCCCAATTTTGGACGAAATCATTCGGTCTTTCATCTGCCGAAATTCGACAGTTATGGCGATTTACTTTTCCACACGTATGGAAAGTGGCTTCATCACTAAAGAGAATGTTGTCCATTACATTATCACTCCAGATTTGTTCTACGAGATCAGCACACACAGCACTTCGTCGAGGGAAATCTTCCTCATGTAAATCATGTAAAACCTGCAAATGATAGCTTTTCTTCCGCAAATTAACTTTCAGAATTTTGTGCACAGATGACGTCGGGAGGCCGAGTCTGTGTGATGCAGCACGAACGGACGTACGTGGCTCCTCAGTGATAATTCCGCGTACTGCATTCACGGTAAGATCTGACATACACGGTCGTCCCGATCTTGCTTCATCATTTACAGATCCCGTTCGTTTAAATTTGTTCACCAATTTTCGTATTGTCTTGTCTATTGGCCCCGGCTTATGAAATCTCCTTCTAAACTTCTCTCTGATGTCATTGTATTTCTTTCCCTCGATTCGCCAAATTACTATTGCCACACGCTCTTCTGTATTCATTCTAAGGGCTTCTAGAAAGAAAAATAGAAAAAAAAAATTATTTCACAAAAATAGATCCTGACTTTATGTACACCCTGTATATGACCCCATACAGTGGTCACACGTTTATTGGTAAACTATGGATAACTTAAGAAGTGTTGGAATAACATCCATGTATTTAAATAAATGGCAAATCGATTTAGACGGGGTGAATACAATTTTTATTCATAGTTGTGGATAGAATTCCTTGAGCAATTGTAAAAGTTTGTTTCTAATGTTAAAACTTGAGGTTCCCATATAAGGCAAAGTGAAATACAGGATATCTTTGGGGACTGTAATTAAGTCTCTAGGTGTGGGGTTTATTAGTCTATTTAAGATTCTGCCTATTGCAGTCTCCACCAGTCTGAAAGGGAAATTATTCTTAGTAAGGAGTTTTCGGATGAAATCTAGTTCATCGTGTAGTTTAAAGTAATCTGAACAGATATTGAAAATTCTATTGGTCAGAGTCGAAATTATATTTCGTTTGAAACCTAAAGGATAAAGGAAGAAAAGTTCTTAGTAAGATTGGTGAATGTCGGCTTTCGGTAAACAGAAGTTCCAAAAGAGGAATTAGTTTTTATTATCTTAATGTCCAAAAAGGACAGAGAGCTATTAGATTCAACTTCTGAAGTAAATTCAATATTAGGGTGTTTATAATTAAGGTAATACGAAACAAAGGGATATGGTCTGGTGATTTGAACAGGAGAAAAGTGTCATCAATATATCTTCTATAAAAAACCGGTTTGAAGTTGGAAGGACACTCATTCAGCCATTTGATTTCATGATGACACAGAAACGCGTTAGCTAAGGTGGGACCAAGAGGCAGACCCATTTTAACACCTTCAGTCTGTTTAAAATATTCACCGTTGAATATAAATATAAGGTCTTCCACGGAAAATTTTAGTAGTTCTTTCATTTGACCTCTATTAAAACCCTGCACAGTATCAGTATTACTAAAAAGATTGTCAATACATATATCAATAGTTTCTGCAACAGGCACATTGGTAAATAAAGATTTTACATCGAAGCTAGCCATTGTGTAAGAATTATTATTTAATGAGGTAATTTCTCTAACGAAAGAAAAAGAATCCCGTGCTGTATACAAATTATAAGTTATAAGTGATAGTATGGGAACCAAGAATTTTGAAAGGTTATAACTAAAAGTTCCTAGTGCCGATAAAATTGGCCTAAGTGGAAAATTAGGTTTGTGTGTTTTAGGGAGTCCATACATAATATCTGGGCTGGATCAAGAACAAAATAATTTAGAAAAAACTGCCTGAGATTATATTATTAGATTTAAGTTTTCTAATATACCTATTAATTTTATTTTCCTGTTTTAAAAATAAAGCAAAAATGTCACCAGTTACGGTGAATATATATATATATATATATATATATCACAGGTAAGGTAATAAACAGATGTTCTCGCTGGACCATAAATTATATAATTGTGCGTAATGGAGCTCTTAAGCAAGGAATTGAAAGTGGAATTAATTATTTTTGAATTAAGCAGTGAGTAAAATTATTAATAAAGTGTTTTAATTCTTTTGGCAGTGAAATTATTAAATGAAATTTTTTGGACTGTGAAATGCTTTTGATGTTTTTGTACAAAATAAATGAAGTGCTAATGGAAATTATATGAAGTAAGGACTCTGAATAAACTTTCAAATATATTCTGGATGTGATAAAAAAAGTACTTCATATAATTTGATGAAAATCTTAAGCAAGGAGTTGAAATGGATAAATTACTTGAAGCAAGGGACTCTGAAATGCAGTTAATCGCTTTTGAATTAAGCAATGAGTGAAATTATTAATAAAATGTTTTAATTATTTTGGTAGTGAAATTGTTAAATGAAATTCTTTGTATGTGAAATTCTTTTGAAGTTTATTAAACAAAGGTTTTTAAATTAAACGAGTTCATTTTCAGTCCTGGTGCATGATTCTTCAGGAGCAGGATACACCGCATGTTTGTGTCTCCTCCCCAAGATAGCGCGACTTTACCTGTATCAATCGAATTGACGATCCTACGTTCTCAGTCTTTCTTTACACAAACTGGAGCTAATTTAGTCCTCCCCTCCTCGTTACTGTAAGAATCATTGAGTTTTATCACCATTATTATTATTATTATTATTATTATTATTATTATTATTTACTTTAAACACAACCTTGCATAATTTCATTCACTAGGTCAAATAATAACCGTGAGTATTTAAATCTGACATTTCTCACGGCAGATGATGTAGTGACGCGCGGCAAGGACTAACAATTAAATTTCGATTTCGGTGCTGGTAAAATATAAAAATAGAATATGTGTATATATATATATATATATATATATATATATATATACGGCTATACATTGCATCTCAACGGTATAGTGGTTGGTGGATGAGCGAGACACATCTGTTTTACTTTTAATTAGAGCCCAGTAAAGCTTAAAGCTTGAGGGCCAAATTGAATAAAATAAATAGTCAAGCTTCACAATTGTTTGTCATTGTAAATTGCAAAACCGACGTATTTATTTTACTATTAATAAATTTAAATAATTTTTTTAGACGGGGAGGTTATAATATCAGCGTTTGACATTCAATTTGAATCTTAAGCAATAAGTTAGGCTAGGTTTGGCTACGCTAGGTCAGGTTATATTATGTCCCTGTGCAAAAGTGTGGGACTGATTTTAATCGTAGCTAATAAACGAACTAGTGACGATGTTCTGTAAGAGGACTTTTAAAGTAATTAACGCTTCATAAATGCTAATCGGTGTATGTTATTGGGGAAAATAAAGAAATATGAAAGCACCCAGCCGTTATGATGCGCTGATCAGTCTCTACGCTTAAATTGTTTTTTAAACGGGTACTGGTAGTTTTTGGCAACTTTTTTGGTAGCTGTCGTGTTTACTATTTGTATCTTGCATTGCCTTTCTAGCCAGTACTTTGGGAAATATTTTAACGGCTTGCAACAATTCGAATTAATCTTCGCAAAACGATCAAATAAAAGATCTGAGTCACTGCGTGCCTTCTGGTAACTAAGCTTGCGCCGATGTGCGCCCGAGCATGAGCATGTGAAACTTTATGATATCTACGACCGAAACAATGAAATCCTGCGAAAGAAGTTTATTATTTGTTATAGCGATCTGATATCTTTCAACCACAAAACCTGATTGATAGAACGGACTTTTAACCGTAAGGCGCTTTAAATACATTTCGTCAATAAAAATGAATGAACGAGAATTATGAACCCTTGAAATTATTAAAAGTTAATTTTATTAGCTACTCCTTATTTGATAGCTTCAGAGATGATAGGCTCGTAAAGAAAATGTTAAATGACGAAGCCTGGCTAGCATCTAAATCAAATCTCGAATTCAGCGCTGATGAAATATAAAATGCTTATGTGCCCACGTTTCTGTCGTTGTGATTTATTAATTGAGTAAAACAGCGTACAATCGACTAAATATCAGAAAGATGTAACGAGGGTTTATTTAGTTTTGTTTGTAAACGACAACTAATTATATCAGCTGAGCGTTTTTAAAGCATACCGACGAATGGGTAAAAATATGTTTGCCAATCAAATTCGTACCTTAAACAATAGAGTCTGAATAGTTGAAAAGGTGGGGGGGGGGGGTTGTCTGTCTGTCTGTACTTTTTGTACTAATTATCTCTGTAATAAATGATAAATATTGTTTTCACAAAACCAGATTCTGTTTCACTATTTATTTCCAATTAATCATAGCCATTTGCATAAAGTAAAACTCAAGATCTAGAACGTTATTGAAAGCTCCATCAACTTATTATTATTGTAAATCATGCATGAAACATTTCAACTTTTATTTATAATTAATCGTAGCCATTTGCATAATGTAAAGTGAATATCTTATACGTTATTCAAGGTACCGTCAAATTATTATTAATATAAATCATACATGGCACACTTTCCATCCATTCCCCATTGCGAACAATTTAGTCTGTATATATATATTTATATGAAAGTCGCCCCGCCAGGGTTCGAGACCACCACCTCTTAAGTGAAAAGTGATGGTACTAGCCACTACACTATGACGGGTAAAATTGTGTGTGTGTGTGTGTGTGTGTGTGTGTTCATGCATGGCAATCTATTTATGGTTCCTGTGCACTGTATCAGATAGTTTGAATGAAATGTCATTATCTCGATTGCGGTAGGGTTAACGCGTAAAGTGTAACTCCATCTATGGGAAAAAAGTTTTGTGCCAGAGAGAGTTGAAATAAATGTTGCCATTCCCTCGAGTGCGAGAGGGTTAACATCGTAAAACATCTCTGGGCGCGAAAGCACTAAGCGAATCCTGGGTCTTTTAAATACACAACAGTTTGTGTAAACTTTCACCTCGTCATAGTGTGATGGAACGCCCACAAATTCTACTCAGGAGGTCTGGGTTCGAATCCTGGTGGGGCGTCAGTTTCATACAAAATCCACGAGTGCATATATATATATATATATATATATATATATATATATATATATGTGTGTGTGTGTATGTGTGTGTGTACTAATTAGTAAGCTCTGTAGTAATGATAAATGTTGTTTTCACAAGATGTTTACATCGATCTCAAAATATTTCGCTGGAGATTGGAAGGTAATTTAAACCTAATCGCCCATGAATTGATCGCATAGTTGTAAAGTATTTACAGCATGTGCCAGATGTCACAATTCGTGGAGAGACGTGAAACGCATTGTTATTTTGATCTTGTATTCGAGAGAGAGAGCTGAGGTTGTGTGTTTCTAAGAACTACATTTCGCGTATGATTGAGAAAAATGCTGCCTAATGATATATGGTGCTTTGAAGGTGGATGATATTTGATCAGCTAGAATAGATAAAAACCGAGAACATCCAATAAAGAAATAAAACAACAGATGTTTCATATTTTATTTTTAAACGTGAACTCGATAATGTGAATCAAAATTAGAGTCGGAATTCGAGAGTCGTATCCTTTTCGCGTTGATTTTATAAGGTAATAAAAATGTATATTTATTTATATATATATATATATATATATATATATATATATAGCACCAAAATTTTATATTTTTTATCGGTGTGCTGATTGTGTGGTTTATTTTTTCTTCTTTCAGCAACTCCGTGTGATGTTTTGTATGGCTTAAAGTAAAAAATATTTGTTAAAAACACTAATTTATACTGGATCAAATTATGGGTGGTTAACGGATTGCTGCTCTTTATTTTTTTCAGGACAAGTCCGCGTGTTTTTTTTTATGGATAGCATACGTATATTCCTCAGCTTGTATAGGAATGTATATTTGTTTTCAATATATTTTGTGAGGTTGGCCTAATAATTTGTCTAAATAAAGAGTGATGTGATGGTGTTTTATTTAATTCTTTCGGTTGTATATAAAAACGTTATTATTAAATGCAAAAAACTTCACCTTTCTACGTGAAGGTCAAAATATGATAATAAAAACCCAGTGGGCATCGAAACTGTTGTGGAAATAAACTCTGTCTATTAGAGTGGGTTTTTATTATCACGTTATTATTATTATTATTATTTAATTATACCAAATTGGCAGGTTAGGCCTTCTAGGTCAGTTGGCGGGTTAATCCAGGGCGTGTCAGATGTCCCCATTCGTGGAGAGACGCGAAACGATTTGATTTTCGATCTTGTATTCGACAGAGAGAGAGAGAGAGAGAGAGAGAGAGGGAGGGTGAGAGGGCGAGAGGGAGAAAGAGAGAGGGAAGGAGAGAGAGAGATTGGAACATAATTTAACCTAATTGCGCATGGATTGACCGACGAACGTAAGGTGTTGTAAAGATTTATGGCATGTATCAGATGTCGCCATTCGTGGTGAGGCGTGAAACGTTTTAATTTTATCTTGTATTCGAGAGTCTGAACAGTTGAAAAGGTGTGTGTGTGTGTGTGTGTGTGTGTGTGTGTGTGTGTGTGTGTGTGCTTTTTGTACTAATCATCTCTGTAATAAATGATAAATATTGTTTTCACAAAACCAGATTCTGTTTCACTATTTATTTCCAATTAATCATAGCCATTTGCATAAAGTAAAACTCAAGATCTAGAACGTTATTGAAAACTCCATCAACTTATTATTATTGTAAATCATACATGGAACATTTCAACTTTTATTTCAGCTTTTTATATTTTAAAATATTAAAGCGCTCAAACGTTCAATGGTGCTGGATCCTCTCAAATGCGGTGCTAGCTTGTTCGGAGGAAAGGAATGAGTGTAGGGTAACGCATTTTTAGGTAATAAAAAATGTGTGTGTGTATATATATATATATATATCAGCAAATTACAGATGAAAAAGACCATAATATTGGACTTAAGTCAGGCGGAGAGTGAGATAATGTAGTTTGACGTTTACACGAATTTTTAGATGAACTTTTTTCCTGAAATTTACATATATAGGATAGCCTTTGCCTCCCGTACGAATTGTTCGAACCATTACATTCCACCTTAGACCCACTTTTAAACGGGGAAGTGCTTACACGAATTTTTAGATGAACTTTTTTCCGGAAATTTACATATATAGGCTCGCCTTTGTTTTCCGTACAAATTGTTCATTCTGATGAAGCTTACACTCCAACTTAGACCCACTTTTAACCCTTTCACTCACTGGATAGACAATTGTATAGATGAAAAATAAACCATATTGATTCTTATACTGTATAACCACACATAAAGGCAAATTTCTTTTTTACCCTATGTCATAATTCGTGAGCGAAAGGTTTAAACGGGGAAGTGCTTACACAAATTTTTAGATGAACTTTTTTCCTGAAATTTACATATATAGGATAGCCTTTGCCTCCCGTACGAATTGTTCGAACCAATACATTCCACCTTAGACCCACTTTTAAACGGGGAAGTGCTTACACGAATTTTTAGATGAACTTTTTTCCGGAAATTTACATATATAGGATAGCCTTTGCCTCCCGTACGAATTGTTCGAACCAATACATTCCACCTTAGACCCACTTTTAAACGGGGAAGTGCTTACACGAATTTTTAGATGAACTTTTTTCCGGAAATTTACATATATAGGCTCGCCTTTGCTTTCCGTACGATACGAGTTGTTAATTCTGGTGAAGTTTACACTCCACCTTAGACCCACTTTTAAACGGGGAAGTGCTTACACGAATTTTTAGATGAACTTTTTTTCCGGAAATTTACATATATAGGCTCGCCTTTGCCTTCTGTACGAATTGTTCATTCTGGTGAAGCTTACACTCCACCTCAGACCCACTCTTAAACGAGGAAGTGCTTACACGAATTTTTAGATGAACTTTTTTCCGGAAATTTACATATATATATATATATATTGATCGCCTTTGCTTTCTGTACGAATTGTTCATTCTGGTGAAGCTTACACTCCACCTTAGACCTACGGTTTTTACACGGATCATTAGGTCACCCTGGCTATCAACCGCGGAAGGCCGCGGCGGGTTTCGAGCCCGCCTCCACCTTAGAGTTTAACGCTGATCATTAGGTCACCCTGGCTATCACCTCGCCGGGTCTCGAACCCGCCTCTACCTTAGAGTTTAACGCGCGACGCACATAAACAGTATAGATGGGTGTGTACACTGTGCCAAATGGCTGATGATCGCCGGAGGCACTGGGTGATTAAGCCAACTGGCTGATGATGCCTGAGGCACTGGCTGATGGTGCCTGGAGGCACTGGCTGATTAAGCCAACTGGCTGATTAGGAGCCCTATAAGACAACGGCGGCTCGGCTGGAGTCTTAATATGCGCTTGGCTCGTGTCAAGCGAACACCTCTCTCCTTTTCCTTTCTCTCTCTCTCTCTCTTAGGTTAGATATACCCCTTTGGGTGGGTTCATTGCAGCTTGGGGGATAACTCCGCCTCCAAGTTGCATACCCCCCAGCGGGGTTCATTGCAGCTTGGGGATAACTCCGCCTCCAAGTGCTTGTTGCTCTTGCAACCCCCTTTTGGTTGCCTTGCAGCAAAGGGGGTGTGGGTGCAACAAAGGAGGGTGGGTTGGGTTGCAACAAAGGGGGTGGGGGTTGGCACTGTGGGGGGTGCTGGTTGGTACTCTTGCAACATTTGCAATTGCATTGCACTCTAACATTTTTCGCCCATACTACTGGTGGGTATACCGAAATTTCAATAAATCTAATATGTGCATAAGATCTATCCTGTCCTCTAGTTTTTAAATAAAATATAGTTTACTTCATCATATGCCTTGCGTATATACAAGAAAACTATAAGTAGTTGAATTGTGTCAGTATATTTAAATATAATTTCCTAAAATACATAGATACCCAGATCAGTTGAGAGGGACCTTTTAAAGCTAAAATGAATAGATATCAATAAATAATCATTTAATCGGCGTAACAAAACTTTCTGTAGTGGTTTCGAAAAGCAGGTTGATAGAATACTGGATTAAATAGAATGTCCCCATATATATTTTTGACAGGGGACAAGATATCTCACACACATTGTTCGCATATCTTAAGTGCTCATTTGATAAATCATCTACCACTACAGTAGAATCAGTCTTTAACCCTTTCATCCCACTCTTAATTTCAGGAACTGACACAAAAGTATTTACTCTGGACCTTCCAATGGTGTTTCGCTACAGCCTATCTTAAGATTATCAATTCTCACATTATTAAGAACGGTTAAATTTTTAAATTTTTTTTCATAGCCTTGCAACTTCATATACACACACACACACATATATATATATATATATATATATATATATATATATATATATATATATATTATATTCGAAACCAAAACTTTGGTGATTCCTATGCTGATGCCTATGCTGAACGTTTTTGTTTCTATAGATAGCGTAAATATGTTGTTATCGTGGGTACGTGGGGAAACGTGGAATGTATAATCTATATATGGGGTTATCTGTGTGGCTGAATAAGAGGGTATGCAACGTAGAGAATGACTGAAAGTGAGAGGGAGGGAAGAGGGTGTGTGAAAAGGAGGAAATGAGGTGTAACCCTAGCCACGGATTTTTCCGTTAAGTTGCAATTCTTGAAACATCTCTATCAATGGGGGTGCTACAGCCCCTTCAGCCCCCTTCTGGATCTGCCACTGGCTACACTGGATCAGTTTAACCCATTAGTGCCTGGTGTCCGTTTAAACGGACGCTGAAAAATGTGCATTACTTTCTGTGTGCATTTATTTTTCAGAATATTTCATTATAATAACACGATAATTATTGTTTTGTGATTACATTTAACAAAAAAAAAATCATCTGGCAACATTTCTTTCACTAGCATCATAAAATCAAGATGGCTGCCGCGAATCGGAGTATTTTCACGACGTTAGTAAAAAGTGAATATTTTGTTAGTTCTATAATGTAGTTGTAGTAGATAGCTAAATACTGACACTAAGTTCATAAGTTGCTCTAGATGATGAAATCACATAATATCGAATATGTCTGTTATATTTTCTAAATAGCTTGTTCAAAAATCAGTCAGTTTGAACGGACACTCGGCAGTGGAGTGCTATGTTTTACCTTCAAGTGTCCATTTTCAATGAACTCTACAAGAAACGTTTTCTGTGTTAAATTTGGGGAAACTAAATTGAATTTTGTTTATTAGTTAATTACTATTTTGTTTATTATTTATTTATTAGTTATTTGTTAATTTTTTACCTTTTGTGACATTTGCATTTTTTCTTTCAGACTGATAACTGCTGAAGCTTTGGCTATTCTAGAGGACCTGGATACAGGTGCTAATATTTACATGGGACTTCACAATACTGATGAATTGTCAGATGGTGACAGTGACCATTCAAATGATGAAGCCGCTGGCAGTTCAATCCATTTGAAGAAAGGAGTCTTGAAAGCCAATGCGGAAATTTTTCATACTCGATATGCAAATGATCAAAATGTATTAGATACATACGATGAAAGCACATCTGATTTAGTAAAAGAGAACCCTCAAAAAAAGAGAATGATTAGAAAATGGAGGAAAATTTGTAATATCCCTCACAACTGATTATCAACCGAAAGAAATATCTGAACAATCAAAAACTTGTTCTTCACCCGTCGAATTTTTTCTTCTTTTTTTGGCAAAGATTTGATCACATTACTAATTGAACAAAGCAATAGTTACGCTGCTCAAAATAATCGTGATCTAAATTTATCAGAGTCTGAATTATTTGTATTTATTGCAGGTTTATTGCTCTCTGCACACTGCCCTCTCCCAAATAAAAGAAAATATTGGTCATCTGAGGACAATATACCGAAAGTACTGTCCAAACATATGAGGAGGGATAGATTCGAAGCAATACTTAGGAACATTCATTTGGCTGACAATACAAACCAAACTGATGATCGAGCCTATAATCTCAGGCCATTGTTTGATCATTTGCAAGAAAAGTTTCTTCAGCACGGTGGTTTGGAAGAACATCTATCTGTAGACGAGAGCATGATACCATATTACGGTAAACACTATGCAAAACAATTTATCAAAGGTAAGCCCATCAGATTTGGCTTCAAAATGTGGGCCCTGTGTTCAAAGAACGTATACTTGCATTCTTTTGATATCTACATGGGAATGAATTCAAATCAAACATCAACAACTGACAAAAAGATTGGCGTTGGTGGCAATGTTGTGGTGCAGCTTGTGTCTTAAGTTTGTGTGCCTAATGATGCTAGTTATAAAGTGTTCTTTGACAATTACTTTACTGGTCTTAGCCTCACTGATTAGCTATCTAAACAAGGTATTTGTGCATCGGGAACTTGCAGAGAAAACAGAACAGAAAAGTGTCCACTGAAATCAAAATCTGAAATGAAGAAGGCCGTACGAGGCTTCTCTGATTACAGAGTGTCAGATAACTCGATTATTATAAAGTGGAAGGATAATAATGATGTCATTCTGGTGTCGAACTTTGAAACTGAGAAAATAAGTTCAACAGAAAGATGAGATAGAATGGAGAAGAAATATGTTAAAGTGCCACAGCCTGAATCCATTCAAAATTATAATAAGTACATGGGATTTGTTGATCAGATGGATGAAAATATTGGCACATACCGAATTCGGATTAGACAGAGGAAGTGGTGGTGGCCGATATTCTCCTACATTATATCTTTTTCCGTAAATAATGCATGCATTTTGATGAACAAAGCCGGAATGTTGCAAGGGGTGTGCAACAAAGGTGGAGGGGGAATATTGCAAAAGGTTATGCAACAAAGGAGGATGCAACAAGGGGAGAGGGGTTATCCCCCAAGCTGCAATGAAGGGGAACTCCCCCAGCATGCTGAGGGAATCCACCTGACCTCTTTGGGAAGAAAGTGGGACGGCCTCACCCCCCAAAGGGGTACACTTAACCTAAGAGAGAGAGGAGGAGAGAGTAGTGTTCACTTGGCAGGAGCCAACCGCATATTGAGAGTTCATCCGAACGCCCGCTGTCTTATAAGTTCCTAGCCAGCCAGTAGGCTTAATCCGCCAGTTGGCTTAGAAGGCTTCTTACAAGGCGAAAATGGCTTGTTCAGGTGTACAGTATTAGGATTGACTTGCCAGATTGCGATATTTAATTAATTAAAGCATATATTCTCAACAGTTGGCTTTCCGCCAGTTGGCATAATCCGCCAGTTGTCTTAACCAGCCAGTTGACGTAGAATACATAGATGGCAGGTGTATATATTACCTTTTCAGCTGCCAGATTGCGCTATTCAGATATTCTTGACAGTTGGCTTAGAAATCCGTCAGTCGGTTTAGAAGGCAGCCATTAGGTATAATTAAATAATAATATCGTTTACAACCAAAAGAGTTAAATAAAACACCGTTACATCATTCTGTTTATTTAGACGAATTATTGGAATCAATTTCACGAAATACATAGAAAATAAAAATACAATCAAACGATGGAAAATATATGATCAAAAAATAACATCAAAATAATAATAGCATAAGAAATACGAACGAGGAATATATATATAATCAAAAAATAATAGTATACAAAACGATGGTGAATAATCATCAATATATTAGTACAGGAAATATATATATATATATATATATATATATATATATATAATTATATTAATCAAATATATTGAAAATAATAATATTAAATGTATTGAAAATAAAAATAATAATATAAAAAACGAAGGAGTATAATCATCAACATATTAGAACAGGAAAAATATATATACACACAAAATTATATTAAATAATTAAATATATTGAAAATAAATATACATCAAAATACTTTATGTTCGACAGCGCTTAACTAAAACACTAAACTCACACGTAATCGAGTCTACAGTCACATCATTATTGCTTTGCAGTACGCTGTAAATAGCTCTTAACATTATTTCACCGCTAAAGTTATAGGGATACCTATACTCGATATAAATGGCCTTCATATCGTTCAATACTATTTTTGTGCCCACTTTACATTCGGTTGGTAAGTTATCTTTAAACACAACTAGAATACATTCAAAATCACGTACAAAGAGGGCATCGTTAGCCATCACGTCATTATTAAATACAAGTTTATAAACACTCCTTTCCAATCGAGGGCTTTTTCTTACCCTCCCGAGCTTTTCAATCGTGAACTCTTCTTCACAACGTATAGCGGCAACTGAAATAATCTTCCAAGTCGTAACGACAGCTACTCATTATATAGAGATACAACTTTTCAGGGTGAACAGTGTAGGTGAGCTCTGCCCTGTACCGCTCAAGTCCTTCGTACCAAAGTTCGGGATATTTTGAAGAATCTAAACCTTTTATAGTACCCGGGTGTTTCAAAAGTCCCTCACTAATTTGATTTTCAATTTTCTTTGCAGCTAATCGACCAACGACGTTCATCTTCTGGTAAACTCTTACTCCGTAGTTGACAATGTTTTTGAGTCTACATTTGAAGTTTTGCTCCGTTTTCTTCTGCTACCATGCTGACTCTAGAGCAGAGGTGTAAAGTCGCTGCATGGCAGCATTATGCACCGGATAGGAACACCATCGTCGCCACCCACCGGAAGTTTATGGAGACCGGATCCGTAAAGGACAAACCACGATCAGGAAGACCTCGAAGTGGGCGGAGTGAGGAGAATGTCGAAACTGTCCGTGAGGCGTTTACTCAGAGTCAAGGAAAGTCCATTCGGCGAGCTGCTGCGGAACTGAACATCAGCGCGACATCTATCTAACGGATTTTGCGGCGTGGTCTCAAGCTGTATCCGTACAAGATCCAGGTGGTTCAGAAGCTGGAACCTCAAGACTACGATTGCCGGGTGGAGATGTGTGAGACACTGCTGCATCACTACGAAAGAGACCCATCGATCCTGGAGCACATGTGGTTCAGCGACGAAGCTCTGTTCCACCTTTCTGGTCGCGTCAATCGGCACAACACCCGCATCTGGGGAACTCACAATCCTGCGGAGATCCGTGAACATGAAAGGGACACGACGAAATTGGTGTCAGCTGGGCTGATTGGTCCGTTCTTCTTCCGGGATCAAGATGGAAATTCCGTGAACGTCAACGGAGACAATTACCTTCGTATGCTTCAGGAGTTCTGCATCCCCTAACTGTCAGCTGTAGCTGACATGCAAGAAGTCATTTTCCAGCAAGACGGTGCCCCTGCTCATTACTCGCGTGAGGTTCGCTCATTTCTGAATAAGCAGTTCCCGGATCGGTGGATTGGTCGCCGTGGTCCCATCGAATGGGCTGCTCGCTCGCCTGATCTTACCCCATGCGACTTCTTTTTGTGGGGCTACATTAAGAGCAAAGTGTACGCCACCAAGCCGAGAGTCCTCCCCACACTAGAAGAACGGATCAGGAATGCGTGTGCTTCTGTTACTCCCGAAATGTTGTCCAATGTCGGCCAAGAATGCGTAAAACGGTGGCTCGCTTGTTTCGAAAAAGACGGTGCCCACGTTGAGGTGTACCAGTGACTTTCCAGTAGACTTATGAAGCCAAGTTTGATGCCACCAAAATTCTCATGAATTGTTGACTCAGCAACCAAATTGTCATTTGGTTCCTCTTGTAATTGCTATTTTAATAAAATTTTAAAAATAATGAGGGACTTTTGAAACACCCTATAAGCATCCAGCTCTAGCCCATTCTTGCCTTCTTCATTCCAACATTCGATAAATCCGTCGAGAAGAGCGGTGTATGCTTATTCAAGAACCGCGTCAAAATAAATCACATTTGTAACATGAGCGTCTAATATAGGCTGCAGCTTGCGGAATCCGACGATTTCAAACATTCTGTCGAGGATGAATCGGTTTCTCGTAGGGAGAAGAACGTTATTATCAGATGCATTCTTCCACATCAGTCGTATATCAATGCAAGACTGATTGTTATTTCTACACAACGTGCAAACAACGGTATATGAGGGGGCCTCACTAATCTGTTCTCTTCTTGTACCTACACCTGCAGGTATTTTATAACGGTCCTCAGCCCACTTCTCAACTATCACGAAGACTCTATTCAACTCCTCAACACTTAAATAAATAACATTACGTTTACCAGCGTTTGATTGCCTACAAGTCGTTTCAAGTACATAGTTAATGGCACCAGTTTCGCGCCTGAACACGAGCAAAGAATTCGTCACGGACACATCGTACACGGCGTTGAGAATGCTCCTGAAAGTAAGCTCCATCGTATTCGAAGAGTTCACGTCCAGTCGGTTGAAGCTCTGAGATGACTATGAGCCACAGGTGGGCGGATCGGATCGACAGGCGGAGTGAATTACGCCATAAGCTGTTGAAACGTGTACGGCGTTGTTCGAACGTGAATACTTGTAATCCATTATACTGGGTAGGTGTTTTGAGAAATTTTCCGATACATGAAGCAATACCGGTTTTAATATTTTATCACTCCCACTCCCCAGAATGCGCACCAGACATTTTCGTTCAGGGGATTTTTCACGAACTAAACACATTTTATTCACACTCCGGTGCACTATCTGAGAGAAACATATGCCCATATTTTTCCTTTTTGCTTAGCAGAAGATATTCGTCTCTAAATTCTGTTAAAAACTCGCACAGGCCTTTAGCCACAACGTCACTACAAATCTCGTCATGATATACATATATTAATGTAGCGGTAAAAATACTTAAGATTCTCCATGATGACCAGATTTACATTCTCAACCGTAGGGTACGAGTATTTGGTATGATGTAACATGACATAATATCGCTTATCTTCTGCACGTGTTGTTTCTTCTACTTCGCGGTATATGTGAGCTTTTATAAAGGTTAGGTCTACAGCATACTTCAATACATCGCTTGTACCAAGAAATCCTGCAATGCAATCGACAGAATAGCCGTGGAGTATTTGTGCCTCTTGTTCCTTCGCATGGTTCATTGTAGCCTTAAAGGTATCAAAGGAGAGTGAAATAGGGAGCCTTTCAATATCCACCATATCTTCACACTTTGCCAAATACTACTTCATAAACGTTGAATACGCAATATTAAAGGTAACCATTACTAATTTTCGTCTACGTGAGAAAATACACGTCTGAGCTCCAGGGTTTGCAGCGGCCAACTGAGCACGCAGGGATAGAGATATGCTCAGCTAGTGGCAGGAGTCACGTGACTGATCATATAGGGGCGGAGCTTAAAACTTTCTCCTCTACACACACACACAAAAAGGAGAAAGTAAAACGCTAATTGAAACACGATATATTTAATAAACGAATTACACCGGTCTGCATGGAAATCGATTTCTTTATTTTGAGTTCTGATTCTGAAGCAGTTCGCTGCGCTGAATTGAAAAATGCTACCAGTTGTTTTCTATCACCCACAGTTTTAAAGTTATTAGCAAAACAATTTTGGGGCGTTCTGTAATTTTTTACCTTTTTTATCTTTAATTAATTTCGTTTTTTCATATTTTTCAGATAGATAATTCTAGCATTACGTCTTTAAAATTTTAATAATGGCTTCTAGAGGATGTACCCATAGTCCAGACATATTTTGTTATATTTGTGGTCGGTATGTTGTTGTAAAACAAAGGACAAATGTAACGACCTTCATTAAGAGAGCTTATCATGCTTATTTTGGAATTAAATTATATCAAGACAAAAGTTGGGCCCCACACAAGGTTTGTCTTACGTGTGTTGCGGCACTAAGGAATTGGAGCAAAGGTAAAAAGAAAAGTTTGCCATTTGGGATCTCTATGGTATGGCGCGAGCCTAGAAACCATACCGACGGCTGCTACTTCTGTTCTTGCAATGTTAAAGGTTATAATGCAAAGAATAAAGAGAGCCTTCAATACCCAAGTCTTCCATCTTCAATAAGGCCGGTACCCCATGGTCCAGAAGTTCCTATTCCCCGCCCATCAATACAATTCAGATTCTGATTCAGCTCCAAATCCAGACAATGATGATGTTTATGAACAACCAACAGCTGACCGAGATCCTCCTAAACCATTAACCCAAGCCGAACTAAATGACTTAGTCAGGGATTTGAATCTGCCTAAGGACTCTGCAGAACTTTTTGGGTCTAGATTGCAGGAGAACAATTTATTGGCATCCGACACATACTTTGGAATAAGTCCTGAAATGTTTCTTTCAGTTATTTTTTTATTCTTTCATAAACAAGCAATATGCTTGTCCAAGAGCTAGGAGCTATTTAATTCTGCTTTAATTAGGCTTTACTCTATCACCTAAAGATTTCGTGCTACAAGGGGTGTTGTAATACCTCATCTGTCCCCAAATGTTACCCACCCATTGATGGGAGAGGAGAGAGTATTTTGCTGGGAACTGGACTGGTTGTTATATATATTTACCCTCATTATTATGTAAGCGTTACTGTAGTCTATAACAACAAAATTTATGGTTTAGCATGTGAAATCCAATGTTGGTCTCGATAAGATGGTACACATTTGGGGATAAATGGGGGATTGATGACACACCCTGTAGTAAGAAAACCATACGTGATAAGGAAAAACTAACTATATTTCTGAGATCAGCGCACTCAAATTATATAGAATCACCAACTAGTTTGTAAAAATCGATCGACAAGTTTTCAAATGTGTACTGGTGTTATTCAAGGTATATACGAGGGTAATTCAATAAGTATCCGCACTTTTTATTTACTCAATTTTATTTTCACATCTGATAGATTATAAACACATCACTTCTCCACATAGTCTCCCTGCTTCTCAATACACTTAGTCCAGCGATCTACAAGTTTCCTAATGGCATCACAAAAGAAAGGTTTTGGTTGTGTGCGTAACCAGTCATGCACCGCCTCCTTCAGGTCATCATCGCCTGAATCGCTGACCTCTTAAAGCGTCTTTTAGTGGTCCAAACAGGTAAAAATCCGAAGGTGCCAAGTGCAGTAGTCCCCAAAGCTTGATGCGGGCGTAGGCCGTTGTGAAGGTGGCTACAGGTATATTTGTTACCCGTGAGGTATCAGTGGCCAGTTCGGTGATGTACTTTATTATGTAAGTGTTGCGTACATTCACGATCTCCATAACCCTTTCATCGGGAGCTGTGACATAATCCCAGATTTCACTATAACTTTGTGCCAAATGAACGTTCCCTTTGCCAGTATTCTGTGCAAATTTCCCCCAAAGACTGTTCAGACACAACTCTGCACTAAAGCGCTTGCCAGTATTCTTAACAATTTAGGAACGGTCAAGTTCTATACCTTTATGGGCACGGTAACGCTGAAAATAAGCCGTTGTTTCATCTTCGGTATCAACTCCACTCGGATATCCCGATGCTTCTACCTTATCTTTTACAAAAGCGTTTATATATGGCGTGAAAAGGTTGGGTAGCTTCTGAAACCTCCACAACTCATGTATCTTCAATATTCTGTACCCATGGCGAACAGCTAGGTCTAGCTCAGGGCTTGTATATACACCTCTGATCTTACGCTGGTTGGTTGTATGATTACAATCACCTTTGTTCTCCTCTGCGCACTTCACGCACAGGGGAAACATGTGCTTGTGGTCTATAACGACGGGTAAGAGCGGTATCCATAAATTGCGTGGGGGGAGCACGTCTACGAAAGAGAGTCCAAAGTAGCGCTCACTCAAGTTAGCTGAGAACTCTTCGATGGTTGGCATGGTGGGACCCACCAGTTTTTCAGGCGTACCTACGGGGTACGGATTGTTCTTCATCACGTAGGGGTATAAAGAACAGAAGTCGTAGTAATGGAGTTTCACGCCCTCCGTAGGCGGAAAGTATAGCTTGAATGGGTTTGTCCGCCCTCCAAACATGCTGTCACCGCATTTGAAGGGGTCCAACACCATTGAACGTTTGATGGCCTTTATTTCTTCGCAGTACTGGCCGTATGCTTCCATCCGTGCCTCATACTCATACCTCCACACGATCTTGCGAGTGAAGTGGGAGCCTATAAGTTGATCGCGGATACGGGTCCATGCGAGGCTGTCGGCGGAGGATCTTCCATGGAGGTCCCCTGTGACGGCACACTCATGGCGTGGGCATCCATGCCACCAGCAGTTGTTAAAGTAGTACACAGTCTTCTCACCAGTGGTTGGATACTCACTTGGCCCAGCAACCCAAATAACACGACCATCGACCTTAATGGGTACTTCCCCCGTGTTGCGGGCGTGTTTTATGTATACCCCGGTCTGTTGCTGTAGGTGTGTGAGCCAGCAAATAGCCTTGTGCCCATAACTGCGGGTTATGTTTCTGTGAATGACGGCTAAGGTGTCTTTAGGCATTAATTTGTCCTTGAACACCGTAAAGCAGAATGAGGCGATCGTGGTTGCGACTTGCAGCGGATCGCATTTGAAACAGGCTATGTACATCTTTCTAAAGGCCTGGAAACATATTCTAAGCACGCGCACATCATTCACGCAATAACGTTCACATTCATCAGCTATAGTGTATGGACTAGCTTCATTAAAACTGTTGTAGTAGCGGTCAAAATCTTCACGCTCACTATCACTCATGTTGGTGTAGTTGAAGTAATGTTTGGGTGGAGGTAGTCCTACGTAATTTAAAGTTTCGCTGAAGAGGAATGTGTAAGGGAAATACCCTTTGAATCTTCAGCAGCTAGGCCCATGACCTTGGGTAGTTTTGCTAATTTACAAGGTGTGAACAGCAGGGAGTCTTTAAACTGTACATTACACCTTATCTAAATCGGTATTAGTTTGTTGCCTCTTTTCAAAGGATCACCTGTAAATATCGCAGACGACTCGTGTTCAAGCAAATCCTTATAAAGGAACTGTGTGTCAAATTTTGCACCGTTATGGGCAAGAATATACAGTAATTTTTTTTAACTTGTCCGCTAATTTTACAATATAGGTTACAAAGAGTTTCATAGGGCTGTCGTATGCAATCGTTTTAAAAACGTTTGTCCGTTTTCCACATTTGTGACATTCATCACACTCGATCTCCATGCACTCATCACAGATAGACAGACTTACGGGTAAATGTGGAATAACCTCTTTGGTTTCAGCGTTTGTGTAAGTTTCTATATCGTAGTCCACGGTTATGCAAGGGCTATTTTTAGGCTTAGCATCTTTCATATAACATACATACTTCACTCCATCCGCCTTCTATTTTTCATGACATGTAGAACAGTGAATTTCATCGCATTTATGTTTGAAATTTCCCAATTATCCATCATGTGAAACATACCGCACTTACAAATCCTCATTTTCCTGCAAGTGCCAAAGGATTTATGGAGTTCAAAGCATTTATTATTAAAAAATGTACGTCTACACACATTACACGCCCTCTTCTCGGTTTGAATTACACGACTTTCACATTTGGGGCTTTTACACTGCTCACATACCATGTAGCACTCCGTACAATTTTTCACTATATCATCCGTAAACTCGAGACATCCCTTACACCCACGCTTCTCAAACTAGGGGTCGCGACCCCTCAGGGGGTCGCGTAAATATTATTGGGGGTCGCAGAAACATTTGAAATATTATTTTTTTCATAAATATACGGTGTTAGTACCTATTGCTTTTATGACATTGAGCGAAGGGTCGTGAAAAAATTTGTCTGATCCAAAGGGGTCGCAAGTGAAAAAAGTTTGAGAAGCCCTGCCTTACACAGATCATTGTGCCTTCCATATTTTCGACTTTTATCATAACTAGCGTAGAGAGTCCTTATATTACGGATGGGGAGATACGATGTTCCTCACAATCCTAAAATAAGTAGAGGCCTTGTACGATCTCTCACACTGCTTTTAAAAACATACACACTACACAGTCCTACGACGAACATCCATTCCAGATACAACTTTACGAACATTCATTTCCTGCTCGACCCTTCTCAGCTTACAATCTGAAGCCAGTTTACGGGCACGTTGCACAACCATAGGCAACCAAATTTTTGGCGTCCATGCATTTAGCACAGTGAACATATAAGCTAAGACTATTTCTATAAGGCCGCAAACACGATCGACGTTTAAATGCTTTCTGTAATTAACCGGAGAATTGAAATTAAGAGTATAAGGTGTGGCACTATGACCCGCAACACGGAATACTGTGTCAATATCTATCATGAAGTTGTCCATACTGAAGGCTGTACTACTTTGAGAGGCCTGCATTATACGGCCCAAGATATATTCTATGTCTACAGCTGCCAAGCGTCTGAACGGTATTACTAGCCAAAAATCATCTACGTCCCCGTCATTTGAACCGAACCTGAAGGACAACCTCTTCCGGACTTCACGTTCGTCGTAGTTCTGAAGGGCAAACTCCACAATACCTTCAACTACGCGTCGCTGTCCAACACTGTTGATATACAGGGATCCAGGGATAAACCTGACCACGTACCGATTTCAAGTCAAGGCAGGGGTGGGGGTAGTGGTGCGCACCAACTCGAATGTTATACGGTCCAAAGCTGGGCACTTGCGGTTTTTTTTGCGGTACTGCGGTACTGCGGTACTACCGCACTACCAAACCGGTACCGCATAACGCAGTACCGCAAAGGATCGCTGAAAGTACAGGCTGTACTTTCAGCGATCCTTTGCGGTACTGCGTTATGCGGTACCGGTTTGGTAGTGCGGTAGTACCGCAGTACCACAGTACCGCAAAAAAAACCGCAAGTGCCCAGCTTTGGTTATACCTTCCTCCACAGCACGAGAAGATGCTGCTGCTGGTGTGGAGGAAGTACCCGAAATTGAACAGGACTAAGGGGGTATATTTGAGGGAGGTACTATTGTGGGGGTTGTGTCGTAAGAGGTAGAGGGTTGGGGCTCTATTACTGGGGTTCTATCAACCGGCGCAATCCTGGGACGCTTTATACCTGACGTGTAGGGTTTTTCATCATGCTTCCGCTTTGAACTGCCGCATGCTAGAGTTATTGCTGGTGAGGTCTCGTCAGCGGGGGTGGATTCTGTGGCTACACGATCATCAGGGTCATGTGTAATATCGATGATGGGGGCTGTACATCGTCGTCATTCACGGTTCTGTGGAAGAAGAAAAAGTAGAATGTAAGGAGTAGCACTTAAATTTTGTTACATTTTGTAAATGGCCCACTTAGGGGTGTGACGTGTTAGAGATGGAATCTGTAGAAAAATTCAGGTTCACGAGCCCCTCCGTATGTATTATATCTGGTCCTACAGGATTTGGTAAAATTGTGTTTATGCTTAAAATCATTAAAGATAAGTGGGAGATATTCTCAAAATTTGTGCATAAAGTAATATGGTGCTATTCGTCGTATAAATCAGTGTTCAACGAGCACGAAGATGATATTTTGTTCCACAAAGGGGTATATGTCGTTAATTCATTAAAGGGAAATTAGCATGCAGTCATTGTAATTGACGATCTCATGTTGGAAATGGATAAAACGTTTGCCGAGACATTTTCAGTGTTCTCCCACCATCATAACATAAGTGTATTCTTCATCAATCAGAATCTATTTTTCAAAAATAGATACATGCGCGATGTGTCGTTAAATACACAATATCTAGTCTTATTCGCGCAACGTAGAGATGTGTCACAAATTGGGGCATTAGTCAATCAAATGTTCCCTAATCAGCGTAAGAAGTTTTTTGAGGTTTACGAAGAAGCCACAAGTCAGCGTTATGGACCTTCATCCCCGAAACACGTTTAGGGTTCTTCTAAGAACGAATATATTCCCAAACGAACCAGAAACGATATATATTCCAGAATGACAAATTGGCTGAAAAAGTATCGTGAATTAATAAAAATCTATCAACGATTGACCAGGGCACTGAAACAGATGTTTGTTAAATTTATCGACTCCGACTTTTTAAAATGCATCTGTGAAATCTGTCTTAATGTTATAAAATGTAATGTGCCAATGAAACCCCATCAGAAGGCTCGCTTACGTCGTTACAAGAAAATAATACGTACGCTCGCTCATAAAAGTCAAAATATGGGGAAGGAAAAGCAAATTATTGTACAAATAGGGGGATCATTCCTCCCCATCTTATTTTCAGTTTTGGGACCTTTACTGACAAGATTAATGTAATGAAGAAAGTGGTAGTGATTCCGCACGAGGTGTATGCTTCATTGCAAAATTCAAAGATTGGAGACACGGCTCTAGAATCCCGTAAAAGCAGGCTTAAAAGAATGGAAAGCGAGTTGTTAGCCCTATTAAACAGTGAAAAGTCACCTGATGAGAAAAGGATCTTGAAACAAGAGGCTCTGCAGAAATTTCTTCATGAGTACGAAGATTATAAGAATCCGACAGAGCTCCCCGTGGTTATTAGTCAGAGCGCGAGCAATGCTGAGCATAGCGATATAGGACCTGGGGCCGACATTAGAGATGACCAACCAAAGAATAACGGAATAAAGGCTTAAGTCTTTATAATCTATTGAGTGAGGACCCCATTATACAGTGGACCGATACAGGCGAGGTCATTGATGAAAGAACAAGGGTACAGGGATCGAATATTGTCGACATTGTCCATGATCTAGTGAGAAAGTGGGGAGGCCCTCACCAACAGGATGGAAACATATTAAGGCAAGACTACAACAAATAAATGTCCACAAAACATTGAGAGGAAATCTGAATAGGTTAAAAGACTTGGAGCAAATCTCGCATGTGTCACAAGTGAGTACGCCTTCACCCCAGCAGTAGCATCTCTGAAGAGGAGAAAGAAGAGAACAAGCGGCCAACCTTATCCAAGTGTCTCTAAAATACGGAAATGGAACATATTAAGTAAACGCTATTATGACATTTGTAACCCCGCCTCCTATGGCGGCGTTATAGACTGTACAGAGGTGTTTACAGTGATGGAGTAGGGAAAAAAGAAATTGAGAAGATTTTGCGGGAGCAGGATGATTATACACTTCATAAACTGGAGAGAAAAAGGTTTAAAATGACCAAGACAACAGCTGCTTCGATTGACTCGATTTGGAAAGCGGATTTAACAGAGATGCAAATATACTCACTGTATAATGAAGGCTACCGCTACATCCTATTCATAATAGATGTATTCTCTAGATATCTGTGGCTAATTCCTCTGAAAAATAAATCGCCTGAAACAATTGCAAAAGCTACCAAAACGTTGATGTCGAAAGAAAACAGGGTTCCTGGATATTTTTGTACGGATATGGGGAAAAAATTTATAGGCCCCGCTTTTCAGAACATGCTGACAGAGTTTAATATCAGTTACTACACTAGCAGTTCAATACATAAGGCCTCGTTAGCTGAAAGAGTTCAACGTACCATAAAGGAACGCATGCATCGCTATTTTACACATAAAAACACATACAGATATATAAATGTTCTCGGGTTATTCGCCTCGTCATACAACTGTTCACACCATCGTACGATTGGCACAACACCTAACGAAGTTTTAGAAAGAGGTACTCGCACAGAGGTGAGAAGAGATGGAGCACTGCCACCACACTCTACACATTTCAAAATCATTGATTATGTAAGGTTATCACTTTCGGGAAATAAATTCGCGAAGGGATTTCAGAAACGATGGACACGTGAGATTTTTAAAATTAGTGCTATGAGACATAAAGGCGAGATAATAATGTATTACGTTGAAGATTTGAATGGGGAATAAATCGCTGGAGGCTTTTACCGCGAAGAGTTGCAGAAAGTTACATTTAATTTAGGAAAAAGTGTGTTTAAAATTGAAAAAATTTTAGGCAGCAAAGGTTCAGGAAAGAGAAAAATGTACCTGGTGAAATGGCTAGAAAGCTTCAACAACTATATAAAAGCTGCTGCAATAATGACGCTTAAATAGTATGCAACATGGCGCCTAACCACTTCTATGTCACACTCCTGTCCTCTTCTTCTCTGTCTGTACATCATAACATCACCCTGGCCAATTTTGTAACAGAACTCCATGGGCCCATTGAGTTGGAACGTGATTCGTACAAAGTTGATGTTTGTGAATTCCACTTGCCACCAAATTTTTAACTCTTGAAAATGAGCAGATCATATTTCTGATCCTTAGAAGAGCCGATGAATGAGAAAAATTAAGCATAACCTCAGACAACACTAAGCGATCAGTCCTGTTCGGTGAGGTACAGTACTATATACAAATATAATACTAGGAATCGGTCAGTATGACAGCCACGGACATTGTGACGGGGTTAATCAAGAGTCCTGAAAAATCGTACCTGACTACCGATTTACTTCTTGAAGTCGTAAACATAGCCACGCCTGCACGCACGTTAAAGTTAAAATCAACTCTTAGTAGAAATATTAAAGACAAAGAGCTGTTCACAATTGTGGCCGACGATCGATATGGTGCAGCCCTCCAAAGAGATACCTTTCACGAGTCACAACATGATTCGTCCAGCTTAATGTATTAGCTGAAGATGGAGAAATTGGGTGAAAGCTGACCATCCCCAGATATGTGCTATACTTACAAGAATACCGTAGAACATCAATTTGTTGGGCAAACCCAGGCGCGCCTGCTGCGCATTGCACACATCCCCAACCATAGAGAGAAAAGTTTGAGCATTAAATATGACAAACCTCATTATGTGAATGTTGCAACTTATCTATTAACCAATATCTCGATATATATAAAAACGATTCAGGGAAAAAAATTCCCATTCGTTGATGGGAGCTTAACAGTGAAGCTACACTTTCGTCGCTTTCAGTTATAATGACCCGAAGACCTTTCACAGTCTATCGAGGGGTGAGAGCGTGGGAGTGAGCTTGGTTCCATTTTTTCAACCATACTATGCACCGCCGCCCCATTGTTGAAGAGAGAGGCTAGATACCTCTGGAGGAAGGCGTTACAATCAGGTTTTAACGCGGTAGAAGACAATGGGTGGAACCAAACCTAAAGAAGCTCTAAAAAACATTTAAAACGTACACGGGACGAAATCAGCAAAGATGCAAAGAGAAAAATGCGTGGTGGTGGAAAGTAGAAGAAGAGGGCTGTTTGGAAGAAGGGATTACCAACACGTGGCGATAAATGTAAAAGGACATAATAAAAGTGTTCTACGCGCATGATGCCTATGGCTGATCATCTTTTTAACTGATATAAGCTGAGGACACTACTCACACGAATCATAGGCTGATTACTACTTGACGAGAGAGGTGGCACTATTTCTGACTCGTCCTGGCGCGTTTCATCCATCTGTGTAGCTCACAATGTTGTAAATCGGAACTGTCCTTCTTTGATATGCCCCCTACTCAGGTTTCTATTGAGCATAGTGACTTTATTACAATTAACCCATTAAACGCAATTAGTTCACCGAGTGCCCCTATAGAATTCGTGATACCCAGCTCAGGCCCATACTTTTTTGATCCAAGCTGCATGTAAATGTAAGCTAAACTGCGTATAGCCCATTCAGATGGAACTGACTGCGATGATTGTTACTCTGCATACCCTGAAACCAACTTTCTACACTCCATATTCAGCCAGTGTGAGTTGTATTAAAATCAGGTTAACATCTCTGCAGGAACGGGTTATTATCACCTATGAGCCAATCTGAAAAATGTCGTCAACTTTTCAAAAGAAGCGAAGGACACCTTTTTAACTGAGAAGGGCTATTAATTACACTGGCCAACAAAATGAAACTTTTTTTCTCATCACAAACATGATCAGACTTTTCTTAATGCATTTTTCGCGCTGATTCTGAATCTGGTTTTATGTTTTTTCTAGCACGTATAGTTATATAGATACACTGGTTTTGATATTTTTAAGTTTTTGATATTGCTATAAGAAAATTTATGGATGTATAGATCACACTTAGGAATGCTAAACAACAAATACATCATATACCTTATTTAATGTACTTATAAATAAAGAATACCCTACCCTACCCTACAACCCTACAAAGGTTCCGCGCGATGATTTCTCATTTCGCGAAGGTCAAGCTTGTCGCCCCTCCTCTCGAGTTGGCCTGGTGAAGTAGTGAGTTGGATTCTTGCGCTCTCCACCTCACATAGCCAGGTACGCCCGGCTCATCGGGGATTGTTCTGAGCCAGGCGTCTAGTCTTCTTTTGAAGATTTCCACTGCAACTCCCTTCGTGTTTCTTAGGTCTTTGGGCAACTGATTAAACAGTTTTGGTCCTCTCACTACAAAACTATTTTCTTTCAGGGTTAAGGATGTTCCCTGTCTCGCCTTCAATTTGGGAATACGACATAGTCTACCGCTTCTACTTTCCATCGTTGTTTGGGGAGTTATGGGATTCAGAGTAAGATTAG
This sequence comes from Bathynomus jamesi, assembly GCA_023014485.1. Lineage (NCBI taxonomy): Eukaryota > Metazoa > Arthropoda > Malacostraca > Isopoda > Cirolanidae > Bathynomus > Bathynomus jamesi. The sequence continues at coordinate 466,204 of JAJOZX010001585.1, read as the reverse complement.
GGACTAGATTCTCCATTATTTTCCAAGTGTAAATAATGGTGTATCTCTCTCTTCTCCTTTCCAGTGAATATAGGTCTAGTTCTCGTAACCTTTCCCAGTAATTTAGTTCTTTGCACCCATTGATCTTGGCTGTGAAGCTTCTTCGGATCCCCTCCAGCTGTCTAATGTCTTCTTTTTTATATGGGGAAGTTAGGACCGAGCACTATTCTAATTTGGGTATGATCAGGGTTTTCAGTAGAGGAATCATTACATTCCTATCCCTTCGTTTAAAGGTTCTCAATATCTGACCCGTTATTCTCTTTGCTCTGTTTACTGCTATCTTATTTTGTGTTTCAAATTTCGCATCATCTGTCATTACAACCCCTAAATCTTTTGCTCTGGAATTTCTCTGAATTTCCTGTCCATTTGGGGTATAATATTCCATGGACTTTAGGTCTTCTCTTTTTCCGTACCGTAATAGCTGAAATTTCTCGGTTTAAACTTCATATTGTTGTCTTCAGTCCACTTGTAGATTTGTTTATGTCGGTTTGTAGAGATCCTATGTCTTCTGGGTTTCTTATTTTCTACTGATCTTTGTGTCATCCGCAAAGGATGTTACTGTGCTGTCTCTGGTAACGTCCTCATCTATGTCAGTTAGCATGATTATGAAGAGTAGTGGAGCTAATACTGTTCCTTGTGGTACTGAGCTGAGGACCTCTGATTCTGATAAAGATACTCCTTGTACTGTAACACTTGCCTCCGCTCACTAAGGAAATTATATATCCATTTCCCTACTTTTCCTGTTATTCCCATATATTTCAGTTTATGTATTATGATTCCGTGGTCACACTTGTCGAACGCTTTAGCAAAGTCTGTGTATAGTACATCATAGTTTTCATTACTTTCAAGTGAATCAATAATGTTGTTGTAGTGTTCCATTAGTTGTGATAGGCATGATCTGCCTGATCGAAACCCGTGTTGGTAATCATTGAATTTTTTCTGAGTTTCCAAAAAGTCATAGATTTTCTGTCTAACTATTCTTTCAGATATTTTAGTGAGATGAGATGTAAGCGACACTGGCCTATAGTTTTTGGCCTGGGATCGATCTCCTCCTTTATATATTGGGACTATGTTCGCGCTCTTCAGGATGCCCGGTGTTCCTCCCGTGTCTAATGATCGTCTCCATATCCAGTATAGGGGCTCAGCAATTGTATTCTTGCAGTTTTTGATCAGTGTGGCATTCCATTTATCCGGTCCTGCCGCTGAGTGTGTTTTTAGTTTCCCTATGGCTTGTGTAATATCATCCGTCGTAAAGTCGAAATCCGTTATACTTTCCCCTTGTGGTTCTTCTTCAAAGAACGCGTTTCTGTCGCAAATCAATTTGTCAATTTTTGGGATACTGAAAGATGATTCAAACTGAGCTTTTAATATTTCAGATACTTCTGTTAGATCATCAGATAAATCACTGTTCTCATTTTTTAAAGGTCCGATAGTCGCTTGGTTTTTCGACTTTCTTATACATTATACATTATTTTATATATATTTTATATATATATATACATTATTTTATTAAAATCGCTGTGAGTGTGATTTCCTTTTGTAAATTTGGCCTGGATTGTCACGATACAGCATCCAACAATGGTCCGCCATCATGCTTTCATTCCAATATCCTTGGTACGCTTCTCCATCATCTGAATATCTTGATGGAAGCGCTCTCCTTTGCTCGTCACCTACTGCACCAAGGTTTTCAGGAAATAAATCTAAGTGGGAATGCAGGAAGTGAATTTTTAACGACATTCGACACTCCATTTCTTTGAAGGCATCAAGGAAGTTCTTGACTCCATCCTTATACGCAGGTGACTTGTTGCTTCCAAGAAAGTTTTCACATATCCATTTGAACGCCAGCCAAGCCTTCAATTCCAGCGGACTTACGACTTTTTCAAATTCAGTGTCATTCAAAACCTCCCTTATTTGTGGCCCAACAAAAATTCCTTCCTTCAATTTTGCTGCAGTAACCTTTGGAAATTTCCTTGAAAGGTATTGGAACCCTTCAGAATTGACTTTACCCATTGCTTTCACAAAATTCTTCATTAAACCAAGTTTAATGTGAAGAGGTGGCAGATAGATCTTTTGGGGATCCACTAAAGGGACAGACTGGACATTGCTTATCCCTGGGACATATGTATACCTAAGTGGCCAGTCACTTTTGGTGTAATGTTCTATAGTGGCGCGACTGTCCCACAGGCAAAGGAAACAACAAAATTTTGTGAATCCTGACTGCATACCCATAAGCATTCCTATAACTTTTAGATCTCCAAACATTCCATTGATGACTGTCGTATTTGATTGCCTTAAGTAGTATATCCATATTGTCATATGTCTCTTTTAGATGGACGGAATGGGCAATGGGGATGGATGGCATTATATTACCATTATGCAAAAGAACTGCTTTCAGGCTTCTCTGCGACGAATCAATAAAGAGGCGCCACTCAGATGCCACATACGTCTGAGATATGGCTGTAAATAGTCCATTGATGTCATGGCAATAACAGAGAGGACCGTCTACTGAAAAGAATGCTGTTAATTCAAAATTCCGCTTTCGGTAGTAACTAATACGAACATTGTTCTCAAGTAAATTGTTCTCCTTTAGTCTTGAGGTGAGAAGCTCTGATTTCTCTTTAGACAGCGATAAGTCTCTAACAAGATCATTCAACTGTCCTTGGGTTAACTTTTTAGGCTCTAAATGTCTACCTTCAAAAGTGTACTCTGGTTCTGTAGATGGTCCGGAAACGCCAGTTGCACCTTCATCACTTTCCATGTCATCTATGATAGAATCTAGCCTATCACTTGGGGGAATTGGAATGGGCAATGTTTCATCATGTTTTACTGGTCTACGTGCTGAATCCAAGTTTGGATATACAATCTGGTGTTTGTTCTTGGCAGAAAACCCCATTAAGTTCACACTACAAAAATAACAGTCTTCATGATGATCTCTCGGCTCCCTCCATATCATGGGTATGGCAAATGGCATTGAAGCTTTCTTTTTGTTAAGCCAATCACGTAATCCATTTGAACAGCCAGAACAGATTTGATGTGGCGCCCATGGTTTTCTTGGTCACCTAGATGGCAACCAAAGTATAGCTTGTATATTTTCTTAATGTCGGTTGTAATACTTCGTCGCTGTGTTTTAGTTGTCAACTGGCCGCATACGAAACAGAACTTGTCGGGGTCATTCTTACATTGTCGAGGCATGTTGACTGACCTGAGCAAACTATAAATTAAAAAAAAATGTACACCAACTTGACACAACAAGTTCTTGGACTGGACTGATCTTTTGACACACAAAGCACGGCGTTGTTGCCTGAATCACAATGCTGCTAGACGTAAAAGCTCACACCTGAAATACATAAGATGTATAATTAAGATAATTGAAATAAATAAGATGAATAAACTAAAAAAACACAGTAAAATAAACACAATCAAATGTTGAAATATTAGTATTTTGCCTATTTAAAATGGTTAAATCTGTGTAGTTATATATATGCCTTCATCCTGAAAATTATACGTGCTAGAAAAAATCTGAATGCAGTTTTGGAATCAGCGTGAAAAATGCTATCCAGCCACCACACATTTTACTATGATGAAAAATCTTTGTTGACCAGTGTTATCAGACTAAAGATGAAAGTAGTATACAGGATATATTTTAAAATTCTAAAAAGATATACGAATGTTTTGGACGTCTTAATACTTACTTTATATTCCAGGAAAAACTGCTTATGAACGGCGTCGACTGAAACTAAAACTCAACTTCACGAGTCCTGAGATCTGCATAAATCTGGGACCTCATCAAGAAGAGAGCGCAAAACCCGTTGTGATTGACATCATGGAAACATATCTACATGTACGGCGAATGAAATTAAGTTCCCCTAAATATGTAGATATTGAAAAAAATTTAATACAGGTAACAGTAAAATACCCAATTAACACAGTACAGATCAAGGTATACACGGTGCCCGCCGAGTTGGCCTCGAAACAGCTAGAAAACGTGGTCCTGGGAGTTCTACCTAAAAGGATATTAATTGGAATGCAGGATCACGCCTCGCGAATGGAAAATATAACAAGAGCGCCTTTAATTTCGAGAATTTCCGCCTTAAAAATATAACTCTAAGTAAATGGCGTTGCATTAGGGGGAACTATGGTTACGGACTACTCATCAGACGCTGTGTTCCCGCTATGCGCGAGAGCTTATAGCAATCTGGCCCATATTGCCAGTGGCTGTGACGAGCTTGGGTTTCGCGTAACGCAGAAAGAATTTGTCGAAGAATTTAACCTTTACCCGTTTGATATTACCCCTGACTTATATGCTGGTGTAAATACACACTTAAGTCCACAACAAAGTGGGAACACCTCAGTCAGATTGGAATTCGCCAGCCCTATAGACGTGCCTATTTGCGTACTCATATACCTCGAATCACAAGCTGTAATAGAAATTGACCGCTTCCGGAACGTTGTTACAGACTTTTAAAATGGACGAAAATAAACTCCAGAGAGTAATGAAAAGTAACCGAATCATACGCTTCAAATTTATCGGTGTGTTTGCGAAGAATGAAACATTGAAATTGCAACTACGAGAGATTGGTGTAGTCTTATCGTCAACACTGACATTGTTGATAAGGTGGGACTTCATTGGTTTGCAATCTATTTTAAAAATAGGGAAAGAATGTACTATTTTCATTCACTCGGCACTCAGCCCTCGAGTAACCCTGTGGTTGTACAATTTATCAAACAGATACATGTCCCTGAAATTGTCTGGAATCCTTACCGCCTCCAAGGACATTTTAGTAATACTTCTGGCATGTACTGTCTTTCATTTCTCCTGCACATATCACGTGGGAAGGATTTATAAATTTTTTAAAATTATTCAATTTGTGCGACACTGAGTTGAATGACGAAATGTTATACAGACAGATAAAAAAGGTTCCCATTTGTACGCACTGGATGTACTGTGTAAAGTTTTACTTGTGTATATATATATTGTAACTATGTTGTGTAAAGTTTTACGTATATATATATATATATATATAATTATAACTTTAAAATGTCTCCATTAATTTTAGTCTTATGTAACGGGAGCTAGTTCTGTAAGCCGTATTGTACTAAAACTCCTACCATTTAATAACTTGAATGAAAATACAATGTGTTTTGTTCTTAACCACAAAAAAACTTACATTAGTTCCTCGATGACCTGGTATTCGTTGGATCGGATATGACGAAATAACTTGATCTCGGTACGTAACTGTTCTGGTTGCGCGGAAAGCCTCCAAATCATTTATTTGCCTTTCATCAAAACTGTCGCGAAAAGTACCTCTACCACGATCAAGTTCCGCGTCAGTCCTTTAAGGAAAAATTAAAATGATTAGTTCATGTTGAGTCTTTTTTATTTAAAGTTAAATTAAATTAAAGTTTAATTAAAGATTTACAATAAGAGAAAATGCCGATTAGGATGCCTGTCAAATTATAATCACAAAGCAGACATCCTGACAGGTTTCAAAAGTAAGCATCATGTAATGTTAAAAGTTTTAATAATTTTAAAATCCTACCTGTAGAACTTTCTCTAAATTTATCAGTAACAATCGTGCAATAAAATTTCACTTTTAATTAATAAATTTCGCTGTCTAAATGACGTTATTGATTAGATGGGTGTGCGACGTATCGTCTGCCGGTATCGGGTCACCCGGGCCCGCAGGCAATTCTTAAAACTTTTAGTAATTCTAAAATCCTACCTGTAGAACTTTCTATAAATTTTTAAGTTATCATGAAATGTATTATTAAAACCACACCATATATATATATATATATATATATATATATATATGTTATACGTATATATACACGTATATATATATATATTATACACAAGCCACTTGATTCCCCATAATACCCCATGTTTTATCTTCAATATTTAAAACAGTCCTTGAGATAAACCTCAAGTGTCCTCATCGACTCGTGCGACGCTCCCCCCTTTTTTTCTTTGTTCTTAAATGCTTAAACAGCGCATCAACGAGACGCAAACCCCTAAGTTGCGCTCTACCCCACAAATTAGTCTCTGTTGATTGGGCTCGTCTCGGCGCGCTTTGGACTCTGACGTAGGAGGGATGGAGTATGAAAACAGATGCGGGGAAAAAACCCGTTAGAAGATATATTGCGCTTCGTCGGGAATGAGTGATAGGCCGGGTGGCGAACTGATAATTCTGCAAGTAGGCCTTTGAGAAGGTTTGCTCGTCAAAGACTAAAATCGAGAGTTATTGTGTGAGATTTGAGTTTGAGACATAGAGTTACGAGAGAATTTTGAGTTTATGAGAGAATATTGAGAGCCGTTAACCTAAACTACTGCAAGGGATGTAGTGGACGGGCAACGATAGATCTTAAATTATTTAGTTAATGTTAAGACTAGTTGAAGAAAAAACCTGAACTTGACCGTATTATATTTCAAATTTGAGATTGAACTTGTAGTCAAATGTGACTTCAATTTATTGATTAAAAGCTATTCAAACAAACTATTTCATTATCAAATACACACTAAAATCAGGGGTACAGAAGTAAGCGGAGGATAAAGAATTCACGCAGAGGGTCACTAACTTAATGAAAGATTTATTATAACTTCAATTTACTCATCGAGCCTTAGCAGTGACCTTCGAGAAAAAACAATTTGTAATAAGGGTCCATCCCCCTGACAACGGACAAATTTTTATTACAAACTGGTGCCAGAAGTGGGGATAACGGACACTTTTTATTACAAACTGGTGTCAGAAGTGGGATCTTCCCTTTCTGATACCCCCCTAAAAAACTAAGTGAAAAAAAAGTGCTCTCCAAGTGTGTATATGGAGGGCTACCAGCTCGCAACAGACGGCGACGAACGACAACATGAGGGTCACCCGATCGAGAACCGCTGCGTGGGCTGCTGCTGCTCAGGCCGAGTCAACACCGCAACTTGCTACTGGACACCAAGCCGCAGGAGGAGTAAACTTTCCCACCAACGCGGAAAGAGAGGTAAGCGACCCATCTTGTGTTGCGTGAGGTTTCAGAGGACGAGTGGAGAGCCTCCCTATAGCGGGCAGTTCCCATAAATTAACCCCATCAAACCTTCATTTCTTTCCCCCAAAATTTTGATATAAAGAGAGTACCTTTCCTTCCAATCGGTTCCCCTAGACTCCGGTTCCGAGCCCTTTTAGAACAATTTAGTGATTCAAATTCGATCGAGTTTTGGCCGATCTCATTCGAGAACATGCCTCTTGGCCAAGAAGAAGTCAGTCTCAACCATGTATCAGCAACCACTCCCTACCCACTTCCCTCATTCCTATGTTTCCCCTTTCTATCCAATGTATCCTCACTTGTATTCCCCCAATGTAGGCCTCCCCGATCCACACGTTAATACTGTACCGTATAACAATAGTAATGCACCCAAGTTCCATACAAATAATGCCGGGTATAATCACGCTCGATGTCTTCTATGTGAGGAGAGGGGACACAAAGCTAGACAGTTCCTCCTGATTGAAGAAGTGAAGACATTGAAGGAGAGTGAAAGGGTGCGTGAAAGGGATGAGAGCTATAGGCGAGAGAATGAAAGAAATTATCGGAGGGAATGGACTCCAGGAGGAGGCCGACGGTACGAAGACTACGAAAGAAGAGGAAGTAGGTACTCCTCCCCTTCCGAATATTCGAGAAGACGGAACTTCTCGCCGTATGAGAGAAACAGAGATAACTATGGTAACCCCAGATACGACAACAGGTATGAGGGTAACCGCAGATACGATAACAGGTATGAGGGTAACCCCAGATACGACAACAGGTATGAGGGTAACCCCAGATACGACAACAGGTATGAGGGTAACCCCAGATACGACAACAGGTACGAGAATCGGTGCCGCTCTCCGTCGCCCTTTGAACAACGAAGAAGAAGGGACTATTCCCCTTACGACAGAAACTACTCCCCTTACGACGGGAGAAACGGAGGTTACCCCTCCCCCAACAGGAATGGAGGCAGATATCCCGACACAAGAACGGACCGAAGTCCGTCACCCTATCGGAGATACGACCAGGAGATGGAAACCAACCGCGGAAGACTCCGAGAAAAAGAGTGGGAGAAAGGGCGAAGAAATTCCCCGTGACCCCGAAGAAATGAACCCTCAAGTGAAAGGGACCCTTTCCCCCGTTGAGCATCATTCAAGGAGGAGGAAGAGGCAAAACACAAGACAAAAGAACTTGAATTGAAGTCGATATTCGTAAGGAGAAAATAAAAAGAAGACAGGGACTGGGACAGAAGAGATAAAAGTGAGAAAATGAACATGAATGAATGAAATGAGAAAAAGAGGACGACATGCAAAAAAGAGGAAGCAAATGAGATGAATGAAATGAGTGAAAGAAATGAAAAACGCAGCCTAAATGATGATACAAAAGAGGAGTGTCTAAATGTTTATGAAACGAGTGATATTGAAAGTGCATATACGGTGCGAGAGGAGAGGACGGAGCGTGTCTGCAGAAGAATCTGACCTTGAGAGTGGAGTCTGCCTCATGCAGACCTAATAACGAGTGCGAGGAAAGGACAGAAAGTGACCTTGACTTTGAGGTAAAGCCTCAGTCGAAGAACACAGATGCGGTGAGAATGATAGCGGAATGTACGAGAAAAATGTATGCAATGTACGAATTAAACGAGAGAGAAATAGAAAGAATGCATGAATCAAAATCCGAGAGCAAGTTACCTGACTGTGCGATAAATGAGAACACTATAGACCCAAGGGAAATTAAGCCCCCAACGGAGACAAAATGGATAAATGGAGTAGATGACGTGTGTTCATGTGACGTAAGTATGAGACATAACGTGACGAAGAGTGACTCGTGTTTGTATTGTGGGAACGGAAGTAGTTTGAATCCGGCGAACAAAAATATAAATTGCGAAAATGAATTAAAAACGAGTGAGGAAAATATCGTGATAATGGACGCGGATGGATTGGCTATACGGGAAATGACCATGTTCAGTGAAAGAGACATACATGAAGTAGCTCCCTTGAATTAATGCCCCTGGGAATCGACCAGGGTAAAAATAAACGAAAGTTGCGTGAGGGAGAATGCAGAGCAAAAGATTATGAATGTAAACGGTCCCATGGTATCCCTTGAACTTTTGAACGAAGGGGCCGATATCGGTCTAGCAAGGGAAGGGTCAATCGACACTGTTGGATTTCGACCCCAGGTCGAAATGACTAGCCGTAAGGCTGTGAATGACGAAGTCCTAACCAACAAGGGACAGATAAAAATGAAAATAAGCGCTGAGCAAAGGTGTATAGAACCGCAATTGGTTTGCGCGAACGAAGGAGAGAATGTATCCGTTATCGTGCGAAATGAGTCTGCTCATGATAGAGCTAAAGTTAAGAAAGCAGGAATAAAGCTGGCTGAAGAGAATTTACGATACTGCGAGTGTGAAGAGAAGAGGTCCTGTAGCGCACCGAACGAATGCTCCTCCAACAGCGAGGAAATGGAGCAAGAAGTAAGTGAAAGAGAAGTTAATCGACTTATAAGCCGGGAGCGTACATTATTCGAAGACGAAATTTCAGAGGAAATTGATGGCGGAGAAATGATGAGTGACCCCTCGTTACCCCCTGAGTCTGCATAGCCGAAAAGAAGGGAAGTACGAAAATTTGTAAAAAATCCTAAATTAGACCCAGAAGAAAGGAGGAGATTAAAAAACCCTCTTAACGACTATATTGAACAAAAGAAGAGAAAATTGAACGAGACTGAAATTGCAACTGAAGAAATAGAAACGAACGAGATGAATTACATACGCCAGAAGAATGAACCCAATTATATGGACGAAACGAAAAGGAAAAAAGAGATAACCAATGAACCGCACCGCTTCCGCAGTCAGTACGACGAAACGGATAGTCTGTGGTCGCACGCAGGTAGGCCGCCAGAACTCATTTAAAGGTCCTGATTGCTGGTCTAGAAGATGAACTTATCGGCTAACGTTTAGGCGATCGAACGAGTAAACAAGACACAAGATGTTCTTTCCTTTTAACAAATCTTTTACCATTTAATATATAATCAAATTAATCCCCCTCCCCCTCGGAAAGTTGACTGAAAGACATGATTCCGGTTTGGAGTTAACAATGTTCATATAACTATACGTATTTCATATTTTCTTTTTCATATAGCATACATTTTTCAGGTTATTTACTGCATATCGTTTATAAAATGTTTTATATTATATTTCACGTTCTAATATCTTGGCGTCTGACTCAGAAGTTTAATGGGAAAATATTCATGAGTAAGAAGTCGGCATAAATGCATAGGTCGGAAATAGTAGCATCATGAGAGAGCATGTTTCGCGCGTCCAAATCAGCTCTCAAATTCCTTGAGCTTAAGGGAATCGAGTGGAAAATTTATAAAAAAGAATTCATTAAGATTACAAGAAAAGGAAATTTCCCTTTATTTATCATTGCTTATATAAATATTCTTTTATTTTTGTCCCAACTTAGAAAGTTCCAGACAGAATTTTCCCTAAAATTAATCATGATCCCGTCCTCTTAACGTCATGCGCCATACACGTTGGGGCGCAAACACTCTCAAATCACGGAGTCCTTTTCCAACCAATGGGCTTCCTAATTCGGCAAGGCCCCACATAAACTTTCAGCGCACGTCTCAGTCTGAAGCCCGACTATCGAAACCTACTGATCCTGAACCGCCCCGCGATTTCGAGATCACTTACATAGTAAACTCCTCGTTTACGAAAGAAGCCTTACACCACTTCAATGCTTCCTTGTCACGAGGAATAGACCTCCGGGATATGACTCCGACGAGTCACCCTCAAGAAGTCAGACGAAGGAACGACCTCCTTCGTCTCCTACTCCACCCTCACCCTTGGTTTCGTATTGGGAATCGCCGTCATCAGAATTGCGACCTGGAAGAAATGCTGTCGCCGCGGAGATCTTCCACCGGTACCAACTGCCAGGTTTAAAATCCAGGCATCGGGCCCCCCGGAAGCTCAGGTGACCAGATCGCCAACGCCCCCAAGAAGCCCCCCTTATGAATTTCGCTTTTCACCGACGAGCCCAAGTTCCGTCAAAAGATTGCCCTCGACAATTCAGTCATACCGGATCCCAGAATCATTATCTAACGTTGGCTACGAGGAAAGGGGGCATTCCCGTAATTAAGACTTAAACCGTTTCTCCGATCTGGCCCCTTTGTGTTTTTCCCCATTTTTAATACTTACGAAAAAACGACCGAATGAAGGAGGTTTAATTTATTGAATTAAATTTACATGGTAGAATTGAATTGTTAAAGTAATAACTTCATTCGGTAGTTAGTGCGTAAGTAACTGAAATTAGTGATAAGTGCTTATGTAAATTAAGTCATTGAAGTTTCCTTCAGTGAACAGTGCTTAATGAATAAATAATTAGCAATACAGGTTCGATTTTCGAGCCTTACTGAAATGACCTCTCTTTATGCAACTTATAAGTTTCTCCGTCTGTGTATTTAAAATTTTCTCCCTGCTACATCGCTTTCCTTTATTTATTTTAAAAACATATTAACTTATAAAACCATTATGGTATCATTTTGTGTCATAAAGCGAGATTGCGAAAGTTGTCTCTCGAAAGCAACTTCCTGTAAATAGAGATCAGATGCTGACCAACTTGTTTTTGAGCTGACGATGCGGGTAAAGCTTGCATTCGAACTAATTGCTGACCGTAACTGATAACTAAATTATACTGCAAAATATAAATTCATATAATTTCATTCAGTTAACTAATAAAGTAGGCCCTCGGAATAGGATTTCGTCTTTCGGTTGAGTATGCAAATTTTAGTATAGAAAAAAGAAAAAAAGTTTTTCCATTTTTACTTATAAAATTTATGAACTTTATGAGATTTATGAAAATTTAATTTCGTCATCCTTTTGGAAAACTATAAGAGTCGTTAGGCGACTCATCGTACGAATTATTCCTCCTAAAGAAAGCACTTTCCACCCCAAGTTACAAGAATTAGTCGTCCTAAACCGGTTGACGCATTTTTCATGATGTTAACCTAAAGGAAAATGACACTATATTGAAGGCTGATCCGTTTCCACATCGGATTATATAATTTAGAGAAGGGCGTTGCCCTTGTAAGGCAATCAGAAATTAAAATTTCCCCGTATAATGTGATCTTCTTGCTGTGTATTTATTTTCTAAAACCTACCCTTTCTTCTACTTATATATTAATTACACGGTGAGTCAATAAACATTTCATTTTTTCCAGGCATAAGTTACGAGGCAAACATTTTAGTGCCTGCGATAGATATTCTACGACTATAGGAATATAGGGCAACTTTTGAAGAGAGTGCACGTAGGCCCTTAAAAAGTGTTAAAAGTATTTATTCTGCAAATGTAATTTTCAGAATTAATCAGTATGTTGTTTGACTCACGGTATTTATTATTTAAATTTAATTTTTAGCTTATTGATTTGACAACTTTCAATTTATTTATAAATAGTAAGCAAGCTTAACTAGGTTAATGTTCGATTGAATTTCTCATATTTTCATTGTAACTACGAGTTCTAACGTATCTGGATAGACCTAAGTAAACTAAATTCGTGGTCTGAGAATTGCCTCTCCACTACGAATCATTTCCTCTCACGGAGCATTTATCTTTCCGTATTCACGGACCATTGAAGTCCTTCGTTCGGTCTCAAGTTCCCTCAGGGACTCAATACCTTTTTTTTTGGTTTAGATTTTTGGAAGGAACGAATTTGTTACACACAAGCCACTTGATTCCCCATAATACCCCATGTTTTATCTTCAATATTTAAAGCAGCCCTTGAGATAAACCTCGAGTGCCCTCATCGACTCGTGCGACGCTCCCCCCCCCCCTTTTTTTCTTTGTTCTTAAATGCTTAAACAGCGCATCAACGGGACGCAAACCCCTAAGTTGCGCTCTCCCCAAACAAATTAGTCTCTGTTGATTGGGCTCGCCTCGGCGCGCTTTGGACTCTGACGTAGGAGGGATGGAGTACGAAAACAGATGCGTGGAAAAAACCCGTTAGAAGATACCTTGCGCTTCGTCAGGAATGAGTGATAGGCCGGGTGGCGATCTGATAATTCTCCGAGTAGGCCTTTGAGAGGGTTTGCTCGTTAAAGACTAAAATCGAGAGTTATTGTGTGAGATTTGAGTTTGAGACATAGAGTTACGAGAGAATTTTGAGTTTATGAGAGAATATTGAGAGCCGTTAACCTAAACTACTGCAAGGGATGTAGTGGACGGGCAACGATAGATCTTAAATTATTTAACTAATGTTAAGACTAGTTGAAGAAAAAACCTGAACTTGACCGTATTATATTTCAAATTTGAGATTGAACTTGTAGCCAAATGTGACTTCAATTTATTGATTAAAAGCTATTCAAACAAACTATTTCATATCAAATACACACTAAAATCAGGGGTACAGAATTAAGCGGAGGATAAAGAATTCACGCAGAGGGTCACTGACTTAAAGAAAGATTTATTATAACTTCAATTTAGTCATCGAGCCTTAGCAGTGACCTTCAAGAAAAAACAATTTGTAATAAGGGTCCGTCTCCCTGTCAACGGACAATTTTTTATTACAAACTGGTGTCAGAAGTGGAGATAACGGACACTTTTTATTACAAACTGGTGTCAGACGTGGGGATCGAATTTTTTATTACAAATATATATATATATATATATATATATATATATATGCACTAAAATCACAAAATAACACGTGACCTTATTAATCTTATTAACCTTATTATTATTTCTGTTCCTCCTTGATAATGTGAATATATCACGAAAGCGGTTGTTTGCTGATATATATATATATATATATATATATATATATATGCCGAAATAACCACGAAGGAAACACAGAATGGGCAATAATTAAAAACCTATTGTTTTTCACCAAAATACACACAGAGGAACATATATATATATATATATAATATATATATATATATATGAATAGAGACCTGGCCTCGACCTCTGGGCAGCCTTCCACTTCGTTTTATTACGGCTTTTTATAAATTATAACACTTGCACTGAATGAAACGATGTATATATAGCCCAAGAATAAATCACATACTAGTTTTTCAAAAGGCATTTATTATGGCTTTTTATAAATTAGCTAACACTGGCACTGAATGACCGAAGTATATAGCCCGAATCACAAATTAAGTTAATTACTTACATTTTAATGTCATCTTCAATGGTCTATTCTTTCTTGCCATCACAAATTTCTGCAACAGTGTACGTTGAAAGTAGGGCGATCCGGTCTGCAGCCTCGAAAAGGTGGAGCGCAGCCGCTGCGCAGAAATCTTCATCTTCAAACAAATCCGGAGTGATGTAAAGCTGCTATGAATGACTCATGACGAGACAATTCTGTAGTACTCGCTGATAATGCTAATGATGAGGACTCCAGATGAAAATGCTCCCTTTTATGGACGGGACCTTATTGTAATCACCCACAATACACGACCGCGAGTTTCCTATTCGCTATCGGAGAAATTTAGGTGGGACATAACGAGTGAGTGCTGTCATCCACCAACCAGAGGTCATGCGACTCCGCCTACTGTAATGTAATTGGCCGACACGTGATTAACATTTTTGTAATAAGGTTTAAAGATATATTGGCTTCTTAAAGATAAATTTTTATTGAACGAAAATAATTGGCCAAAAGAGGAAAATAAGTAAGTTACCCCTAATTTAATTTCCATTTTGTTTTAAAAATCATTAATGTTTTTTATATTATAGTTTAAGGATAAAATTGTGTAGTATGATGAAAATTTGTATAGAAACAAAATAATTGACCAAAAGAGGAAAAATTATCAAGTTACCCCTAATATAATTTCTATTTTCCTTTAAAAATCATATTAATGCTTTTTATCCTATAGTTCAAGGGTAAAATTGTGTTTTAAAGATAAATTTATATTGAAACACAATAATTGGCCAAAAGAGAAAAAATTAATAAGTTACCCATAATTTAATTTCTATTTCGTTTAAAAAATCATATTAATGCTTTTTATGTTATAGTTTAAGGATAAAATTGTGTATTATGATGAAAATTTGTATTGAAACAAAATAATTGACCAAAAGAGGAAAAATTAACAAGTTACCCCTAATATAATTTCTATTTTGTTTTAAAAATCATATTAATGCTTTTTTTCTTATAGTTTAAGGGTAAAATTGTGTTTTAAAGATAAATTTATATTGAAACACAATAATTGGCCAAAAGAGGAAAAATTAATAAGTTACCCCTAATTTAATTTCTATTTTGTTTTAAAAATCATATTAATTCTTTTTATATCATAGTTTAAGGATAAAATTGTGTCTTAAAGATAAATTTATGTTAACCCATCCGTCTATAGCCTGAGTTGGTTTGGAGTCGACGGTGGTTCTGGTTAGGAGGCAGCAACGGATATTTCTCGCGGTAGTTTTCTTCTATAACATTCTAATTTTTTCTCTCGCTATAGAGTCGACAGACTGTTAACCCCCTTTCTATAATACTCTGATACTTTCTCTGAAGGTTCACCGATTTTCTTTTTATAACTTAACGGGAGCTATTTTCCCTACTTTATTTGCTGAGTTCTCGGACGAGAGCACGGTTCGAAGGAAAAGATAAAAAAACTTTGTTACTTTAATTTACTTCTAAAAATGTACAGGTAGTGCTTTGAATTTACATGGGTAGAGGTTCGACCTCTTTCAACCATGGCTCAGGCAGGAATTTAAAAAAACAAGGAGGCAAGGGGCCTGTGCCCCTCCTCTGACAGTGAAGTCTAAGAAGAAGTCGAAGTCGAAGTAACGTTATTTTACAATTACATGCTCTATATATAAACTAAATTTTGGGGGAGAACAATTTGAAGGTTGTTTCCCCCTTTAAACAAGTGATCAGAATTTTGAAAGATTCCAAATAAAAAAATTTAAAAAAATAATAAAAAATTATGGTATTTTCGCCGAGTATACATTTTTAAAGGGTGAAATAATTTCGTAGTAGTACATTCACTACAATCTAAGTACATCACTGAGTACGGTGTAATTTTGGTTTATTACAGTTATGATTATAATTACCAATTAATTCACATTAACTTATTATCGTTAATTACAGTTCCATTAAAGTATATTCACTACGTCATTAAGTACATTACATCATTACGTACATTAATTACATCATTAAGTACATTAGTCAAATACAATTCTTCCCGTGTTTTTATATTTATATGTGGTTATTAGTACAACACAAAGTACATGGGCACACACGGTATATATTTATATGCAACATGACACACACCAAGTCAAAACTGACTTCAAAACTGACTGAAACTGATTGAAACTGACTTCAAAACTGACTGAAACTTCGAAACTACTTGGAACTGATTAACTTGAGGCTGACCTGCAAATTGAAACTGAAACTGTCTGACTTGAACTCTATCAAGTGTCTTGAAACTGAACTGACTGAAATTGACTGCACTTGAACTCTATCAAGTGGAGTCTATTATTCTCTGGGTTGGGTTGTTCCTCTTGGAAGCAACAAACTAACTGAAACTAACTGAAATGGACTGCACTGAACTGCTATCAGTGGAGTCTACTGAAACTGAAACTGACTTGCACTTGATCTGCTATCAAGTGGAGACTATTAATCTCTGGGGTTTGGTTGTCCCTCTTCGATACAACCAAATAAAACTGTCTGAAAACTGATTTGCAACTTACTTACAACTAAAACTGACGGAACTGATTTGCAACGGATTTGCAACTAAAACTGACTCGAAACTACTTCAAGTATCTCTATAAATCTCTGTGGTTTGGTTGTCCCTCTTGGATGCAACCAACTGAAACTGAAAACTGAAAGTGGAACTTGAAACTGCTTCAAGTATCTCTATAACTCTATAAACTCTCTCTTTCTTAATTTGCAAGTCAATTCAATTCAATAATTTGAAAAAATTATAAATAAAAATACGAAATGTAAACACATTTCACTCGAATGTACGCGAAGGTACAGTATATTATGTTTGGTACATAAAATAAAAGTATTCTATACTAACTATAATAGTGAAAATAACTGAAAATAACTCTGTGACATTAACTCTGTGAAAATAACTCTGTAACATTAACTCTGTGACATTTAACTCTGTGAAAATTAACTTCTGTGAAAATTAAATTCTGTGAAATTTAACTTCTGTGAAAAATAAATTCTGTGAAAATTAAATTCTGTGAAAAGTAACTATGTGAAAATAACTGGTTCAATGAAAAAATGTATCACTGGTGTCTGAAATGTTCAGTTTTTTTTGGTAATTCTGACTTAATATTAGTTAATTTCTTAATAATGCTCTCTTCTCAACTGTTTACAAATTACTTAAAAAAAAAAAATCTGTACTTAACAAAATTTCTCTGGCGAAATCCTTAGAGACGTGTCCCGAAGACGTGTCTTGCTGGCTACTTCTTCAAGATGAGACGAGACATGGATAACTTGGAGTCGTTACGCACCGGTTCAAGCGTGGATGTGACGAACTGGAAGTCGTGACACACCGGCCAAATGGTGGGTCTTATTATCTTGGTAGTAGAGTCCCCACAATTTTTATCCTGATGCAGGGTAATTTCTATCCTGGCGAAAGGGTGGCCAATTGTTAAAATCCTGGCTATAGGGTCACCACTTTTGTTAAATCTTCTCTTTGTAAAGTCTTCGGTTGTCTCGAAATCCAGGGTCTGGAAGACTGGAAGAATCCTGGATGCAGGGGTCGCTAGTTTTTTTATCCTGGGGCAGGGTCACCATTTGATAACCCCTCCGTCTATGGCCTGGGTTGGTTCGGAGTCGACGGGGGTTCTGGTTAGGAGGCAACAACGGATATTTCTCGCGATAGTTTTTTTCTATAACATTCTAATTTTTTCTCTCAATATAGAGTCGACAGACTGTTAACCCCCTTTCTATAATACTCTGATACTTTCTCTGAAGGTTCTCGCCGATTTTCTTTTTATAACTTATCGGGAACTAATTTCCCTACTTTATTTACTGAGTTCTCGGACGAGAGCACGGTTCGAAGGAAAAGATAAAAAAACTTTCTTAGTGTTTTTATATTTATATATGGTTATTAGTACAACACAAAGTACATGGGCACTTACGGTATATATTTATATACAACATGACACACACGATATAACATAACGCATGATAATGTGTTATAAATTCGAATCAGAGCGAGAGGAGATTTTACGTTTTCAGATGTCAACTTATGCTGTGATCATCGAATTGCTTACACTTGCATAAGTATTTTCGAGTTTATTGCGGGAGGCGAAATAATTAAAAAAAAATAATAATAATAATACATGCGAACGTATTTGCACGACTTTCAACGAACATGTACGGATGCATAAAGTTTTGTACACATTTCATATGCTGACACGAGTAAAAGGAATATTTAATAATATTGAAATAGGATAATGGTCAAGTTAAGATGGATGAATATGGTCGAATATTAGTTATATTGCATCATACCAGACAGGCCATAATATATAAATAACGAGATATAAAGTATAACGTTTTCATACTTCAATTCATAATCAATATGCCACGGCTATTCAATTCGTACATACAGTACAAGTCATTATTGGGAGGATTTAAAAGAAACGAATAAGAGACAAAGATTGGGTATTAAGGACTAAGAAGTACAACTACGGGTTCCAATCCTGCTATATGCAATGTACATGCATAATCTAATAAAATTTAGGAACGAGGGTTAGATGCAAGACAACCATAATAGAATAGCACAATAGAAAGCACAAATTGAAATTCTATCCAAACTCGCTCAGGCGATTTTGGTTTCTCATGTAAAAATGAAAATTCAAACAAAAACCATACAAACATAAATACCTTATGAAGACAATGAATACAAGGATCCATATAACGATTATATAGGAATTATTCATTGTTCGTTTTTACAGGGCTCTCCCCTCTAAAATGATATAAATACAATAATGTAATATCCTAACTAATTCAAACTAGATGATGACTAATGGCTTTTATAATTGCAAATATATATACACAACATAAGTCGGGGTGGTTATGTTGCGATGCACAGTAATTAGAAAATCAAATCTAATTTTAGACAACCCTCTAATTTAAACAATCAATGATAGTTTTAAATTTTCAACAAAAATTTTAATTCTGTTTAATTTTTAACCAAAATTTATTTTTCTGTGGGAAAAATTACATACATAATGAACAGTAGGTAAAAGGGAAAAATATGAATTTTAAAGTTCAGGAATTTTTCAAAGTTACCATGATCGTACAATCTATAAACTAATTTTATTGACTATTGTAAGTTAAATGTGTATTTTATAATTTTGAGGGAGAGATTAGCCTTAGAGAGTTGTTATATTAACTGAATAAATGCATCAGCAAGATTATATATCTTAAGCAACAATTATTTCGATTAAATAAATTTAAATAATCTAGAGTAAATATCATAGTTAGCTCTTACACGCAATATATAGTTTATTGTGATATTGAATGATTTTAGCATGTGCATACATGCGTGTGTATGTGTAGAGATTCGTAAAGTTTTCGAATGAACAAAGTTTAAAAATAATGTATAATAATTTAAAATGGGAGTAGGATTATAAAATCTTTTAAGTTTGAGTGAATTATTTTTTAATTCTAGTACAGGTAGTATTAATGATGATGTATGCGTATGAGTTTTAATGTAAAAGTGACCATGAAGAAAATTAAGAATACAAATTAAAAATAGAAATCAATTATAAATTATAATGAACTGAACATGGGGTTATGGGTTACATATAATACTCTTAAAAAAATAAAAAACACAACTTTGGATTTATCACGTTTGATACTGAGGAATGTTCCGCAGTAACAAAGACACTCCTGTTTAGTTTATGAACCAACTGGGTGAAAAAACGGTTAAACTGTGGGTTGACTGGAGCCACAGAAGAATTAACCGTGGTTGAACCATTTCTCTGGTTGACACTGTGTTCAACTGGGGTTGGGGTATTGGAAAAAAAAAGTAAAATTTGGAATACTGCATTCGGGGGAATTGAGAGTGACCAATCCAATCGGGGAGATATGATGTCTGAAATTAACAATATGTCTTTTCGTGAGCACTTTGCTCTTTAGGAAAACATTGATTGTCACACTGTTCAGAACAAAAATTAAAGGAGGTAAAACAAAACGGAGGGACGGCAGGTTCCTCTGCATAGTAATTTGAAAAGGAGGTCATTGGGACATGATCGATTAATTATTACACAACTATTATCATCACATATACATTCCAATAATTATCAAAATCATTATAAACAAATGTAAATCTGTTTTTATTACAACAAGAAAATATATAATTTCACCTATATACTGTATTTATATACGCAACAACTGCATGCAAAAAGGAGACAAATCTGTAAATTTCCTTCTTACAACAAAAACAAAAGAAGGTTCAACTAAAGACAAACCGGTCGATTCAGGTTGAATTTAATTTTCTCTTATAACAAAAAGAAAAGTTGAATTAAATACTCTTAAATTACAATCTCTCAATCGAAATTCTCTTAAACAACAAGAAAAGTTGAATTCAATTGAATGCATTGAAATGATTTGGGACTTGAAAACTGAATTTGGACATGAAAACTGACTTAGGACTTGAAAACTGACTTAGGACTTGAAAACTGACTTGAAACTAACTTCAAATAAAACTGACTTCAAACAAAACTGACTTCAAATAAAACTGACTTCAAAACTGACTTCAAAACTGAGTGAAACTGATTGAAACTGACTTCAATACTGACTGAAACTGATTGAAACTGACTTCAAAACTGACTGAAACTTCGAAACTACTTGGAACTGATTAACTTGAAGCTGACCTGCAACTTGAAACTGAAACTTCTGACTTGAACTCTATCAAGAATCTTGAAACTGAAACTGTCTGACTTGATCTCTATCAAGTGTCTTGAAACTGAACTGACTGAAATTGACTGCACTTGAACTCTTTCAAGTGGAGTCTATTATTCTCTGGGTTGGGTTGTCCCTCTTGGAAGCAACCAACTAACTGAAACTAACTGAAATGGACTGCACTGAACTGCTATCAGTGGAGTCTACTGAAACTGAAACTGACTTGCACTTGATCTGCTATCAATTGGGGACTATTAATCTCTGGGGTTTGGTTGTCCCTCTTCGATACAACCAAATAAAACTGTCTGAAAACTGATTTGCAACTTACTTACAACTAAAACTGACGGAACTGATTTGCAACGGATTTGCAACTAAAACTGACTCGAAACTAATTCAAGTATCTCTATAAATCTCTGTGGTTTGGTTGTCGATCTTGGATGCAACCAACTGAAACTGAAAACTGAAAGTGGAACATGAAACTGCTTCAAGTATCTCTATAACTCTATAAACTCTCTCTTTCTTAATTTGCAAGTCAATTCAATTCAATAATTTGAAAAAATTATAAATAAAAATACGAAATGTAAACACATTTCACTCGAATGTACGCGAAGGTACAGTATATTATGTTTGGTACATAAAATAAAAGTATTCTATTCTAACTATAATAGTGAAAATAACTGAAAATAACTCTGTGACATTAACTCTGACATTTAACTCTGTGAAAATTAACTTCTGTGAAAATTAAATTCTGTGAAAATTAACTTCTGTGAAAATTAAATTCTGAGAAAATTAAATTCTGTGAAAATTAAATTCTGTGAAAATTAACTATGTGAAAATAACTGGTTCAATGAAAAAAATTTATCACTGGTGTCTGAAATGTTCACTATGTTTTTTTGTTAATTCTGACTTAATATTAGTTAATTGTTAATAATGCTCTCTTCTCAACTGTTTACAAATTACTTAAAAAAAAAAAAACCCGGTACTTAACAAAATTTCTCTGGCGAAATCCTTAGAGACGTGTCCCGAAGACATGTCTTGCTGGCTACTTCTTCTAGATGAGATGAGACATGGATAACTTGGAGTCGTTACGCATCGGTTCAAGGGTGGATGTGACGAACTGGAAGTCGTGACACACCGGCCAAATGGTGGGTCTTATTATCTTGGTAGTAGGGTCCCCACAATTATTATCCTGATGCAGGGTAATTTCTATCCTGGCGAAAGGGTGGCCAATTGTTAAAATCCTGGCTATAGGGTCACCACTTTTGTTAATTCTTCTCTTTTTAAAGTCTTCGGTTGTCTCGAAATCTAGGGTCTGGAAGACTGGAAGAATCCTGGATGCAGGGTTCGCTAGTTTTTTTATCCTGGGGCAGGGTCGCCACTTGTTAACCCCTCCATCTATGGCCTGGGTTGGTTCGGAGTCGACGCGGGTTCTGGTTAGGAGGCAACAACGGATATTTCTAGCGATAGTTTTTTTCTATAACATTCTAATTTTTTCTCTCAATATAGAGTCGACAGACTGTTAACCCCCTTTCTATAATACTCTGATACTTTCTCTGAAGGTTCTCGCCGATTTTCTTTTTATAACTTATCGGGAACTATTTTCCCTACTTTATTTACTGAGTTCTCGGACGAGAGCACGGTTCGAAGGAAAAGATAAAAAAACTTTCTTTTACTATAATTTACTTCAAAAATTGTACAGGTAGTGATCAGAATTTTGAAACATTCAAAATAAAAATTAAAAAACAATAATAATAATAAATAATCGTATTTTCTCTGAGTATTCATTTCTAAAGGGCGACATAATTTCGTAGTAGTACATTGAGTACAATCTAAGTACATCACTGAGTACGTTGTAATTTTGATTTATTACATTTATGATTATAATTATCAATTAATTCACATTCACTTATTATCGTTAATTACAGTTCCATTAAGGTACGTTCACTACATCATTAAGTACATTACATCATTAAGTACATTAATTACATCATTATGTACATTAGTCACTTACAATTCTTACAGTGTTTTTATATTTATATATGGTTATTAGTACAACACAAAGTACATGGGCACATACGGTATATATTTATATACAACATGACATACACGATATAACATAACGCATGATAATGTGTTATAAATTCGAATCAGAGCGAGAGGAGATTTTACGTTTTCAGATGTCAACTTATGCTGTGTTCATCGAATTGCTTACACTTGCATAAGTATTTTCGAGTTTATTGCGAGAGGCGAAATAATTTTAAAAAAAATAATAATAATACATGCGAACGTATTTGCACGACTTTCAACGAACATGTACGGATGAATAAAGTTTTGTACACATTTCATAGGCTGACACGAGTAAAAGGAATATTTAATAATATTAAAATAGGATAATGGTGAAAATAAGATGGATGAATATGGTCGAATATTAGTTATATTGCGTCATACCAGACAGGCCATAATATATAAATAACGAGATATAAAGTACAGTGCCCGCGAAAAGTATCCGATCACCCTGGAAATTTGTATTTTTTACACTAAAAAACAATGTTTAAATGTATACTAACCTTATATTAGTATTTTGTCATCTGTCCTTTGGTTTGGATGAATTGTTCTAGACGTTTTGGCATGGATTTAATCAAGTTTTGACAAACTTCCACTGATATTTCCTTGCACCATACCTTTTTGATGGCTTCTTGTAATTTTTCGACTGAGCCAGTGTCGTGGCATTCAACCTTATTTTTTATTATTAGCCACAGATTTTCTATCGGATTGAGATCTGGACTATTACCAGGCCAATCCAAAATATCAAATTTATTGTCAGTAATCCATTTTGTCACTATTTTGGCCCTGTGACATGGTGCACCATCATGCATGTATGTTTTTGTCCTTTGGATTGCCATTGCCATTGGAAGTTTATCCTGTAGCATTGCTAAATACCGTGCACCATTCATAGTTGTGTTCTTCGGAAGAAAATATAGGTTTCCACGCCCATAGTAACCGAAACAACCCCAAACCATCACACTTGGAGGGTGTTTCATTGTCTTTAGGGTGTATTTAGGGTCCATCCTATTTGAGCCAATGGGCCGGCGAACCTTTTTTGGACAACTTCTGAATGTCAAAAATGTCGACTCATCACTAAATAAAACCTTCTTCCAGTCATCAACAGTCCAATGAATATATTTTTTACAAAATGCGACACGTTTTTTACGCATTTTTTCATTAATGAACGGTTTCTTAGCAGCATGGCGAGATGGTAATCCGAGTTCTTTTTGGAGCCGCTCCTGGATAGTTCGTTCAGAAACACCAGATAACAAATTTTCATATTAAATTTTATTTCTTTCGCAGTTATTGTTGGGTTTTTCAATACTAAACGTTTCATAAGTTTGTCTGTTCGTGAATTTGTTTTTCTCGGTCTGCCAGATCGTTTTTTAGGGACTGGCGTGGTTAGGCCGGCATTGTTCTTAGCCCGTGAAACCCATAAATTAACGGTACTTTGGGATATGTTTAATTCCTTAGCTATCTGTCTCTGTGATTTCCCACATGTATGCAAAGCAACAATAGCACCTCGACAATCACTCTTAAGTTGTTTTTTAGCACACATTATATATAAATTTTATTTACACCACTTTCTGTAAAAAATAACAAAATATCAATAAATTTACACAAACAGTGAAATCTGACAACTTTGAGACACAGCCACCCGCAACGAAGGCTACCAGAACACTAATTTGAGAATGCGTTGGATAGCTCTCATATCAGCGAGCAACCTCAAAGTTACCAGATGTCGCTAGAACAAATAGAAAGTGAATTATGTGTCTCTGAATATCAAGGGAAAATATTGTATTTTCTTGAGTGATCGGATACTTTTCGCGGGCACTGTATAACGTTTTCATACTTCAATTCATAATCAATATGCCAAGGCTAATCAATTCGTACATACAGTACAAGTCATTATTGGGAGGATTTAAAAGAAACGAATAAGAGACAAAGATTGGGTATTAAGGAGTAAGAAGTACAACTACGGGTTCCAATCCTGCTATATGCAAAGTACATGCATAATCTAATAAAATTTAGGAAGGAGGGTTAGATGCAAGACAACCATAATAGAATAGCACACTAGAAAGCACAAATTGAAATTCTATCCAAACTCGCTCAGGCGATTTTGGTTTCTCATGTAAAAATGAAAATTCAAACAAAAACCATACAAACATAAATACCGTATGAAGACAATGAATATAAGGATCCATATAAGGATTATATAGGAATTATTCATTGTTCATTTTTACAGGGCTCTTCCCTCTAAAATGATATAAATACCATAATGTAATATCCTAACTAATTCAAACTAGATATTGACTAATGGCTTTTATAATTACAAATATATATACACAACATAAGTCGGGGTGGTTATGTTGCAATGCACAGTAATTAGAAAATCAAATCTAATTTTAGACAACCCTTTAATTTAAACAATCAATGATAGTTTTAAATTTTCAACAAAAATTTTAATTCTGTTTAATTTTTAACCAAAATTTATTTTTCTGTGGGAAAAATTACATACATAATGAATAGTAGGTAAAAGGGAAAAATATGAATTTTAAAGTTCAGGAATTTTTCAAAGTTACCATGATCGTACAATCTATAAACTAATTTTATTGACTATTGTAAGTTAAGTGTGTATTTTATAAATTTGAGGGAGAGATTAGCCTTAGAGAGTTGTTATATTAACTGAATAAATGCATCAGCAAGATTATATATCTTAAGCAACAATTATTTCGATTAAATAAATTTAAATAATCTAGAGTAAATATCATAGTTAGCACTTACACGCAATATATAGTTTATTGTGAATTGAATGATTTTAGCATGTGCATACATGCGTGTGTATGTGTAGAGATTCGTAAAGTTTTCGAATGAACAAAGTTTAAAAATAATGTATAATAATTTAAAATGGGAGTAGGATTATAAAATCTTTTAAGTTTGAGTGAATTATTTTTTAATTCTAGTACAGGTAGTATTAATGATGATGTATGCGTATGAGTTTTAATGTAAAAGTGACTTGAGGTACGGAAGGAAAATGAATTCGAATATGAGTCAAAAGTAATAAAATTCAATTAGGATTATAGATTTTACTAATTAAATCAGTTGCACGTATATTAAGGTAATAAAAAAACGCACTCAGAAGAACTTACAATTAATGAAAATAAATCTCGCGGTATTAAAATTGAATTTCGACAAAGAATTATATTCGACTAGTAATATTCACAGCCATATATAAACACTATATAAAAATTAATATTAACAAGTATCAGTATGATAATTGAATGAAGAAAATTAAGAATACAAATTAAAAATAGAAATCAAAAATAAATTATAATGAACTGAACATGGGGATATGGGTTACATATAATACTCTTAAAAAAATAAAAAACACAACTTTGGATTTATCACGTTTGATACTGAGGAATGTTCCGCAGTACCAAAGACACTCCTGTTTAGTTTATGAACCAACTGGGTGAAAGGAAACGGTTAAACTGTGGGTTGACTGGAGCCACAGAAGAATTAACCGTGGTTGAACCATTTCTCTGGTTGACACTGGGTTCAACTGGGGTTGGGGTATTGGAAAAAAAAAGTAAAATTTGGAATACTGCATTCGGGGGAATTGAGAGTGACCAATCCAATCGGGGAGATATGATGTCTGAAATTAACAATATGCCTTTTCGTGAGCACTTTGCTCTTTAGGAAAACATTGATTGTCACACTGTTCAGAACAAAAATTAAAGGAGGTAAAACAAAACGGAGGGACGGCAGGTTCCTCTGCATAGTAATTTGTAAAGGAGGTCATTGGGACATGATCGATTAATTATTACACAACTATTATCATCACATATACATTCCAATAATTATCAAAATCATTATAAACAAATGTAAATCTGTTTTTATTACAACAAGAAAATATATAATTTCACCTATATACTGTATTTATATAAGCAACAACTGCATGCAAAAAGGGAGACAAATCAGCAAATTTCCTTCTTACAACAAAAACAAAAGAAGGTTCAACTAAAGACAAACCGGTCGATTCAGGTTGAATTTAATTTTCTCTTATAACAAAAAGAAAAGTTGAATTAAATACTCTTAAATTACATTCTCTTAATCGAAATTCTCTTAAACAACAAGAAAAGTTGAATTCAATTGAATGCATTGAAATGATTTGGGATTTGAAAACTGAATTTGGACATGAAAACTGACTTAGGACTTGAAAACTGACTTAGGACTTGAAAACTGACTTGAAACTAACTTCAAATAAAACTGACTTCAAACAAAACTGACTTCAAATAAAACTGACTTCAAAACTGACTTCAAAACTGACTTCAAAACTGAGTGAAACTGATTGAAACTGACTTCAATACTGACTGAAACTGATTGAAACTGACTTCAAAACTGACTGAAACTTCGAAACTACTTGGAACTGATTAACTTGAAGCTGACCTGCAACTTGAAACTGAAACTTCTGACTTGAACTCTATCAAGAATCTTGAAACTGAAACTGTCTGACTTGATCTCTATCAAGTGTCTTGAAACTGAACTGACTGAAATTAACTGCACTTGAACTCTTTCAAGTGGAGTCTATTATTCTCTGGGTTGGGTTGTTCCTCTTGGAAGCAACCAACTAACTGAAACTAACTGAAATGGACTGCACTGAACTGCTATCAGTGGAGTCTACTGAAACTGAAACTGACTTGCACTTGATCTGCTATCAAGTGGAGACTAGTAATCTCTGGGGTTTGGTTGTCCCTCTTCGATACAACCAAATAAAACTGTCTGAAAACTGATTTGCAACTTACTTACAACTAAAACTGACGGAACTGATTTGCAACGGATTTGCAACTAAAACTGACTCGAAACTACTTCCAGTATCTCTATAAATCTCTGTGGTTTGGTTGTCCCTCTTGGATGCAACCAACTGAAACTGAAAACTGAAAGTGGGACTTGAAACTGCTTCAAGTATCTCTATAACTCTATAAACTCTCTCTTTCTTAATTTGCAAGTCAATTCAATTCAATAATTTGAAAAAATTATAAATAAAAATACGAAATGTAAACACATTTCACTCGAATGTACGCGAAGGTACAGTATATTATGTTTGGTACATAAAATAAAAGTATTCTATTCTAACTACAGGGCGTCCCAAAAAAATGTATACACACTTTAAATAATTATAAAGGCAGTGTTTATTAAAATACATTTCATTTTCAAAATGTAATAGAATCTACAGACATTATTTAATTGTTTTGTCAACGCCTGTTTTCAAACTGACGTCCGTTCTGGTCCAGGCACTGCTGATAACGCGAAGCAATGGAATCGCAAACATCACGAAACATTTCGTTTGGTATTTGTGTGCATTCTCGTTCAATGGCTGCTCTCAATTCAGCGACTGTTGCAAGTTTTATAGCGTAGACTTTGTCTTTTAAGTATCCCCATAAAAAAAGTCTAGAGGTGTGAGGTCTGGTGAACGCGGAGGGTATTCTACGAAACCCCTTCGTCCAATCCACATCCACATCGTGCCAAGTACCACTCGCAATACTCCACTCTTCGGTCCGGATCATCTTCATTAATAGCATGGACTAATCTTGGAATGTAACTTTTCCATTGACAGCGCTTCAAAATGCGTTGGACAGACGATTCTGAAATTCCTACCTCACGACTCGCTTGCCGCACAGATTTTCTTGGACTTTGGTGATACGTTTCCAGTACTCTTTCTTGCTTTGTGGGGCTTGTCGATGTCCGTGGTCTTCCGGAACGCTTCTTGTGGACATTCTGAACAGTTCCATCGGCTTCAAACTTATCTCTAATTCGAGTGATGGTAAGTCGCGTTGGTGGATCTGCTTGAAACTCCCTCCTAAACTATCTTTGCACTTCAACTGCGTTTTCACACTTCCAGTAGCATTTTAGAATGAATTTCCTTTGTTCAAAGCTTAGTCTGACTGCCATTATTAATTCTAATGGGTTTAACTTGGAAAGAAAGAAACATCAATTGAGCTATCAGCTGTTAAAGTGTGTATACATTTTCTTGGGACGCCCTGTATAATAGTGAAAATAACTGAAAATAACTCTGACATTAACTCTGTGACATTTAACTCTGTGAAAATTAACTTCTGTGAAAATTAACTTCTGTGAAAATTAACTTCTGTGAAAATTAAATTCTGAGAAAATTAAATTCTGTGAAAATTAAATTCTGTGAAAATTAACTATGTGAAAATAACTGGTTCAATGAAAAAAATGTATCACTGGTGTCTGAAATGTTCACTATGTTTTTTTGTTAATTCTGACTTAATATTAGTTAATTGTTAATAATGCTCTCTTCTCAACTGTTTACAAATTACTTAAAAAAAAAAACCCTGTACTTAACAAAATTTCTCTGGCGAAATCCTTAGAGACGTGTCCCGAAGACATGTCTTGCTGGCTACTTCTTCTAGATGAGATGAGACATGGATAACTTGGAGTCGTTACGCATCGGTTCAAGGGTGGATGTGACGAACTGGAAGTCGTGACACACCGACCAAATGGTGGGTCTTATTATCTTGGTAGTAGGGTCCCCACAATTATTATCATGATGCAGGGTAATTTCTATCCTGGCGAAAGGGTGGCCAATTGTTAAAATCCTGGCTATAGGGTCACCACTTTTGTTAATTCTTCTCTTTTTAAAGTCTTCGGTTGTCTCGAAATGTAGGGTCTGGAAGACTGGAAGAATCCTGGATGCAGGGTTCGCTAGTTTTTTTATCCTGGGGCAGGGTCGCCACTTGTTAACCCCTCCGTCTATGGCCTGGGTTGGTTCGGAGTCGACGGGGGTTCTGGTTAGGAGGCAACAACGGATATTTCTCGCGATAGTTTTTTTCTATAACATTCTAATTTTTTCTCTCAATATAGAGTCGACAGACTGTTAACCCCCTTTCTATAATACTCTGATACATTCTCTGAAGGTTCTCGCCGATTTTCTTTTTATAACTTATCGGGAACTATTTTCCCTACTTTATTTACTGAGTTCTCGGACGAGAGCACGGTTCGAAGGAAAAGATTTAAAAACTTTCTTTTACTATAATTTACTTCAAAAATTGTACAGGTAGTGCTCTGAATTTACAGGGGTAGAGGTTCGACCTCTTTCGACCATGGCTCAGGCCGGAATCTATAAAAAATTAAGGAGGCAAGGGGCCCGTGTCCCCTCCTCTGGGAATGAAGTCTAAAAAGAAGAAGCCGAAGTCGAAGTAACGTTATTTTACATTTACAAGCTTTATATATAATCTAAATTTTGAGGGAGTGCAGTTTGAAGGTTAAGTTTCCCCCTTTAAATACGTGATCAGAATTTTGAAAGATTCCAAATAAAAATTAAATAATAATAATAATAATAATAAATAATCGTATTTTCGCTGAGTATTCATTTCTAAAGGGCGACATAATTTCGTAGTAGTACATTGAGTACAATCTAAGTACATCACTGAGTACGTTGTAATTTTGATTTATTACATTTATGATTATAATTATCAATTAATTCACATTCACTTATTATCGTTAATTACAGTTCCATTAAGGTACGTTCACTACATCATTAAGTACATTACATCATTAAGTACATTAATTACATCATTAAGTACATTAATTACATCATTATGTACATTAGTCACTTACAAATCTTACAGTGTTTTTATATTTATATATGGTTATTAGTACAACACAAAGTACATGGGCACATACGGTATATATTTATATACAACATGACACACACGATATAACATAACGCATGATAATGTGTTATAAATTCGAATCAGAGCGAGAGGAGATTTTACGTTTTCAGATGTCAACTTATGCTGTGTTCATCGAATTGCTTACACTTGCATAAGTATTTTCGAGTTTATTGCGAGAGGCGAAATAATTAAAAAAAAAATAATAATAATACATGCGAACGTATTTGCACGACTTTCAACGAACATGTACGGATGAATAAAGTTTTGTACACATTTCATAGGCTGACACGAGTAAAATGAATATTTAATAATATTAAAATAGGATAATGGTGAAAATAAGATGGATGAATATGGTCGAATATTAGTTATATTGCATCATACCAGACAGGCCATAATATATAAATAACGAGATATAAAGTATAACGTTTTCATACTTCAATTCATAATCAATATGCCACGGCTATTCAATTCGTACATACAGTACAAGTCATTATTGGGAGGATTTAAAAGAAACGAATAAGAGACAAAGATTGCGTATTAAGGAGTAAGAAGTACAACTACGGGTTCCAATCCTGCTATATGCAAAGTACATGCATAATCTAATAAAATTTAGGAAGGAGGGTTAGATGCAAGACAACCATAATAGAATAGCACAATAGAAAGCACAAATTGAAATTCTATCCAAACTCGCTCAGGCGATTTTGGTTTCTCATGTAAAAATGAAAATTCAAACAAAAACCATACAAACATAAATACCGTATGAAGACAATGAATATAAGGATCCATATAAGGATTATATAGGAATTATTCATTGTTCATTTTTACAGGGCTCTTCCCTCTAAAATGATATAAATACCATAATGTAATATCCTAACTACTTCAAACTAGATAATGACTAATGGCTTTTATAATTACAAATATATATACACAACATAAGTCGGGGTGGTTATGTTGCAATGCACAGTAATTAGAAAATCAAATCTAATTTTAGACAACCCTTTAATTTAAACAATCAATGATAGTTTTAAATTTTCAACAAAAATTTTAATTCTGTTTAATTTTTAACCAAAATTTATTTTTCTGTGGGAAAAATTACATACATAATGAATAGTAGGTAAAAGGGAAAAATATGAATTTTAAAGTTCAGGAAATTTTCAAAGTTACCATGATCGTACAATCTATAAACTAATTTTATTGACTATTGTAAGTTAAGTGTGTATTTTATAATTTTGAGGGAGAGATTAGCCTTAGAGAGTTGTTATATTAACTGAATAAATGCATCAGCAAGATTATATATCTTAAGCAACAATTATTTCGATTAAATAAATTTAAATAATCTAGAGTAAATATCATAGTTAGCACTTACACGCAATATATAGTTTATTGTGATATTGAATGATTTTAGCATGTGCATACATGCGTGTGTATGTGTAGAGATTCGTAAAGTTTTCGAATGAACAAAGTTTAAAAATAATGTATAATAATTTAAAATGGGAGTAGGATTATAAAATCTTTTAAGTTTGAGTGAATTATTTTTTAATTCTAGTACAGGTAGTATTAATGATGATGTATGCGTATGAGTTTTAATGTAAAAGTGACCATGAAGAAAATTAAGAATACAAATTAAAAATAGAAATCAATTATAAATTATAATGAACTGAACATGGGGTTATGGGTTACATATAATACTCTTAAAAAAATAAAAAACACAACTTTGGATTTATCACGTTTGATACTGAGGAATGTTCCTCAGTAACAAAGACACTCCTGTTTAGTTTATGAACCAACTGGGTGAAAGGAAACGGTTAAACTGTGGGTTGACTGGAGCCACAGAAGAATTAACCGTGGTTGAACCATTTCTCTGGTTGACACTGGGTTCAACTGGGGTTGGGGTATTGGAAAAAAAAAGTAAAATTTGGAATACTGCATTCGGGGGAATTGAGAGTGACCAATCCAATCGGGGAGATATGATGTCTGAAATTAACAATATGTCTTTTCGTGAGCACTTTGCTCTTTAGGAAAACATTGATTGTCACACTGTTCAGAACAAAAATTAAAGGAGGTAAAACAAAACGGAAGGACGGCAGGTTCCTCTGCATAGTAATTTGAAAAGGAGGTCATTGGGACATGATCGATTAATTATTACACAACTATTATCATCACATATACATTCCAATAATTATCAAAATCATTATAAACAAATGTAAATCTGTTTTTATTACAACAAGAAAATATATAATTTCACCTATATACTGTATTTATATACGCAACAACTGCATGCAAAAAGGAGACAAATCGGTAAATTTCCTTCTTACAACAAAAACAAAAGAAGGTTCAACTAAAGACAAACCGGTCGATTCAGGTTGAATTTAATTTTCTCTTATAACAAAAAGAAAAGTTGAATTAAATACTCTTAAATTACAATCTCTTAATCGAAATTCTCTTAAACAACAAGAAAAGTTGAATTCAATTGAATGCATTGAAATGATTTGGGACTTGAAAACTGAATTTGGACATGAAAACTGACTTAGGACTTGAAAACTGACTTAGGACTTGAAAACTGACTTGAAACTAACTTCAAATAAAACTGACTTCAAACAAAACTGACTTCAAATAAAACTGACTTCAAAACTGACTTCAAAACTGAGTGAAACTGATTGAAACTGACTTCAATACTGACTGAAACTGATTGAAACTGACTTCAAAACTGACTGAAACTTCGAAACTACTTGGAACTGATTAACTTGAAGCTGACCTGCAACTTGAAACTGAAACTTCTGACTTGAACTCTATCAAGAATCTTGAAACTGAAACTGTCTGATTTGATCTCTATCAAGTGTCTTGAAACTGAACTGACTGAAATTGACTGCACTTGAACTCTTTCAAGTGGAGTCTATTATTCTCTGGGTTGGGTTGTCCCTCTTGGAAGCAACCAACTAACTGAAACTAACTGAAATGGACTGCACTGAACTGCTATCAGTGGAGTCTACTGAAACTGAAACTGACTTGCACTTGATCTGCTATCAATTTGGGACTATTAATCTCTGGGGTTTGGTTGTCCCTCTTCGATACAACCAAAAAAACTGTCTGAAAACTGATTTGCAACTTACTTACAACTAAAACTGACGGAACTGATTTGCAACGGATTTGCAACTAAAACTGACTCGAAACTAATTCAAGTATCTCTATAAATCTCTGTGGTTTGGTTGTCGATCTTGGATGCAACCAACTGAAACTGAAAACTGAAAGTGGAACATGAAACTGCTTCCAGTATCTCTATAACTCTATAAACTCTCTCTTTCTTAATTTGCAAGTCAATTCAATTCAATAATTTGAAAAAATTATAAATAAAAATACGAAATGTAAACACATTTCACTCGAATGTACGCGAAGGTACAGTATATTATGTTTGGTACATAAAATAAAAGTATTCTATTCTAACTATAATAGTGAAAATATCTGAAAATAACTGACATTAACTCTGTGACATTTAACTCTGTGAAAATTAACTTCTGTGAAAATTAACTTCTGTGAAAATTAACTTCTGTGAAAATTAAATTCTGAGAAAATTAAATTCTGTGAAAATTAAATTCTGTGAAAATTAACTATGTGAAAATAACTGGTTCAATGAAAAAAATTTATCACTGGTGTCTGAAATGTTCACTATGTTTTTTTGTTAATTCTGACTTAATATTAGTTAATTGTTAATAATGCTCTCTTCTCAACTGTTTACAAATTACTTAAAAAAAAAAAAACCCGGTACTTAACAAAATTTCTCTGGCGAAATCCTTAGAGACGTGTCCCGAAGACATGTCTTGCTGGCTACTTCTTCTAGATGAGATGAGACATGGATAACTTGGAGTCGTTACGCATCGGTTCAAGGGTGGATGTGACGAACTGGAAGTCGTGACACACCGGCCAAATGGTGGGTCTTATTATCTTGGTAGTAGGGTCCCCACAATTATTATCCTGCTGCAGGGTAATTTCTATCCTGGCGAAAGGGTGGCCAATTGTTAAAATCCTGGCTATAGGGTCACCACTTTTGTTAATTCTTCTCTTTTTAAAGTCTTCGGTTGTCTCGAAATCTAGGGTCTGGAAGACTGGAAGAATCCTGGATGCAGGGTTCGCTAGTTTTTTTTATCCTGGGGCAGGGTCGCCACTTGTTAACCCCTCCGTCTATGGCCTGGGTTGGTTCGGAGTCGACGGGGGTTCTGGTTAGGAGGCAACAACGGAT
Organism: Bathynomus jamesi; assembly: GCA_023014485.1. Taxonomy (NCBI): domain Eukaryota; kingdom Metazoa; phylum Arthropoda; class Malacostraca; order Isopoda; family Cirolanidae; genus Bathynomus; species Bathynomus jamesi. Next base: position 431,317 of record JAJOZX010001585.1, on the reverse strand, counting down.
ATTTCTCGCGATAGTTTTTTTCTATAACATTCTAATTTTTTCTCTCAATATAGAGTCGACAGACTGTTAACCCCTTTCTATAATACTCTGATACTTTCTCTGAAGGTTCTCGCCGATTTTCTTTTTATAACTTATCGGGAACTATTTTCCCTACTTTATTTACTGAGTTCTCGGACGAGAGCACGGTTCGAAGGAAAAGATAAAAAAACTTTCTTTTACTATAATTTACTTCAAAAATTGTACAGGTAGTGATCAGAATTTTGAAACATTCAAAATAAAAATTAAAAAATAATAATAATAAATAATCGTATTTTCTCTGAGTATTCATTTCTAAAGGGCGACATAATTTCGTAGTAGTACATTGAGTACAATCTAAGTACATCACTGAGTACGTTGTAATTTTGATTTATTACATTTATGATTATAATTATCAATTAATTCACATTTACTTATTATCGTTAATTACAGTTCCATTAAGGTACGTTCACTACATCATTAAGTACATTACATCATTAAGTACATTAATTACATCATTATGTACATTAGTCACTTACAATTCTTACAGTGTTTTTATATTTATATATGGTTATTAGTACAACACAAAGTACATGGGCACATACGGTATATATTTATATACAACATGACACACACGATATAACATAACGCATGATAATGTGTTATAAATTCGAATCAGAGCGAGAGGAGATTTTACGTTTTCAGATGTCAACTTATGCTGTGTTCATCGAATTGCTTACACTTGCATAAGTATTTTCGAGTTTATTGCGAGAGGCGGAATAATTAAAAAAAAAATAATAATAATACATGCGAACGTATTTGCTCGACTTTCAACGAACATGTACGGATGAATAAAGTTTTGTACACATTTCATAGGCTGACACGAGTAAAAGGAATATTTAATAATATTAAATTAGGATAATGGTGAAAATAAGATGGATGAATATGGTCGAATATTAGTTATATTGCATCATACCAGACAGGCCATAATATATAAATAACGAGATATAAAGTATAACGTTTTCATACTTCAATTCATAATCAATATGCCACGGCTATTCAATTCGTACATACAGTACAAGTCATTATTGGGAGGATTTAAAAGAAACGAATAAGAGACAAAGATTGGGTATTAAGGAGTAAGAAGTACAACTACGGGTTCCAATCCTGCTATATGCAAAGTACATGCATAATCTAATAAAATTTAGGAAGGAGGGTTAGATGCAAGACAACCATAATAGAATAGCACAATAGAAAGCACAAATTGAAATTCTATCCAAACTCGCTCAGGCGATTTTGGTTTCTCATGTAAAAATGAAAATTCAAACAAAAACCATACAAACATAAATACCGTATGAAGACAATGAATATAAGGATCCATATAAGGATTATATAGGAATTATTCATTGTTCATTTTTACAGGGCTCTTCCCTCTAAAATGATATAAATACCATAATGTAATATCCTAACTAATTCAAACTAGATAATGACTAATGGCTTTTATAATTACAAATATATATACACAACATAAGTCGGGGTGGTTATGTTGCAATGCACAGTAATTAGAAAATCAAATCTAATTTTAGACAACCCTTTAATTTAAACAATCAATGATAGTTTTAAATTTTCAACAAAAATTTTAATTCTGTTTAATTTTTAACCAAAATTTATTTTTCTGTGGGAAAAATTACATACATAATGAATAGTAGGTAAAAGGGAAAAATATGAATTTTAAAGTTCAGGAATTTTTCAAAGTTACCATGATCGTACAATCTATAAACTAATTTTATTGACTATTGTAAGTTAAGTGTGTATTTTATAATTTTGAGGGAGAGATTAGCCTTAGAGAGTTGTTATATTAACTGAATAAATGCATCAGCAAGATTATATATCTTAAGCAACAATTATTTCGATTAAATAAATTTAAATAATCTAGAGTAAATATCATAGTTAGCACTTACACGCAATATATAGTTTATTGTGATATTGAATGATTTTAGCATGTGCATACATGCGTGTGTATGTGTAGAGATTCGTAAAGTTTTCGAATGAACAAAGTTTAAAAATAATGTATAATAATTAAAATGGGAGTACGATTATAAAATCTTTTAAGTTTGAGTGAATTATTTTTTAATTCTAGTACAGGTAGTATTAATGATGATGTATGCGTATGAGTTTTAATGTAAAAGTGACCATGAAGAAAATTAAGAATACAAATTAAAAATAGAAATCAATTATAAATTATAATGAACTGAACATGGGGTTATGGTTACATATAATACTCTTAAAAAAATAAAAAACACAACTTTGGATTTATCACGTTTGATACTGAGGAATGTTCCGCAGTAACAAAGACACTCCTGTTTAGTTTATGAACCAACTGGGTGAAAGGAAACGGTTAAACTGTGGGTTGACTGGAGCCACAGAAGAATTAACCGTGGTTGAACCATTTCTCTGGTTGACACTGGGTTCAACTGGGGTTGGGGTATTGGAAAAAAAAAGTAAAATTTGGAATACTGCATTCGGGGGAATTGAGAGTGACCAATCCAATCGGGGAGATATGATGTCTGAAATTAACAATATGTCTTTTCGTGAGCACTTTGCTCTTTAGGAAAACATTGATTGTCACACTGTTCAGAACAAAAATTAAAGGAGGTAAAACAAAACGGAAGGACGGCAGGTTCCTCTGCATAGTAATTTGAAAAGGAGGTCATTGGGACATGATCGATTAATTATTACACAACTATTATCATCACATATACATTCCAATAATTATCAAAATCATTATAAACAAATGTAAATCTGTTTTTATTACAACAAGAAAATATATAATTTCACCTATATACTGTATTTATATACGCAACAACTGCATGCAAAAGGAGACAAATCGGTAAATTTCCTTCTTACAACAAAAACAAAAGAAGGTTCAACTAAAGACAAACCGGTCGATTCAGGTTGAATTTAATTTTCTCTTATAACAAAAAGAAAAGTTGAATTAAATACTCTTAAATTACAATCTCTTAATCGAAATTCTCTTAAACAACAAGAAAAGTTGAATTCAATTGAATGCATTGAAATGATTTGGGACTTGAAAACTGAATTTGGACATGAAAACTGACTTAGGACTTGAAAACTGACTTAGGACTTGAAAACTGACTTGAAACTAAGTTCAAATAAAACTGACTTCAAACAAAACTGACTTCAAATAAAACTGACTTCAAAACTGACTTCAAAACTGAGTGAAACTGATTGAAACTGACTTCAAAACTGACTGAAACTTCGAAACTACTTGGAACTGATTAACTTGAAGCTGACCTGCAACTTGAAACTGAAACTTCTGACTTGAACTCTATCAAGAATCTTGAAACTGAAACTGTCTGATTTGATCTCTATCAAGTGTCTTGAAACTGAACTGACTGAAATTGACTGCACTTGAACTCTTTCAAGTGGAGTCTATTATTCTCTGGGTTGGGTTGTCCCTCTTGGAAGCAACCAACTAACTGAAACTAACTGAAATGGACTGCACTGAACTGCTATCAGTGGAGTCTACTGAAACTGAAACTGACTTGCACTTGATCTGCTATCAATTTGGGACTATTAATCTCTGGGGTTTGGTTGTCCCTCTTCGATACAACCAAATAAAACTGTCTGAAAACTGATTTGCAACTTACTTACAACTAAAACTGACGGAACTGATTTGCAACGGATTTGCAACTAAAACTGACTCGAAACTAATTCAAGTATCTCTATAAATCTCTGTGGTTTGGTTGTCGATCTTGGATGCAACCAACTGAAACTGAAAACTGAAAGTGGAACATGAAACTGCTTCCAGTATCTCTATAACTCTATAAACTCTCTCTTTCTTAATTTGCAAGTCAATTCAATTCAATAATTTGAAAAAATTATAAATAAAAATACGAAATGTAAACACATTTCACTCGAATGTACGCGAAGGTACAGTATATTATGTTTGGTACATAAAATAAAAGTATTCTATTCTAACTATAATAGTGAAAATATCTGAAAATAACACTGTGACATTAACTCTGTGACATTTAACTCTGTGAAAATTAACTTCTGTGAAAATTAACTTCTGTGAAAATTAACTTCTGTGAAAATTAAATTCTGAGAAAATTAAATTCTGTGAAAATTAAATTCTGTGAAAATTAACTATGTGAAAATAACTGGTTCAATGAAAAAAATTTATCACTGGTGTCTGAAATGTTCACTATGTTTTTTTGTTAATTCTGACTTAATATTAGTTAATTGTTAATAATGCTCTCTTCTCAACTGTTTACAAATTACTTAAAAAAAAAAAAACCCGGTACTTAACAAAATTTCTCTGGCGAAATCCTTAGAGACGTGTCCCGAAGACATGTCTTGCTGGCTACTTCTTCTAGATGAGATGAGACATGGATAACTTGGAGTCGTTACGCATCGGTTCAAGGGTGGATGTGACGAACTGGAAGTCGTGACACACCGGCCAAATGGTGGGTCTTATTATCTTGGTAGTAGGGTCCCCACAATTATTATCCTGCTGCAGGGTAATTTCTATCCTGGCGAAAGGGTGGCCAATTGTTAAAATCCTGGCTATAGGGTCACCACTTTTGTTAATTCTTCTCTTTTTAAAGTCTTCGGTTGTCTCGAAATCTAGGGTCTGGAAGACTGGAAGAATCCTGGATGCAGGGTTCGCTAGTTTTTTTTATCCTGGGGCAGGGTCGCCACTTGTTAACCCCTCCGTCTATGGCCTGGGTTGGTTCGGAGTCGACGGGGGTTCTGGTTAGGAGGCAACAACGGATATTTCTCGCGATAGTTTTTTTCTATAACATTCTAATTTTTTCTCTCAATATAGAGTCGACAGACTGTTAACCCCTTTCTATAATACTCTGATACTTTCTCTGAAGGTTCTCGCCGATTTTTTTTATAACTTATCGGGAACTATTTTCCCTACTTTATTTACTGAGTTCTCGGACGAGAGCACGGTTCGAAGGAAAAGATAAAAAAACTTTCTTTTACTATAATTTACTTCAAAAATTGTACAGATAGTGATCAGAATTTTGAAACATTCAAAATAAAAATTAAAAAATAATAATAATAAATAATCGTATTTTCTCTGAGTATTCATTTCTAAAGGGCGACATAATTTCGTAGTAGTACATTGAGTACAATCTAAGTACATCACTGAGTACGTTGTAATTTTGATTTATTACATTTATGATTATAATTATCAATTAATTCACATTTACTTATTATCGTTAATTACAGTTCCATTAAGGTACGTTCACTACATCATTAAGTACATTACATCATTAAGTACATTAATTACATCATTATGTACATTAGTCACTTACAATTCTTACAGTGTTTTTATATTTATATATGGTTATTAGTACAACACAAAGTACATGGGCACATACGGTATATATTTATATACAACATGACACACACGATAACATAACGCATGATAATGTGTTATAAATTCGAATCAGAGCGAGAGGAGATTTTACGTTTTCAGATGTCAACTTATGCTGTGTTCATCGAATTGCTTACACTTGATAGTATTTTCGAGTTTATTGCGAGAGGCGGAATAATTAAAAAAAAATAATAATAATACATGCGAACGTATTTGCTCGACTTTCAACGAACATGTACGGATGAATAAAGTTTTGTACACATTTCATAGGCTGACACGAGTAAAATGAATATTTAATAATATTAAAATAGGATAATGGTGAAAATAAGATGGATGAATATGGTCGAATATTAGTTATATTGCATCATACCAGACAGGCCATAATATATAAATAACGAGATATAAAGTATAACGTTTTCATACTTCAATTCATAATCAATATGCCACGGCTATCAATTCGTACATACAGTACAAGTCATTATTGGGAGGATTTAAAAGAAACGAATAAGAGACAAAGATTGGGTATTAAGGAGTAAGAAGTACAACTACGGGTTCCAATCCTGCTATATGCAAAGTACATGCATAATCTAATAAAATTTAGGAAGGAGGGTTAGATGCAAGACAACCATAATAGAATAGCACATAGAAAGCACAAATTGAAATTCTATCCAAACTCGCTCAGGCGATTTTGGTTTCTCATGTAAAAATGAAAATTCAAACAAAAACCATACAAACATAAATACCGTATGAAGACAATGAATATAAGGATCCATATAAGGATTATATAGGAATTATTCATTGTTCATTTTTACAGGGCTCTTCCCTCTAAAATGATATAAATACCATAATGTAATATCCTAACTAATTCAAACTAGATATTGACTAATGGCTTTTATAATTACAAATATATATACACAACATAAGTCGGGGTGGTTATGTTGCAATGCACAGTAATTAGAAAATCAAATCTAATTTTAGACAACCCTTTAATTTAAACAATCAATGATAGTTTTAAATTTTCAACAAAAATTTTAATTCTGTTTAATTTTTAACCAAAATTTATTTTTCTGTGGGAAAAATTACATACATAATGAATAGTAGGTAAAAGGGAAAAATATGAATTTTAAAGTTCAGGAATTTTTCAAAGTTACCATGATCGTACAATCTATAAACTAATTTTATTGACTATTGTAAGTTAAGTGTGTATTTTATAAATTTGAGGGAGAGATTAGCCTTAGAGAGTTGTTATATTAACTGAATAAATGCATCAGCAAGATTATATATCTTAAGCAACAATTATTTCGATTAAATAAATTTAAATAATCTAGAGTAAATATCATAGTTAGCACTTACACGCAATATATAGTTTATTGTGAATTGAATGATTTTAGCATGTGCATACATGCGTGTGTATGTGTAGAGATTCGTAAAGTTTTCGAATGAACAAAGTTTAAAAATAATGTATAATAATTTAAAATGGGAGTAGGATTATAAAATCTTTTAAGTTTGAGTGAATTATTTTTTAATTCTAGTACAGGTAGTATTAATGATGATGTATGCGTATGAGTTTTAATGTAAAAGTGACTTGAGGTACGGAAGGAAAATGAATTCGAATATGAGTCAAAAGTAATAAAATTCAATTAGGATTATAGATTTTACTAATTAAATCAGTTGCACGTATATTAAGGTAATAAAAAAACGCACTCAGAAGAACTTACAATTAATGAAAATAAATCTCGCGGTATTAAAATTGAATTTCGACAAAGAATTATATTCGACTAGTAATATTCACAGCCATATATAAACACTATATAAAAATTAATATTAACAAGTATCAGTATGATAATTGAATGAAGAAAATTAAGAATACAAATTAAAAATAGAAATCAATAAATTATAATGAACTGAACATGGGGATATGGGTTACATATAATACTCTTAAAAAAATAAAAAACACAACTTTGGATTTATCACGTTTGATACTGAGGAATGTTCCGCAGTACCAAAGACACTCCTGTTTAGTTTATGAACCAACTGGGTGAAAGGAAACGGTTAAACTGTGGGTTGACTGGAGCCACAGAAGAATTAACCGTGGTTGAACCATTTCTCTGGTTGACACTGGGTTCAACTGGGGTTGGGGTATTGGAAAAAAAAAGTAAAATTTGGAATACTGCATTCGGGGGAATTGAGAGTGACCAATCCAATCGGGGAGATATGATGTCTGAAATTAACAATATGCCTTTTCGTGAGCACTTTGCTCTTTAGGAAAACATTGATTGTCACACTGTTCAGAACAAAAATTAAAGGAGGTAAAACAAAACGGAGGGACGGCAGGTTCCTCTGCATAGTAATTTGTAAAGGAGGTCATTGGGACATGATCGATTAATTATTACACAACTATTATCATCACATATACATTCCAATAATTATCAAAATCATTATAAACAAATGTAAATCTGTTTTTATTACAACAAGAAAATATATAATTTCACCTATATACTGTATTTATATAAGCAACAACTGCATGCAAAAAGGGAGACAAATCAGCAAATTTCCTTCTTACAACAAAAACAAAAGAAGGTTCAACTAAAGACAAACCGGTCGATTCAGGTTGAATTTAATTTTCTCTTATAACAAAAAGAAAAGTTGAATTAAATACTCTTAAATTACATTCTCTTAATCGAAATTCTCTTAAACAACAAGAAAAGTTGAATTCAATTGAATGCATTGAAATGATTTGGGATTTGAAAACTGAATTTGGACATGAAAACTGACTTAGGACTTGAAAACTGACTTAGGACTTGAAAACTGACTTGAAACTAACTTCAAATAAACTGACTTCAAACAAAACTGACTTCAAATAAAACTGACTTCAAAACTGACTTCAAAACTGACTTCAAAACTGAGTGAAACTGATTGAAACTGACTTCAATACTGACTGAAACTGATTGAAACTGACTTCAAAACTGACTGAAACTTCGAAACTACTTGGAACTGATTAACTTGAAGCTGACCTGCAACTTGAAACTGAAACTTCTGACTTGAACTCTATCAAGAATCTTGAAACTGAAACTGTCTGACTTGATCTCTATCAAGTGTCTTGAAACTGAACTGACTGAAATTAACTGCACTTGAACTCTTTCAAGTGGAGTCTATTATTCTCTGGGTTGGGTTGTCCTCTTGGAAGCAACCAACTAACTGAAACTAACTGAAATGGACTGCACTGAACTGCTATCAGTGGAGTCTACTGAAACTGAAACTGACTTGCACTTGATCTGCTATCAAGTGGAGACTAGTAATCTCTGGGGTTTGGTTGTCCCTCTTCGATACAACCAAATAAAACTGTCTGAAAACTGATTTGCAACTTACTTACAACTAAAACTGACGGAACTGATTTGCAACGGATTTGCAACTAAAACTGACTCGAAACTACTTCCAGTATCTCTATAAATCTCTGTGGTTTGGTTGTCCCTCTTGGATGCAACCAACTGAAACTGAAAACTGAAAGTGGGACTTGAAACTGCTTCAAGTATCTCTATAACTCTATAAACTCTCTCTTTCTTAATTTGCAAGTCAATTCAATTCAATAATTTGAAAAAATTATAAATAAAAATACGAAATGTAAACACATTTCACTCGAATGTACGCGAAGGTACAGTATATTATGTTTGGTACATAAAATAAAAGTATTCTATTCTAACTACAGGGCGTCCCAAAAAAATGTATACACACTTTAAATAATTATAAAGGCAGTGTTTATTAAAATACATTTCATTTTCAAAATGTAATAGAATCTACAGACATTATTTAATTGTTTTGTCAACGCCTGTTTTCAAACTGACGTCCGTTCTGGTCCAGGCACTGCTGATAACGCGAAGCAATGGAATCGCAAACATCACGAAACATTTCGTTTGGTATTTGTGTGCATTCTCGTTCAATGGCTGCTCTCAATTCAGCGACTGTTGCAAGTTTTATAGCGTAGACTTTGTCTTTTAAGTATCCCCATAAAAAAAGTCTAGAGGTGTGAGGTCTGGTGAACGCGGAGGGTATTCTACGAAACCCCTTCGTCCAATCCACATCCACATCGTGCCAAGTACCACTCGCAATACTCCACTCTTCGGTCCGGATCATCTTCATTAATAGCATGGACTAATCTTGGAATGTAACTTTTCCATTGACAGCGCTTCAAAATGCGTTGGACAGACGATTCTGAAATTCCTACCTCACGACTCGCTTGCCGCACAGATTTTCTTGGACTTTGGTGATACGTTTCCAGTACTCTTTCTTGCTTTGTGGGGCTTGTCGATGTCCGTGGTCTTCCGGAACGCTTCTTGTGGACATTCTGAACAGTTCCATCGGCTTCAAACTTATCTCTAATTCGAGTGATGGTAAGTCGCGTTGGTGGATCTGCTTGAAACTCCCTCCTAAACTATCTTTGCACTTCAACTGCGTTTTCACACTTCCAGTAGCATTTTAGAATGAATTTCCTTTGTTCAAAGCTTAGTCTGACTGCCATTATTAATTCTAATGGGTTTAACTTGGAAAGAAAGAAACATCAATTGAGCTATCAGCTGTTAAAGTGTGTATACATTTTCTTGGGACGCCCTGTATAATAGTGAAAATAACTGAAAATAACTCTGACATTAACTCTGTGACATTTAACTCTGTGAAAATTAACTTCTGTGAAAATTAACTTCTGTGAAAATTAACTTCTGTGAAAATTAAATTCTGAGAAAATTAAATTCTGTGAAAATTAAATTCTGTGAAAATTAACTATGTGAAAATAACTGGTTCAATGAAAAAAATGTATCACTGGTGTCTGAAATGTTCACTATGTTTTTTTGTTAATTCTGACTTAATATTAGTTAATTGTTAATAATGCTCTCTTCTCAACTGTTTACAAATTACTTAAAAAAAAAACCCTGTACTTAACAAAATTTCTCTGGGGAAATCCTTAGAGACGTGTCCCGAAGACATGTCTTGCTGGCTACTTCTTCTAGATGAGATGAGACATGGATAACTTGGAGTCGTTACGCATCGGTTCAAGGGTGGATGTGACGAACTGGAAGTCGTGACACACCGACCAAATGGTGGGTCTTATTATCTTGGTAGTAGGGTCCCCACAATTATTATCATGATGCAGGGTAATTTCTATCCTGGCGAAAGGGTGGCCAATTGTTAAAATCCTGGCTATAGGGTCACCACTTTTGTTAATTCTTCTCTTTTTAAAGTCTTCGGTTGTCTCGAAATGTAGGGTCTGGAAGACTGGAAGAATCCTGGATGCAGGGTTCGCTAGTTTTTTTTATCCTGGGGCAGGGTCGCCACTTGTTAACCCCTCCGTCTATGGCCTGGGTTGGTTCGGAGTCGACGGGGGTTCTGGTTAGGAGGCAACAACGGATATTTCTCGCGATAGTTTTTTTCTATAACATTCTAATTTTTTCTCTCAATATAGAGTCGACAGACTGTTAACCCCCTTTCTATAATACTCTGATACATTCTCTGAAGGTTCTCGCCGATTTTCTTTTTATAACTTATCGGGAACTATTTTCCCTACTTTATTTACTGAGTTCTCGGACGAGAGCACGGTTCGAAGGAAAAGATTTAAAAACTTTCTTTTACTATAATTTACTTCAAAAATTGTACAGGTAGTGCTCTGAATTTACAGGGGTAGAGGTTCGACCTCTTTCGACCATGGCTCAGGCCGGAATCTATAAAAAATTAAGGAGGCAAGGGGCCCGTGTCCCCTCCTCTGGGAGTGAAGTCTAAAAAGAAGAAGCCGAAGTCGAAGTAACGTTATTTTACATTTACAAGCTTTATATATAATCTAAATTTTGAGGGAGTGCAGTTTGAAGGTTAAGTTTCCCCCTTTAAATACGTGATCAGAATTTTGAAAGATTCCAAATAAAAATTAAAAAATAATAATAATAATAAATAATCGTATTTTCGCTGAGTATTCATTTCTAAAGGGCGACATAATTTCGTAGTAGTACATTGAGTACAATCTAAGTACATCACTGAGTACGTTGTAATTTTGATTTATTACATTTATGATTATAATTATCAATTAATTCACATTCACTTATTATCGTTAATTACAGTTCCATTAAGGTACGTTCACTACATCATTAAGTACATTACATCATTAAGTACATTACATCATTAAGTACATTAATTACATCATTAAGTACATTAATTACATCATTATGTACATTAGTCACTTACAAATCTTACAGTGTTTTTATATTTATATATGGTTATTAGTACAACACAAAGTACATGGGCACATACGGTATATATTTATATACAACATGACACACACGATATAACATAACGCATGATAATGTGTTATAAATTCGAATCAGAGCGAGAGGAGATTTTACGTTTTCAGATGTCAACTTATGCTGTGTTCATCGAATTGCTTACACTTGCATAAGTATTTTCGAGTTTATTGCGAGAGGCGAAATAATTAAAAAAAAAATAATAATAATACATGCGAACGTATTTGCACGACTTTCAACGAACATGTACGGATGAATAAAGTTTTGTACACATTTCATAGGCTGACACGAGTAAAATGAATATTTAATAATATTAAAATAGGATAATGGTGAAAATAAGATGGATGAATATGGTCGAATATTAGTTATATTGCATCATACCAGACAGGCCATAATATATAAATAACGAGATATAAAGTATAACGTTTTCATACTTCAATTCATAATCAATATGCCACGGCTATTCAATTCGTACATACAGTACAAGTCATTATTGGGAGGATTTAAAAGAAACGAATAAGAGACAAAGATTGCGTATTAAGGAGTAAGAAGTACAACTACGGGTTCCAATCCTGCTATATGCAAAGTACATGCATAATCTAATAAAATTTAGGAAGGAGGGTTAGATGCAAGACAACCATAATAGAATAGCACAATAGAAAGCACAAATTGAAATTCTATCCAAACTCGCTCAGGCGATTTTGGTTTCTCATGTAAAAATGAAAATTCAAACAAAAACCATACAAACATAAATACCGTATGAAGACAATGAATATAAGGATCCATATAAGGATTATATAGGAATTATTCATTGTTCATTTTTACAGGGCTCTTCCCTCTAAAATGATATAAATATAATAATGTAATATCCTAACTAATTCAAACTAGATAATGACTAATGGCTTTTATAATTACAAATATATATACACAACATAAGTCGGGGTGGTTATGTTGCAATGCACAGTAATTAGAAAATCAAATCTAATTTTAGACAACCCTTTAATTTAAACAATCAATGATAGTTTTAAATTTTCAACAAAAATTTTAATTCTGTTTAATTTTTAACCAAAATTTATTTTTCTGTGGGAAAAATTACATACATAATGAATAGTAGGTAAAAGGGAAAAATATGAATTTTAAAGTTCAGGAAATTTTCAAAGTTACCATGATCGTACAATCTATAAACTAATTTTATTGACTATTGTAAGTTAAGTGTGTATTTTATAATTTTGAGGGAGAGATTAGCCTTAGAGAGTTGTTATATTAACTGAATAAATGCATCAGCAAGATTATATATCTTAAGCAACAATTATTTCGATTAAATAAATTTAAATAATCTAGAGTAAATATCATAGTTAGCACTTACACGCAATATATAGTTTATTGTGATATTGAATGATTTTAGCATGTGCATACATGCGTGTGTATGTGTAGAGATTCGTAAATTTTCGAATGAACAAAGTTTAAAAATAATGTATAATAATTTAAATGGGAGTAGGATTATAAAATCTTTTCAGTTTGAGTGAAATTACTTTTTTAATTCTAGTACAGGTAGTATTAATGATGATGTTCGATGAGTTTTAATGTAAAAGTGACTTTAGGTACGGAGAAAATGAATTCGAATATGACTCAAAGTAATAAAATTCAATTAGGATTATAGATTTTACTAATTAAATCAGTTGCACGTATATTAAGGTAATAAAAAACGCACTCAGAAGAACTTACAATTAATGAAAATAAATCTCGCGGTATTAAAATGAATTTCGACACAGAATTATCTTCGACAAGTAATATTCACAGCCATGTATGAACAGTATACAAAAATTATATAACCAAGTATCAGTATGATAATTGAATGAAGAAAATTAAAATACAAATTAAAAATAGAAATCAATTATATTATAATGAACTGACATGGGGTTTGGGTTACATATAATACTCTTAAAAAATAAAAAACACAACTTTAGATTTATCACGTTTGATACTGGGAATGTTCCGCAGTACCAAAGACACTCCTGTTTTAGTTTATGAACCAACTGGCTGAAAGGAAACGGTTAAACTGTGGGTTGACTGGAGCCACAGAAGAATTAACCGTGGTTTAACCATTTCTCTGTTGACACTGGTTCAACTGGGGTTGGGGTATTGGAAAAAAAAGTAAAATTTGGAATCTGCATTCGGGGGAATTGAGAGTGACCAATCCAATCGGGGAGATATGATGTCTGAAATTAACAATATCTCTTTTCGTGAGCACTTGCTCTTTAGGAAAACATTGATTGTCACAACTGTTCGAACAAAATTAAAGGAGGTAAAACAAAACGGAGGGACGGCAGGTTCCTCTGCATAGTAATTTGAAAAGGAGGTCATTGGGACATGATCGATTAATTATTACACAACTATTATCATCACATATCATTCAATAATTAATCAAAATCATTATAAACAAATGTAATCTGTTTTTATTACAACAAGAATATAGAATTTCACCCTATATACTGTATTTATATACGCAACAACTGCATGCAAAAAAGGAGACATCGGTAAATTTCCTTACAACAAAAACAAAAGAAGGTTCAACTAAAGAAAAACGGTCGATTCAGGTTGAATTTAATTTTCTCTTATAACAAAAAGAAAAGTTGAATTAAATACTCTTAAATTACATTCTCTTAATCGAAATTCTCTTAAACAACAAGAAAAGTGAATTCAATTGAATGCATTGAAATGATTTGGGATTGAAAACTGAATTTGGACATGAAAACTGACTTATGGGACTGAAAACTGACTTAGACTTGAAAAACTGACTGAAACTAACTTCAAATAAACTGACTTCAAACAAAACTGACTTCAAATAAAACTGATTTCAAAACTGACTTCAAAACTGAGTGAAAACTGATTGAAACGACTTCAATACTGACTGAAACTGATTGAAACTGACTTCAAAACTGACTGAAACTTCGAAACTACTTGGAACTGATTAACTTGAAGCTGACCTGCAACTTGAAACTGAAACTTCTGACTTGAACTCTATCAAGAATCTTGAAACTGAAACTGTCTGACTTGATCTCTATCAAGTGTCTTGAAACTGAACTGACTGAAATTGACTGCACTTGAACTCTTTCAAGTGGAGTCTATATTCCCCTGGTTGGGTTGTCCCTCTTGGAAGCAACCAACTAACTGAAACTAACTGAAATGGACTGCACTGAACTGCTATCAGTGGAGTCTACTGAAAACTGAAACTGACTTGCACTTGATCTGCTATCAAGTGGAGACTATTAATCTCTGGGGTTTGGTTGTCCCTCTTCGATACAACCAAAAAAACTGGCTGAAAACTGATTTGCAACTTACTTACAACTAAAAACTGACGGACCTGATTTGCAACGGATATCCAACTAAAACTGACTCGAAACTACTTCAAGTATCTCTATAAATCTCTGTGGTTTGGTTGTCCCTCTTGGATGCAACCAACTGAAACTGAAAACTGAAAGTGGAACTTGAAACTGCTTCAAGTATCTCTATAACTCTATAAACTCTCTCTTTCTTAATTGCAAGTCAATTCAATTCAATAATTTGAAAAAATTATAAATAAAAATACGAAATGTAAACACATTTCACTCGAATGTACGCGAAGGTACAGTATATTATGTTTCGTACATAAAATAAAAGTATTCTATTCTAACTATAATAGTGAAAATAACTGAAAATAATTCTGACATTAACTCTGTGACATTTAACTCTGTGAAAATTAACTTCTGTGAAAATTAACTTCTGTGAAAATTAACTATGTGAAAATAACTGGTTCACTGAAAAAAATGTATCATGGTGTCTGAAATGTTCACTATGTTTTTTTGTTAATTCTGACTTAATATTAGTTAATTGTTAATAATGCTCTCTTCTCAACTGTTTACAAATTACTTAAAAAAAAACCCTGTACTTAACAAAATTTCTCTGGCGAAATCCTTAGAGACGTGTCCCGAAGACATGTCTTGCTGGCTACTTCTTCTAGATGAGATAAGACATGGATAACTTGGAGTCGTTACGCATCGGTTCAAGGGTGGATGTGACGAACTGGAAGTCGTGACACACCGGCCAAATGGTGGGTCTTATTATCTTGGTAGTAGGGTCCCCACAATTATTATCCTGATGCAGGGTAATTTCTATCCTGGCGAAAGGGTGGCCAATTGTTAAAATCCTGGCTATAGGGTCACCACTTTTGTTAATTCTTCTCTTTTTAAAGTCTTCGGTTGTCTCGAAATCTAGGGTCTGGAAGACTGGAAGAATCCTGGATGCAGGGTTCGCTAGTTTTTTTATCCTGGGGCAGGGTCGCCACTTGTTAACCCCTCCGTCTATGGCCTGGGTTGGTTCGGAGTCGACGGGGGTTCTGGTTAGGAGGCAACAACGGATATTTCTCGCGATAGTTTTTTTCTATAACATTCTAATTTTTTCTCTCAATATAGAGTCGACAGACTGTTAACCCCCTATCTATAATACTCTGATACTTTCTCTGAAGGTTCTCGCCGATTTTCATTTTTAACTTATCGGGAACTATTTCCCTACTTTATTTACTGAGTTCTCGGACGAGAGCACGGTTCGAAGGAAAAGATAAAAAAACTTTCTTTTACTATAATTTACTTCAAAAATTGTACAGGTAGTGCTCTGAATTTACAGGGGTAGAGGTTTGACCTCTTTCGACCATGGCTCAGGCCGGAATCTAAAAAAAATTAAGTGGGCAAGGGGCCCGTGTCCCCTCCTCTGGGAGTGAAGTCTAAAAAGAAGAAGTCGAAGTCGAAGTAACGTTATTTTACATTTACATGCTTTATATATAATCTAAATTTTGGGGGAGTGCAGTTTGAAGGTTAAGTTTCCCCCTTTAAATACGTGATCAGAATTTTGAAAGATTCCAAATAAAAATTAAAAAATAATAATAATAATAAATAATCGTATTTTCGCTGAGTATTCATTTCTAAAGGGCGACATAATTTCGTAGTAGTACATTGAGTACAATCTAAGTACATCACTGAGTACGTTGTAATTTTGATTTATTACATTTATGATTATAATTATCAATTAATTCACATTCACTTATTATCGTTAATTACAGTTCCATTAAAGTACGTTCACTACATCATTAAGTACATTACATCATTAAGTACATTAATTACATCATTATGTACATTAGTCACTTACAATTCTTACAGTGTTTTTATATTTATATATGGTTGTTAGTACAACACAAAGTACATGGGCACATACGGTATATATTTATATACAACATGACACACACGATATAACATAACGCATGATAATGTGTTATAAATTCGAATCAGAGCGAGAGGAGATTTTACGTTTTCAGATGTCAACTTATGCTGTGATCATCGAATTGCTTACACTTGCGTAAGTATTTTCGAGTTATTATAGAGGCGAAATAATTAAAAAAAAAATAATAATAATAATACATGCGAAACGTATTTGCACGACTTTCAACGAACATGTACGGATGAATAAAGTTTTGTACACATTTCATAGGCTGACACGAGTAAAAGGAATATTTAATAATATTGAAATAGGATAATGGTCAAGATAAGATGGATGATATGGTCGAATATTAGTTATATTGCATCATACCAGACAGGCCATAATATATAAATAACGAGATATAAAGTATAACGTTTTCATACTTCAATTCATAATCAATATGCCACGGCTATTCAATTCGTACATACAGTACAAGTCATTATTGGGAGGATTTAAAAGAAACGAATAAGAGACAAAGATTGGGTATTAAGGAGTAAGAAGTACAACTACGGGTTCCAATCCTGCTATATGCAATGTACATGCATAATCTAATAAAATTTAGGAAGGAGGGTTAGATGCAAGACAACCATAATAGAATAGCACAATAGAAAGCACAAATTGAAATTCTATCCAAACTCGCTCAGGCAATTTTGGTTTCTCATGTAAAAATGAAAATTCAAACAAAAACCATACAAACATAAATACCGTATGAAGACAATGAATATAAGGATCCATATAAGGATTATATAGGAATTATTCATTGTTCATTTTTACAGGGCTCTCCTCTCTAAAATGATATAAATATAATAATGTAATATCCTAACTAATTCAAACTAGATGATGACTAATGGCTTTTATAATTTCAAATATATATACACAACATAAGTCGGGGTGGTTATGTTGCAATGCACAGTAATTAGAAAATCAAATCTAATTTTAGACAACCCTTTAATTTAAACAATCAATGATAGTTTTAAATTTTCAAAAAATTTTAATTCTGTTTAATTTTTAACCAAAATTTATTTTTCTGTGGGAAAAATTACATACATAATGAATAGTAGGTAAAAGGGAAAAATATGAATTTTAAAGTTCAGGAATTTTTCAAAGTTACCATGATCGTACAATCTATAAACTAATTTTATTGACTATTGTAAGTTAAGTGTGTATTTTATAATTTTGAGGGAGAGATTAGCCTTAGAGAGTTGTTATATTAACTGAATAAATGCATCAGCAAGATTATATATCTTAAGCAACAATTATTTCGATAAATAATTTAAATAATCTAGAGTAAATATCATAGTTAGCACTTACACGCAATATATAGTTTATTGTGATATTGAATGATTTTAGCATGTGCATACATGCGTGTGTATGTGTAGAGATTCGTAAATTTTTCGAATGAACAAAGTTTAAAAATAATGTATAATAATTTAAAATGGGAGTAGGATTATAAAATCTTTTTAAGTTTGAGTGAATTATTTTTTAATTCTAGTACAGGTAGTATTAATGATGATGTATGCGTATGAGTTTTAATGTAAAAGTGACTTGAGGTACGGAAGGAAAATGAATTCGAATATGACTCAAAAGTAATAAAATTCAATTAGGATTATAGATTTTACTAATTAAATCAGTTGCACGTATATTAAGGTAATAAAAAACGCACTCAGAAGAACTTACAATTAATGAAAGTAAATCTCGCGGTATTAAAATTGAATTTCGACACAGAATTATATTCGACAAGATATTCACAGCCATGTATGAACAGTATACAAAAATTAATATTAACAAGAAGTATCAGTATGATAATTGAATGAAGAAAATTAAGAATACAAATTAAAAATAGAAATCAATTATAAATTATAATGAACTGAACATGGGGTTATGGGTTACATATAATACTCTTAAAAAAATAAAAACACAACTTTGGATTTATCACGTTTGATACTGAGGAATGTTCCGCAGTACCAAAGACACTCCTGTTTAGTTTATGAACCAACTGGCTGAAAGGAAACGGTTAAACTGTGGGTTGACTGGAGCCACAGAAGAATTAACCGTGGTTGAACCATTTCTCTGGTTGACACTGGGTTCAACTGGGGTTGGGGTATTGGAAAAAAAAAAGTAAAATTTGGAATACTGCATTCGGGGGAATTGAGAGTGACCAATCCAATCGGGGAGATATGATGTCTGAAATTAACAATATCTCTTTTCGTGAGCACTTTGCTCTTAGGAAAACATTGATTGTCACACTGTTCAGAACAAAAATTAAAGGAGGTAAAACAAAACGGAGGGACGGCAGGTTCCTCTGCATAGTAATTTGAAAAGGAGGTCATTGGGACATGATAGATTAATTATTACACAACTATTATCATCACATATACATTCCAATAATTATCAAAATCATTATAAACAAATGTAAATCTGTTTTTATTACAACAAGAAAATATGTAATTTCACCTATATACTATATTTATATACGCAACAACTGCATGCAAAAAGGAGACAAATCGGTAAATTTCCTTACAACAAAACAAAAGAAGGTTCAACTAAAGACAAACCGGTCGATTCAGGTTGAATTTAATTTTCTCTTATAACAAAAAGAAAAGTTGAATTAAATACTCTTAAATTACATTCTCTTAATCGAAATTCTCTTAACAACAAGAAAAGTTAATTCAATTGAATGCATTGAAATGATTTGGGACTTGAAAACTGAATTTGGACATGAAAACTGACTTAGGACTTGAAAACTGACTTAGGACTTGAAAACTGACTTGAAACTAACTTCAAATAAAACTGACTTCAAACAAAACTGACTTCAAATAAAACTGATTTCAAAACTGACTTCAAAACTGAGTGAAACTGATTGAAACTGACTTCAATACTGACTGAAAACTGATTGAAAACTGACTTCAAAACTGACTGAAACTTCGAAACTACTTGGAACTGATTAACTTGAAAGCTGACCTGCAACTTGAAACTGAAACTTCTGACTTGAACTCTATCAAGAATCTTGAAACTGAAACTGTCTGACTTGATCTCTATCAAGTGTCTTGAAACTGAACTGACTGAAATTGACTGCACTTGAACTCTTTCAAGTGGAGTCTATTATTCCCCTGGTTGGGTTGTCCCTCTTGGAAGCAACCAACTAACTGAAACTAACTGAAATGGACTGCACTGAACTGCTATCAGTGGAGTCTACTGAAACTGAAACTGACTTGCACTTGATCTGCTATCAAGTGGAGACTATTAATCTCTGGGTTTGGTTGTCCCTCTTCGATACAACCAAATAAAACTGGCTGAAAACTGATTTGCAACTTACTTACAACTAAAAACTGACGGACCTGATTTGCAACGGAGATGCAACTAAAACTGACTCGAAACTACTTCAAGTATCTCTATAAATCTCTGTGGTTTGGTTGTCCCTCTTGGATGCAACCAACTGAAACTGAAAACTGAAAGTGGAACTTGAAACTGCTTCAAGTATCTCTATAACTCTTAAACTCTCTCTTCTTAATTTGCAAGTCAATTCAATTCAATAATTTGAAAAAATTATAAATAAAAATACGAAATGTAAACACATTTCACTCGAATGTACGCGAAGGTACAGTATATTATGTTTCGTACATAAAATAAAAGTATTCTATTCTAACTATAATAGTGAAAATACCTGAAAATAATTCTGACATTAACTCTGTGACATTTAACTCTGTGAAAATTAACTTCTGTGAAAATTAACTTCTGTGAAAATTAACTATGTGAAAATAACTGGTTCAATGAAAAAAATGTATCACTGGTGTCTGAAATGTTCAATGTTTTTTTGTTAATTCTGACTTAATATTAGTTAATTGTTAATAATGCTCTCTTCTCAACTGTTTACAAATTACTTAAAAAAAAACCCTGTACTTAACAAAATTTCTCTGGCGAAATCCTTAGAGACGTGTCCCGAAGACATGTCTTGCTGGCTACTTCTTCTAGATGAGATGAGACATGGATAACTTGGAGTCGTTACGCATCGGTTCAAGGGTGGATGTGACGAACTGGAAGTCGTGACACACCGGCCAATGGTGGGTCTATTATCTTGGTAGTAGGGGTCCCCACAATTATTATCCTGATGCAGGGTAATTTCTATCCTGGCGAAAGGGTGGCCAATTGTTAAAATCCTGGCTATAGGGTCACCACTTTTGTTAATTCTTCTCTTTTTAAAGTCTTCGGTGTCTCGAAATCTAGGGTCTGGAAGACTGGAAGAATCCTGGATGCAGGGTTCGCTAGTTTTTTTTATCCTGGGGCAGGGTCGCCACTTGTTAAACCCTCCGTCTATGGCCTGGGTTGGTTCGGAGTCGACGGGGGTTCTGGTTAGGAGGCAACAACGGATATTTCTCGCGATAGTTTTTTTCTATAACATTCTAATTTTTCTCTCAATATAGAGTCGACAGACTGTTAACCCCCTATCTATAATACTCTGATACTTTCTCTGAAGGTTCTCGCCGATTTTCTTTTTATAACTTATCGGGAAACTATTTTCCCTACTTTATTTACTGAGTTCTCGGACGAGAGCACGGTTCGAAGGAAAGATAAAAAAACTTTCTTTTACTATAATTTACTTAAAAAATTGTACAGGTAGTGCTCTGAATTTACAGGGGTAGAGGTTCGACCTCTTTCGACCATGGCTCAGGCCGGAATCTAAAAAAATTAAGGAGGCAAGGGGCCCGTGTCCCCTCCTCTG
This sequence comes from Bathynomus jamesi, assembly GCA_023014485.1. Classification (NCBI taxonomy): domain Eukaryota; kingdom Metazoa; phylum Arthropoda; class Malacostraca; order Isopoda; family Cirolanidae; genus Bathynomus; species Bathynomus jamesi. The sequence goes on along the minus strand of JAJOZX010001585.1, from coordinate 409,602 downwards.
GGAGTGAAGTCTAAAAAGAAGAAGTCGAAGTCGAAGTAACGTTATTTTACATTTACATGCTTTATATATAATCTAAATTTGGGGGAGTGCAGTTTGAAGGTTAAGTTTCCCCCTTTAAATACGTGATCAGAATTTTGAAAGATTCCAAAAAAAATTAAAAAATAATAATAATAATAAATAATCGTATTTTCGCTGAGTATTCATTTCTAAAGGGCGACATAATTTCGTAGTAGTACATTGAGTACAATCTAAGTACATCACTGAGTACGTTGTAATTTTGATTTATTACATTTATGATTATAATTATCAATTAATTCACATTCACTTATTATCGTTAATTACAGTTCCATTAAAGTACGTTCACTACATCATTAAGTACATACATTAAACATTAATACATCATTAAGTACATTAATTACATCATTATGTACATTAGTCACTTACAATTCTTACAGTGTTTTTATATTTATATATGGTTGTTAGTACAACACAAAGTACATGGGCACATACGGTATATATTTATATACAACATGACACACACGATATAACATAACGCATGATAATGTGTTATAAATTCGAATCAGAGCGAGAGGAGATTTTACGTTTTCAGATGTCAACTTATGCTGTGATCATCGAATTGCTTACACTTGCGTAAGTATTTTCGAGTTTATTACGAGAGGCGAAATAATTAAAAAAAAAATAATAATAATAATACATGCGAACGTATTTGCACGACTTTCAACGAACATGTACGGATGAATAAAGTTTTGTACACATTTCATAGGCTGACACGAGTAAAAGGAATATTTAATAATATTGAAATAGGATAATGGTCAAGATAAGATGGATGAATATGGTCGAATATTAGTTATATTGCATCATACCAGACAGGCCATAATATATAAATAACGAGATATAAAGTATAACGTTTTCATACTTCAATTCATAATCAATATGCCACGGCTATTCAATTCGTACATACAGTACAAGTCATTATTGGGAGGATTTAAAAGAAACGAATAAGAGACAAAGATTGGTATTAAGGAGTAAGAAGTACAACTACGGGTTCCAATCCTGCTATATGCAAGTACATGCATAATCTAATAAAATTTAGGAAGGAGGGTTAGATGCAAGACAACCATAATAGAATAGCACAATAGAAAGCACAAATTGAAATTCTATCCAAAACTCGCTCAGGCAATTTTGGTTTCTCATGTAAATGAAAATTCAAACAAAAACCATACAAACATAAATCCCGTATGAAGACAATGAATATAAGGATCCATATAAGGATTATATAGGAATTATTCATTGTTCATTTTTACAGGGCTCTCCTCTCTAAAATGATATAAATATAATAATGTAATATCCTAACTAATTTCAAACTAGATGATGACTAATGGCTTTTATAATTACAAATATATATACACAACATAAGTCGGGGTGGTTATGTTGCAATGCACAGTAATTAGAAAATCAAATCTAATTTTAGACAACCCTTTAATTTAAACAATCAATGAGATTTTTAAATTTTCAACAAAAATTTTAATTCTGTTTAATTTTTAACCAAAATTTATTTTTCTGTGGAAAAATTACATACATAATGAATAGTAGGTAAAAGGGAAAAATATGAATTTTAAAGTTCAGGAATTTTTCAAAGTTACCATGATCGTACAATCTATAAACTAATTTTATTGACTATTGTAAGTTAAGTTGTATTTTATAATTTTGAGGGAGAGATTAGCCTTAGAGAGTTGTTATATTAACTGAATAAATGCATCAGCAAGATTATATATCTTAAGCAACAATTATTTCGATTAAATAAATTTAAATAATCTAGAGTAAATATCATAGTTAGCACTTACACGCAATATATAGTTTATTGTGATATTGAATGATTTTAGCATGTGCATACATGCGTGTGTATGTGTAGAGATTCGTAAATTTTCGAATGAACAAAGTTTAAAAATAATGTATAATAATTTAAATGGGAGTAGGATTATAAAATCTTTTAAGTTTGAGTGAATTATTTTTAATTCTAGTACAGGTAGTATTAATGATGATGTATGCGTATGAGTTTTAATGTAAAAGTGACTTGAGGTACGGAAGGAAAATGAATTCGAATATGACTCAAAAGTAATAAAATTCAATTAGGATTATAGATTTTACTAATTAAATCAGTTGCACGTATATAAGGTAATAAAAAAACGCACTCAGAAGAACTTACAATTAATGAAAGTAAATCTCGCGGTATTAAAATTGAATTTCGACACAGAATTATATTCGACAAGTAATATTCACAGCCATGTATGAACAGTATACAAAAATTAATATTAACAAGAAGTATCAGTATGATAATTGAATGAAGAAATTAAGAATACAAATTAAAAAATAGAAATCAATTATAAATTATAATGAACTGAACATGGGGTTATGGGTTACATATAATACTCTTAAAAAATAAAAAACACAACTTTAGATTTATCACGTTTGATACTGGGAATGTTCCGCAGTACCAAAGACACTCTGTTTAGTTTATGAACCAAACTGGCTGAAAGGAAACGGTTAAACTGTGGGTTGACTGGAGCCACAGAAGAATTAACCGTGGTTGAACCATTTCTCTGGTTTGACACTGGGTTCAACTGGGGTTGGGGTATTGGAAAAAAAAAAGTAAAATTTGGAATACTGCATTCGGGGGAATTGAGAGTGACCAATCCAATCGGGGAGATATGATGTCTGAAATTAACAATATCTCTTTTCGTGAGCACTTTGCTCTTTAGGAAAACATTGATTGTCACACTGTTCAGAACAAAAATTAAAGGAGGTAAAACAAAACGGAGGGACGGCAGGTTCCTCTGCATAGTAATTGAAAAGGAGGTCATTGGACATGATCGATTAATTATTACACAACTATTATCATCACATATACATTCCAATAATTATCAAAATCATTTAAACAAATGTAAATCTGTTTTTATTACAACAAGAAAATATATAATTTCACCTATATATACTGTATTTATATACGCAACAATGCATGCAAAAAGGAGACAAATCGGTAAATTTCCTTACAACAAAACAAAAGAAGGTTCAACTAAAGACAAACCGGTCGATTCAGGTTGAATTTAATTTTCTCTTATAACAAAAAGAAAAGTTGAATTAAATACTCTTAAATTACATTCTCTTAATCGAAATTCTCTAAACAACAAGAAAAGTTGAATTCAATTGAATGCATTGAATGATTGGGACTTGAAAACTGAATTTGGACATGAAACTGACTTAGGACTTGAAAACTGACTTAGGACTTGAAAACTGACTGAAACTAACTTCAAATAAAACTGACTTCAAACAAAACTGACTTCAAATAAACTGATTTCAAAACTGACTTCAAAACTGAGTGAAACTGATTGAAACTGACTCAATACTGACTGAAAACTGATTGAAACTGACTTCAAAACTGACTGAAACTTCGAAACTACTTGGAACTGATTAACTTGAAGCTGACCTGCAACTTGAAACTGAAACTTCTGACTTGAACTCTATCAAGAATCTTGAAACTGAAAAACTGTCTGACTTGATCTCTATCAAGTGTCTTGAAACTGAACTGACTGAAATTGACTGCACTTGAACTCTTTCAAGCGGAGTCTATTATTCCCCTGGTTGGGTTGTCCCTCTTGGAAGCAACCAAACTAACTGAAACTAACTGAAATGGACTGCACTGAACTGCTATCAGTGGAGTCTACTGAAACTGAAACTGACTTGCACTTGATCTGCTATCAAGTGGAGACTATTAATCTCTGGGGTTTGGTTGTCCCTCTTCGATACAACCAAATAAAACTGGCTGAAAACTGATTTGCAACTTACTTACAACTAAAACTGACGGACCTGATTTGCAACGGATATGCAACTAAAACTGACTCGAAACTACTTCAAGTATCTCTATAAATCTCTGTGGTTTGGTTGTCCCTCTTGGATGCAACCAACTGAAACTGAAAACTGAAAGTGGAACTTGAAACTGCTTCAAGTATCTCTATAACTCTATAAACTCTCTCTTTCTTAATTTGCAAGTCAATTCAATTCAATAATTTGAAAAATTATAAATAAAAATACGAAATGTAAACACATTTCACTCGAATGTACGCGAAGGACAGTATATTATGTTTCGTACATAAAAAAAAGTATTCTATTCTAACTATAATAGTGAAAAACTGAAAATAATTCTGACATTAACTCTGTGACATTTAACTCTGTGAAAATTAACTTCTGTGAAAATTAACTTCTGTGAAAATTAACTATGTGAAAATAACTGGTTCACTGAAAAAAATGTATCACTGGTGTCTGAAATGTTCACTATGTTTTTTTGTTAATTCTGACTTAATATTAGTTAATTGTTAATAATGCTCTCTTCTCAACTGTTTACAAATACTTAAAAAAAAAACCCTGTACTTAACAAAATTTCTCTGGCGAAATCCTTAGAGACGTGTCCCGAAGACATGTCTTGCTGGCTACTTCTTCTAGATGAGATAAGACATGGATAACTTGGAGTCGTTACGCATCGGTTCAAGGGGATGTGACGAACTGGAAGTCGTGACACACCGGCCAAATGGTGGGTCTTATTATCTTGGTAGTAGGGTCCCCACAATTATTATCCTGATGCAGGGTAATTTCTATCCTGGCGAAAGGGTGGCCAATTGTTAAAAATCCTGGCTATAGGGTCACCACTTTGTTAATTCTTCTCTTTTTAAAGTCTTCGGTTGTCTCGAAATCTAGGGTCTGGAAGACTGGAAGAATCCTGATGCAGGGTTCGCTAGTTTTTTTTATCCTGGGGCAGGGTCGCCACTTGTTAACCCCTCCGTCTATGGCCTGGGTTGGTTCGGAGTCGACGGGGGTTCTGGTTAGGAGGCAACAACGGATATTTCTCGCGATAGTTTTTTTCTATAACATTCTAATTTTTTCTCTCAATATAGAGTCGACAGACTGTTAACCCCTATCTATAATACTCTGATACTTTCTCTGAAGGTTCTCGCCGATTTTCATTTTATAACTTATCGGGAACTATTTTCCCTACTTTATTTACTGAGTTCTCGGACGAGAGCACGGTTCGAAGGAAAAGATAAAAAAACTTTCTTTTACTATAATTTACTTCAAAAATTGTACAGGTAGTGCTCTGAATTTACAGGGGTAGAGGTTGACCTCTTTCGACCATGGCTCAGGCCGGAATCTAAAAAAAATTAAGTGGGCAAGGGGCCCGTTCCCCTCTCTGGGAGTGAAGTCTAAAAAGAAGAAGTCGAAGTCGAAGTAACGTTATTTTACATTTACATGCTTTATATATAATCTAAATTTTGGGGGAGTGCAGTTTGAAGGTTAAGTTTCCCCCTTTAAATACGTGATCAGAATTTTGAAAGATTCCAAATAAAAATTAAAAAATAATAATAATAATAAATAATCGTATTTTCGCTGAGTATTCATTTCTAAAGGGCGACATAATTTCGTAGTAGTACATTGAGTACAATCTAAGTACATCACTGAGTACGTTTGTAATTTTGATTTATTACATTATGATTATAATTATCAATTAATTCACATTCACATTATCGTTAATTACAGTTCCATTAAAGTACGTTCACTACATCATTAAGTACACATCATTAAGTACATTAATTACATTCATTATGTACATTAGTCACTTACAATTCTTACAGTGTTTTATATTATATATGGTTGTTAGTACACAACACAAAGTACATGGGCACATACGGTATATATTATATAAACAACATGACACACACGATATAACATAACGCATGATAATGTGTTATAATTCGAATCAGAGCGAGAGGAGATTTTACGTTTTCAGATGTCAACTTATGCTGTGATCATCGAATTGCTTACACTTGCGTAAGTATTTTCGAGTTTATTACGAGAGGCGAAATAATTAAAAAAAATAATAATAATAATACATGCGAACGTATTTGCACGACTTTCAACGAACATGTACGGATGAATAAAGTTTTGTACACATTTCATAGGCTGACACGAGTAAAAGGAATATTTAATAATATTGAAATAGGATAATGGTCAAGATAAGATGGATGAATATGGTCGAATATTAGTTATATTGCATCATACCAGACAGGCCATAATATATAAATAACGAGATATAAAGTATAACGTTTTCATACTTCAATTCATAATCAATATGCCACGGCTATTCAATTCGTACATACAGTACAAGTCATATTGGGAGGATTTAAAAGAAAACGAATAAGAGACAAAGATTGGGTATTAAGAGTAAGAAGTACAACTACGGGTTCCAATCCTGCTATATGCAATGTACATGCATAATCTAATAAAATTTAGGAAGAAGGGTAGATGCAAGACAACCATAATAATAGAATAGCACAATAGAAAGCACAAATTGAAATTCTATCCAAACTCGCTAAGGCAATTTTGGTTTCTCATGTAAAAATGAAAATTCAAACAAAAACCATACAAACATAAATACCGTATGAAGACAATGAATATAAGGATCCATATAAGGATTATATAGGAATTATTCATTGTTCATTTTTACAGGGCTCCCTCTCTAAAAATGATATAAATATAATAATGTAATATCCTAACTAATTCAAACTAGATGATGACTAATGGCTTTTATTTCAAATATATACACAACATAAGTCGGGGTGGTTATGTTGCAATGCACAGTAATTAGAAAATCAAATCTAATTTTAGACAACCCTTTAATTTAAACAATCAATGATAGTTTTAAATTTTCCACAAAATTTAATTCTGTTTAATTTTTAACCAAAATTTATTTTTCTGTGGGAAAAAATTACATACATAATGAATAGTAGGTAAAAGGGAAAAATATGAATTTTAAAGTTCAGGAATTTTTCAAAGTTACCATGATCGTACAATCTATAAACTAATTTTATTGACTATTGTAAGTTAAGTGTGTATTTTATAATTTTGAGGGAGAGATTAGCCTTAGAGAGTTGTTATATTAACTGAATAATGCATCAGCAAGATTATATATCTTAAGCAACAATTATTTCGATTAAATAAATTTAAATAATCTAGAGTAAATATCATAGTTAGCACTTACACGCAATATATAGTTTATTGTGATAGTGAATGATTTTAGCATGTGCATACATGCGTGTGTATGTGTAGAGATTCGTAATTTTTCGAATGAACAAAGTTTAAAAATAATGTATAATAATTTAAAATGGGAGTAGGATTATAAAATCTTTTAAGTTTGAGTGAATTATTTTTTAATTCTAGTACAGGTAGTATTAATGATGATGTATGCGTATGAGTTTTAATGTAAAGTGACTTGAGGTACGGAAGGAAATGGAATTCGAATATGACTCAAAGTAATAAAATTCATTAGGATTATAAGAATTTTACTAATTAAATCAGTTGCACGTATATTAAGGTATAAAAAAACGCACTCAGAAGAACTTACAATTAATGAAAGTAAATCTCGCGGTATTAAAATTGAATTTCGACACAGAATTATATTCGACAAGTAATATTCACAGCCATGTATGAACAGTATACAAAAAATTAATATTAACAAGAAGTATAGTATGATAATTGAATGAGAAAATTAAGAATACAAATAAAAATAGAAATCAATTATAAATTATAATGAACTGAACATGGGGTTAGGGTTACATATAATACTCTTAAAAAAATAAAAACACAACTTTGGATTTATCACGTTTGATACTGAGGAATGTTCCGCAGTACCAAGACACTCCTGTTTAGTTTATGAACCAACTGCTGAAAGGAAACGGTTAAACTGTGGGTTGACTGGAGCCACAGAAGAATTAACCGTGGTTGAACCATTTCTCTGGTTGACACGGGTTCAACTGGGGTTGGGGTATTGAAAAAAAGTAAAAGTTGGAATACTGCATTCGGGGGAATTGAGAGTGACCAATCCAATCGGGGAGATATGATGTCTGAAATTAACAATATCTCTTTTCGTGAGCACTTTGCTCTTTAGGAAAACATTGATTGTCACACTGTTCAGAACAAAAATTAAAGGAGGTAAAACAAAACGAGGGACGGCAGGTTCCTCTGCATTAGTAATTTGAAAAGGAGGTCATTGGGACATGATCGATTATTATTACACAACTATTATCATCACATATACATTCCAATAATTATCAAAATCATTATAAACAAATGTAAATCTGTTTTATTACAACAAGAAAATATATAATTTTCACCTATATACTGTATTTATATACGCAACAACTGCATGCAAAAAGGAGACAAATCGGTAATTTCCTTACAACAAAACAAAGAAGGTTCAACTAAGACAAACCGGTCGATTCAGGTTGAATTAATTTTCTCTTATAACAAAAAGAAAAGTGAATTAAATACTCTTAATTACATTCTCTTAATCGAAATTCTCTTAAACAACAAGAAAAGTTGAATTCAATTGAATGCATTGAAATGATTTGGGACTTGAAAACTGAATTTGGACATGAAAACTGACTTAGGACTTGAAAACTGACTTAGGACTTGAAAACTGACTTGAAACTAACTTCAAATAAAACTGACTTCAAACAAAACTGACTTCAAAAAACTGATTTCAAAACTGACTTCAAAACTGAGTGAAACTGATTGAAACTGACTTCAATACTGACTGAAACTGATTGAAACTGACTTCAAAACTGACTGAAACTTCGAAACTACTTGGAACTGATTAACTTGAAGCTGACCTGCAACTTGAAACTGAAACTTCTGACTTGAACTCTATCAAGAATCTTGAAACTGAAACTGTCTGACTTGATCTCTATCAAGTGTCTTGAAACTGAACTGACTGAAATTGACTGCACTTGAACTCTTTCAAGCGGAGTCTATTATTCCCCTGGTTGGGTTGTCCCTCTTGGAAGCAACCAACTAACTGAAACTAACTGAAATGGACTGCACTGAACTGCTATCAGTGGAGTCTACTGAAACTGAAACTGACTTGCACTTGATCTGCTATCAAGTGGAGACTATTAATCTCTGGGGTTTGGTTGTCCCTCTTCGATACAACCAAATAAAACTGGCTGAAAACTGATTTGCAACTTACTTACAACTAAAACTGACGGACCTGATTTGCAACGGATATCCAACTAAAACTGACTCGAAACTACTTCAAGTATCTCTATAAATCTCTGTGGTTTGGTTGTCCCTCTTGGATGCAACCAACTGAAACTGAAAACTGAAAGTGGAACTTGAAACTGCTTCAAGTATCTCTATAACTCTATAAACTCTCTCTTTCTTAATTTGCAAGTCAATTCAATTCAATAATTTGAAAAAATTATAAATAAAAATACGAAATGTAAACACATTTCACTCGAATGTACGCGAAGGTACAGTATATTATGTTTCGTACATAAAATAAAAGTATTCTATTCTAACTATAATAGTGAAAATAACTGAAAATAATTCTGACATTAACTCTGTGACATTTAACTCTGTGAAAATTAACTTCTGTGAAAATTAACTTCTGTGAAAATTAACTATGTGAAAATAACTGGTTCACTGAAAAAAATGTATCACTGGTGTCTGAAATGTTCACTATGTTTTTTTTGTTAATTCTGACTTAATATTAGTTAATTGTTAATAATGCTCTCTTCTCAACTGTTTACAAATTACTTAAAAAAAAACCCTGTACTTAACAAAATTTCTCTGGCGAAATCCTTAGAGACGTGTCCCGAAGACATGTCTTGCTGGCTACTTCTTCTAGATGAGATAAGACATGGATAACTTGGAGTCGTTACGCATCGGTTCAAGGGTGGATGTGACGAACTGGAAGTCGTGACACACCGGCCAAATGGTGGGTCTTATTATCTTGGTAGTAGGGTCCCCACAATTATTATCCTGATGCAGGGTAATTTCTATCCTGGCGAAAGGGTGGCCAATTGTTAAAATCCTGGCTATAGGGTCACCACTTTTGTTAATTCTTCTCTTTTTAAAGTCTTCGGTTGTCTCGAAATCTAGGGTCTGGAAGACTGGAAGAATCCTGGATGCAGGGTTCGCTAGTTTTTTTTATCCTGGGGCAGGGTCGCCACTTGTTAACCCCTCCGTCTATGGCCTGGGTTGGTTCGGAGTCGACGGGGGTTCTGGTTAGGAGGCAACAACGGATATTTCTCGCGATAGTTTTTTTCTATAACATTCTAATTTTTTCTCTCAATATAGAGTCGACAGACTGTTAACCCCCTATCTATAATACTCTGATACTTTCTCTGAAGGTTCTCGCCGATTTTCATTTTATAACTTATCGGGAACTATTTTCCCTACTTTATTTACTGAGTTCTCGGACGAGAGCACGGTTCGAAGGAAAAGATAAAAAAACTTTCTTTTACTATAATTTACTTCAAAAATTGTACAGGTAGTGCTCTGAATTTACAGGGGTAGAGGTTTGACCTCTTTCGACCATGGCTCAGGCCGGAATCTAAAAAAAATTAAGTGGGCAAGGGGCCCGTGTCCCCTCCTCTGGGAGTGAAGTCTAAAAAGAAGAAGTCGAAGTCGAAGTAACGTTATTTTACATTTACATGCTTTATATATAATCTAAATTTTGGGGGAGTGCAGTTTGAAGGTTAAGTTTCCCCCTTTAAATACGTGATCAGAATTTTGAAAGATTCCAAATAAAAATTAAAAAATAATAATAATAATAATAATCGTATTTTCGCTGAGTATTCATTTCTAAAGGGCGACATAATTTCGTAGTAGTACATTGAGTACAATCTAAGTACATCACTGAGTACGTTGTAATTTTGATTTATTACATTTATGATTATAATTATCAATTAATTCACATTCACTTATTATCGTTAATTACAGTTCCATTAAGTACGTTCACTACATCATTAAGTACATTACATCATTAAGTACATTAATTACATCATTATGTACATTAGTCACTTACAATTCTTACAGTGTTTTTATATTTATATATGGTTTTTAGTACAACACAAAGTACATGGGCACATACGGTATATATTTATATACAACATGACACACACGATATAACATAACGCATGATAATGTGTTATAAATTCGAATCAGAGCGAGAGGAGATTTTACGTTTTCAGATGTCAACTTATGCTGTGTCATCGAATTGCTTACACTTGCGTAAGTATTTTCGAGTTTATTGCGAGAGGCGAAATAATTAAAAAAAAATAATAATAATACATGCGAACGTATTTGCACGACTTTCAACGAACATGTACGGATGAATAAAGTTTTGTACACATTTCATAGGCTGACACGAGTAAAAGAATATTTAATAATATTAAAATAGGATAATGGTGATAAGATGGATGAATATGGTCGAATATTAGTTATATTGCATCATACCAGACAGGCCATAATATATAAATAACGAGATATAAAGTATAACGTTTTCATACTTCAATTCATAATCAATATGCCACGGCTATTCAATTCGTACATACAGTACAAGTCATTATTGGGAGGATTTAAAAGAAACGAATAAGAGACAAAGATTGGGTATTAAGGAGTAAGAAGTACAACTACGGGTTCCAATCCTGCTATATGCAAAGTACATGCATAATCTAATAAAATTTAGGAAGGAGGGTTAGATGCAAGACAACCATAATAGAATAGCACAATAGAAAGCACAAATTGAAATTCTATCCAAACTCGCTCAGGCGATTTTGGTTTCTCATGTAAAAATGAAAATTCAAACAAAAACCATACAAACATAAATACCGTATGAAGACAATGAATATAAGGATCCATATAAGGATTATATAGGAATTATTCATTGTTCATTTTTACAGGGCTCTCCTCTCTAAAATGATATAAATATAATAATGTAATATCCTAACTAATTCAAACTAGATGATGACTAATGGCTTTTATAATTTCAAATATATATACACAACATAAGTCGGGGTGGTTATGTTGCAATGCACAGTAATTAGAAAATCAAATCTAATTTTAGACAACCCTTTAATTTAAACAATCAATGATAGTTTTAAATTTTCCACAAAAATTTTAATTCTGTTTAATTTTTAACCAAAATTTATTTTTCTGTGGGAAAAATTACATACATAATGAATAGTAGGTAAAAGGGAAAAATATGAATTTTAAAGTTCAGGAATTTTTCAAAGTTACCATGATCGTACAATCTATAAACTAATTTTATTGACTATTGTAAGTTAAGTGTGTATTTTATAATTTTGAGGGAGAGATTAGCCTTAGAGAGTTGTTATATTAACTGAATAAATGCATCAGCAAGATTATATATCTTAAGCAACAATTATTTCGATTAAATAAATTTAAATAATCTAGAGTAAATATCATAGTTAGCACTTACACGCAATATATAGTTTATTGTGATATTGAATGATTTTAGCATGTGCATACATGCGTGTGTATGTGTAGAGATTCGTAAATTTTTCGAATGAACAAAGTTTAAAAATAATGTATAATAATTTAAAATGGGAGTAGGATTATAAAATCTTTTAAGTTTGAGTGAATTATTTTTTAATTCTAGTACAGGTAGTATTAATGATGATGTATGCGTATGAGTTTTAATGTAAAAGTGACTTGAGGTACGGAAGGAAAATGAATTCGAATATGACTCAAAAGTAATAAAATTCAATTAGGATTATAGATTTTACTAATTAAATCAGTTGCACGTATATTAAGGTAATAAAAAAACGCACTCAGAAGAACTTACAATTAATGAAAGTAAATCTCGCGGTATTAAAATTGAATTTCGACACAGAATTATATTCGACAAGTAATATTCACAGCCATGTATGAACAGTATACAAAAATTAATATTAACAAGAAGTATCAGTATGATAATTGAATGAAGAAAATTAAGAATACAAATTAAAAATAGAAATCAATTATAAATTATAATGAACTGAACATGGGGTTATGGGTTACATATAATACTCTTAAAAAAATAAAAAACACAACTTTGGATTTATCACGTTTGATACTGAGGAATGTTCCGCAGTACCAAAGACACTCCTGTTTAGTTTATGAACCAACTGGCTGAAAGGAAACGGTTAAACTGTGGGTTGACTGGAGCCACAGAAGAATTAACCGTGGTTGAACCATTTCTCTGGTTGACACTGGGTTCAACTGGGGTTGGGGTATTGGAAAAAAAAAGTAAAATTTGGAATACTGCATTCGGGGGAATTGAGAGTGACCAATCCAATCGGGGAGATATGATGTCTGAAATTAACAATATCTCTTTTCGTGAGCACTTTGCTCTTTAGGAAAACATTGATTGTCACACTGTTCAGAACAAAAATTAAAGGAGGTAAAACAAAACGGAGGGACGGCAGGTTCCTCTGCATAGTAATTTGAAAAGGAGGTCATTGGGACATGATAGATTAATTATTACACAACTATTATCATCACATATACATTCCAATAATTATCAAAATCATTATAAACAAATGTAAATCTGTTTTTATTACAACAAGAAAATATGTAATTTCACCTATATACTATATTTATATACGCAACAACTGCATGCAAAAAGGAGACAAATCGGTAAATTTCCTTACAACAAAAACAAAAGAAGGTTCAACTAAAGACAAACCGGTCGATTCAGGTTGAATTTAATTTTCTCTTATAACAAAAAGAAAAGTTGAATTAAATACTCTTAAATTACATTCTCTTAATCGAAATTCTCTTAAACAACAAGAAAAGTTTAATTCAATTGAATGCATTGAAATGATTTGGGACTTGAAAACTGAATTTGGACATGAAAACTGACTTAGGACTTGAAAACTGACTTAGGACTTGAAAACTGACTTGAAACTAACTTCAAATAAAACTGACTTCAAACAAAACTGACTTCAAATAAAACTGACTTCAAAACTGACTTCAAAACTGAGTGAAACTGATTGAAACTGACTTCAATACTGACTGAAACTGATTGAAACTGACTTCAAAACTGACTGAAACTTCGAAACTACTTGGAACTGATTAACTTGAAGCTGACCTGCAACTTGAAACTGAAACTTCTGACTTGAACTCTATCAAGAATCTTGAAACTGAAACTGTCTGACTTGATCTCTATCAAGTGTCTTGAAACTGAACTGACTGAAATTGACTGCACTTGAACTCTTTCAAGTGGAGTCTATTATTCCCCTGGTTGGGTTGTCCCTCTTGGAAGCAACCAACTAACTGAAACTAACTGAAATGGACTGCACTGAACTGCTATCAGTGGAGTCTACTGAAACTGAAACTGACTTGCACTTGATCTGCTATCAAGTGGAGACTATTAATCTCTGGGGTTTGGTTGTCCCTCTTCGATACAACCAAATAAAACTGGCTGAAAACTGATTTGCAACTTACTTACAACTAAAACTGACGGACCTGATTTGCAACGGAGATGCAACTAAAACTGACTCGAAACTACTTCAAGTATCTCTATAAATCTCTGTGGTTTGGTTGTCCCTCTTGGATGCAACCAACTGAAACTGAAAACTGAAAGTGGAACTTGAAACTGCTTCAAGTATCTCTATAACTCTATAAACTCTCTCTTTCTTAATTTGCAAGTCAATTCAATTCAAAAAAAAAAAAAATTATAAATAAAAATACGAAATGTAAACACATTTCACTCGAATGTACGCGAAGGTACAGTATATTATGTTTCGTACATAAAATAAAAGTATTCTATTCTAACTATAATAGTGAAAATACCTGAAAATAATTCTGACATTAACTCTGTGACATTTAACTCTGTGAAAATTAACTTCTGTGAAAATTAACTTCTGTGAAAATTAACTATGTGAAAATAACTGGTTCAATGAAAAAAATGTATCACTGGTGTCTGAAATGTTCAATGTTTTTTTGTTAATTCTGACTTAATATTAGTTAATTGTTAATAATGCTCTCTTCTCAACTGTTTACAAATTACTTAAAAAAAAACCCTGTACTTAACAAAATTTCTCTGGCGAAATCCTTAGAGACGTGTCCCGAAGACATGTCTTGCTGGCTACTTCTTCTAGATGAGATGAGACATGGATAACTTGGAGTCGTTACGCATCGGTTCAAGGGTGGATGTGACGAACTGGAAGTCGTGACACACCGGCCAAATGGTGGGTCTTATTATCTTGGTAGTAGGGTCCCCACAATTATTATCCTGATGCAGGGTAATTTCTATCCTGGCGAAAGGGTGGCCAATTGTTAAAATCCTGGCTATAGGGTCACCACTTTTGTTAATTCTTCTCTTTTTAAAGTCTTCGGTTGTCTCGAAATCTAGGGTCTGGAAGACTGGAAGAATCCTGGATGCAGGGTTCGCTAGTTTTTTTATCCTGGGGCAGGGTCGCCACTTGTTAACCCCTCCGTCTATGGCCTGGGTTGGTTCGGAGTCGACGGGGGTTCTGGTTAGGAGGCAACAACGGATATTTCTCGCGATAGTTTTTTTCTATAACATTCTAATTTTTTCTCTCAATATAGAGTCGACAGACTGTTAACCCCCTATCTATAATACTCTGATACTTTCTCTGAAGGTTCTCGCCGATTTTCTTTTTATAACTTATCGGGAACTATTTTCCCTACTTTATTTACTGAGTTCTCGGACGAGAGCACGGTTCGAAGGAAAAGATAAAAAAACTTTCTTTTACTATAATTTACTTAAAAAATTGTACAGGTAGTGCTCTGAATTTACAGGGGTAGAGGTTCGACCTCTTTCGACCATGGCTCAGGCCGGAATCTAAAAAAATTAAGGAGGCAAGGGGCCCGTGTCCCCTCCTCTGGGAGTGAAGTCTAAAAAGAAGAAGTCGAAGTCGAAGTAACGTTATTTTACATTTACATGCTTTATATATAATCTAAATTTTGGGGGAGTGCAGTTTGAAGGTTAAGTTTCCCCCTTTAAATACGTGATCAGAATTTTGAAAGATTCCAAATAAAAATTAAAAAATAATAATAATAATAAATAATCGTATTTTCGCTGAGTATTCATTTCTAAAGGGCGACATAATTTCGTAGTAGTACATTGAGTACAATCTAAGTACATCACTGAGTACGTTGTAATTTTGATTTATTACATTTATGATTATAATTATCAATTAATTCACATTCACTTATTATCGTTAATTACAGTTCCATTAAAGTACGTTCACTACATCATTAAGTACATTACATCATTAAGTACATTAATTACATCGTTATGTACATTAGTCACTTACAATTCTTAGTGTTTTTATATTTATATATGGTTGTTAGTACAACACAAAGTACATGGGCACATACGGTATATATTTATATACAACATGACACACACGATATAACATAACGCATGATAATGTGTTATAAATTCGAATCAGAGCGAGAGGAGATTTTACGTTTTCAGATGTCAACTTATGCTGTGATCATCGAATTGCTTACACTTGCGTAAGTATTTTCGAGTTTATTGCGAGAGGCGAAATAATTAAAAAAAAAATAATAATAATACATGAGAACGTATTTGCACGACTTTCAACGAACATGTACGGATGAATAAAGTTTTGGACACATTTCATAGGCTGACACGAGTAAAAGGAATATTTAATAATATTGAAATAGGATAATGGTCAAGATAAGATGGATGAATATGGTCGAATATTAGTTATATTGCATCATACCAGACAGGCCATAATATATAAATAACGAGATATAAAGTATAACGTTTTCATACTTCAATTCATAATCAATATGCCACGGCTATTCAATTCGTACATACAGTACAAGTCATTATTGGGAGGATTTAAAAGAAACGAATAAGAGACAAAGATTGGGTATTAAGGAGTAAGAAGTACAACTACGGGTTCCAATCCTGCTATATGCAATGTACATGCATAATCTAATAAAATTTAGGAACGAGGGTTAGATGCAAGACAACCATAATAGAATAGCACAATAGAAAGCACAAATTGAAATTCTATCCAAACTCGCTCAGGCAATTTTGGTTTCTCATGTAAAAATGAAAATTCAAACAAAAACCATACAAACATAAATACCGTATGAAGACAATGAATATAAGGATCCATATAAGGATTATATAGGAATTATTCATTGTTCATTTTTACAGGGCTCCTCCCTCTAAAATGATATAAATATAATAATGTAATATCCTAACTAATTCAAACTAGATGATGACTAATGGCTTTTATAATTACAAATATATATACACAACATAAGTCGGGGTGGTTATGTTGCAATGCACAGTAATTAGAAAATCAAATCTAATTTTAGACAACCCTTTAATTTAAACAATCAATGATAGTTTTAAATTTTCAACAAAAATTTTAATTCTGTTTAATTTTTAACCAAAATTTATTTTTCTGTTGGAAAAATTACATACATAATGAATAGTAGGTAAAAGGGAAAAATATGAATTTTAAAGTTCAGGAATTTTTCAAAGTTACCATGATCGTACAATCTATAAACTAATTTTATTGACTATTGTAAGTTAAGTGTGTATTTTATAATTTTGAGGGAGAGATTAGCCTTAGAGAGTTGTTATATTAACTGAATAAATGCATCAGCAAGATTATATATCTTAAGCAACAATTATTTCGATTAAATAAATTTAAATAATCTAGAGTAAATATCATAGTTAGCACTTACACGCAATATATAGTTTATTGTGATATTGAATGATTTTAGCATGTGCATACATGCGTGTGTATGTGTAGAGATTCGTAAATTTTTCGAATGAACAAAGTTTAAAAATAATGTATAATAATTTAAAATGGGAGTAGGATTATAAAATCTTTTAAGTTTGAGTGAATTATTTTTTAATTCTAGTACAGGTAGTATTAATGATGATGTATGCGTATGAGTTTTAATGTAAAAGTGACTTGAGGTACGGAAGGAAAATGAATTCGAATATGACTCAAAAGTAATAAAATTCAATTAGGATTATAGATTTTACTAATTAAATCAGTTGCACGTATATTAAGGTAATAAAAAAACGCACTCAGAAGAACTTACAATTAATGAAAGTAAATCTCGCGGTATTAAAATTGAATTTCGACACAGAATTATATTCGACAAGTAATATTCACAGCCATGTATGAACAGTATACAAAAATTAATATTAACAAGAAGTATCAGTATGATAACACTAGGCAACAAAGATTTTGTTACAGAAGACCAAATAGGTGCTCCTAGCTAATTTCGGTATGCTGATTTCAAATCTATAATTAGATTTTTTCTATCACGTCTAGATTTTGTGTAAAATGCAAATCACTTTTAGTAAAATTTTCTACCACGTCCAGATTTTGGTTTTAATCGGCTTAATGCCAGTAATATGAAACTTGCTTTTCAAGGTTAAAGCAATTTTTTTTGCCAACTATATACAAATTCGAACAATTTTGATAAATAAAATTTATCCCGAGTTGTTTTTATAGCATTTGTTTTGTACTACGGTGTGTATTTCTTTTTATTTTGCACATCGTAATAATTACTTTCTACGTTTTTTCAGATATTGTATGGTAATTCAAAATGGCATCAAATAGACGTGCTTGTGTAAATCACCCAGACAACTTCTGCTTTGTCTGTGGACAATATACACCTAAGCCACAACGTAGAAACATAACAACAAAGATTAAACTTGCCTACAAGTGTTATTTTGACTGTAAGTTAGGAGACCAACAGAGGGACTGGGCACCACATATTTGCTGTGCACAGTGCAATGCAATGTTAATAGCTTGGATGAATGGTAAAAGAAAAGCTATGCCGTTCTCAGTCCCCATGGTTTGGCGTGAGCCGAAAAATCACTTCAATGATTGTTATTTTTGTTTGACAAAGATTGCTGGTTTCACAAAGAAAAACAAATCAAAGATCACGTACCCAAACTGCGAATCAGCAATGAAACCAGTACCACATGATGAAACAAATCCACCACCAGTTCCACCAGCAACGATAACAGACAGCAGTTCATCTGAAGATTCTGCTAGTGATGTAGAAACAGGGAAAGATGGCATATATGTTCCAGATGCAAATATTTCCCCACATTTGTTAAGTCAAGCGGAGTTAAATGACTTAGTGCGCGATTTGGAATTACCAAAAGAAAAGGCAGAGTTGCTTGGTTCAAGACTTCAAGAATTTAATCTTCTCCAACCAAACACCAAAGTTTCCCATTTCCGCCATCGCCATTTGCAGTTTTCATCATTTTCCTTACAGGAAGAAAACGTTTGTTTCTGCCACGATATCAGTGGTCTGATGCAAGGGATTGGCTGTCGCTATGATCCAAAAGAATGGAGACTGTTCATTGACTCTAGTAAAGCTAGCCTTAAAGCTGTATTACTGCACAACGGCAATGAAAAACCTTCAATACCTGTAGCACATGCCACTGGCCTTAATGAGACTTATGAATCGATGAAACTGCTGCTAAGACTCATCAAATATAAGGACCACACATGGAATATTTGTGGCGACCTTAAAGTTGTATCATTACTTCTTGGGTTACAGTTGGGCTACACAAAGCATATGTGCTTTTTGTGTCTATGGAACAGCAGAGATGACAAGAACCACTACAAAAAACATGATTGGCCATCTAGAACTGAACATGTTGTTGGTAAATACAATGTGAAACACCCAGCACTTATTGACCCTCAGAAAGTACATCTTCCACCACTTCACATTAAACTTGGCCTTATGAAAAATTTCGTGAAGGGTATGGATCATCAAGGTAGTGGTTTCCAATATTTAAAGGATAAATTCAAAGGAATATTGACAGATGCTAAGCTAGAAGCTGGAGTTTTCACTGGACCACAGATCCGCAGTGTCATCCACGACTCATCGTTTCCATCTAACCTAAATGAGAATGAACTAGGAGCATGGACATCTTTCGTTGAAGTTGTCAAAAATTTTCTTGGAAACCACAAAGCTGAAAACCACCGTAAACTCGTAGAAAACATGCTTAAATCTTATGAAATAATGGGATGCAGAATGTCTTTGAAAATTCATTTTTTACATTCTCATCTTGACTTCTTCCCGGCCAACCTTGGGGCTGTAAGTGACGAGCATGGTGAGCGCTTCCACCAACAGATCTCAGTTATGGAAAACAGATACCAAGGTAATTTCAACCCAAATATGATGGGAGATTATTGTTGGTTCCTGCAGAAGGAGAGCTCGTCATCCTACAAGCGACAAAGGAAGAGGACACACCAAAGTTTCACTTAAGAACATGAATTTGCCTTTCAGTAGTAACAACAAAATACTAACGCGCTTTGGGTGGATGGTTGGGCGCAGAGGTGGTAACTCCGCCAGCGGAATTCCGCTCTCTGTCTTAAGCCAGAATAAAGGAGGAAAGACATCCCTGTTCACTAATTATTTAAGTATGCTTAACATAAAACGTGGCACGGAAAAGTAGCTTAGACGGCTTTCGTATAGAAAGCGGGTGAGAAAAAAAAATGAAAAATAGGGGTTTTCGGTTACACAAAATCTGGACGTGATACAGAAATTTTGATATCAGATCTGAAATCAGCATCAGCGCTTTAGTAGGAATCAGTAGTTCACGTGTCTGTAACAAAAAAAAAGTTGAAATTTGTTGCCTAGTGTAATTGAATGAAGAAAATTAAGAATACAAATTAAAAATAGAAATCAATTATAAATTATAATGAACTGAACATGGGGTTATGGGTTACATATAATACTCTTAAAAAAACAAAAAAAACAACTTTGGATTTATTACGTTTGATACTGAGGAATGTTCCGCAGTACCAAAGAGGCTCCTGGTTAGTTTATGAACCAACTGGGTGAAAGGAAACGGTTAAACTGTGGTTTGACTGGAGCCACAGAAGAATTAACCATGGTTGAACCATTTCTCTGGTTGACACTGGGTTGAACTGGGGTTGGGTTATTGGAAAAAAAAAGTAAAATTTGGAATACTGCATTCGGGGGAATTGAGAGTGACCAATCCAATCGGGGAGATATGATGTCTGAAATTAACAATATGTCTTTTCGTGAGCACTTTGCTCTTTAGGAAAACATTGATTGTCACACTGTTCAGAACAAAAATTAAAGGAGGTAAAACAAAACGGAGGGACGGCAGGTTCTTCTGCATAGTAATTTGAAAAGGTGGTCATTGGGACATGATCGATTAATTATTACACAACTATTATCATCACATATACATTCCAATAATTATCAAAATCATTATAAACAAATGTAAATCTGTTTTTATTACAACAAGAAAATATATAATTTCACCTATATACTGTATTTATATACGCAACAACTGCATGCAAAAAGGAGACAAATCGGTAAATTTCCTTCTTACAACAAAAACAAAAGAAGGTTCAACTAAAGACACAAACCGGTCGATTCAGGTTGAATTTAATTTTCTCTTATAACAAAAAGAAAAGTTGAATTAAATTCTCTTAAATTATATTCTCTTGATCTGAATTCTCTTAAACTAAATTCTCTTAAACAACAAAAAAAGTTGAATTCAATTTAATGCATTGAAATGATTTGGGTCTTGAAAACTGAATTTGGACATGAAAACTGACTTAGGACTTGAAAACTGACTTGGGACTTGAAAACTGACTTGAAACTAACTTCAAATAAAACTGACTTCAAATAAAACTGACTTCAAAACTGATTGAAACTGATTAAAACTGACTTCAAAACAGACTGAAACTTCGAAACTACTTGGAACTGATTAACTTGAATCTGACCTGCAACTTGAAACTGAAACTTCTGACTTGAACTCTATCAAGAATCTTGAAACTGAACTGATTGAAATTGACTGCAATTGAACTCTATCAAGTGGAATCTATTATTCTCTGGGTTGGATTGTCCCTCTTGGTAGCAACCAACTAACTGAAATGGAATGCACTGAACTGCTATCAGTGGAGTCTACTGAAACTGAAACTGACTTGCACTTGATCTGCTATCAAGTGGAGACTATTAATCTCTGGGGTTTGGTTGTCCCTCTTCGATACAACCAAATAAAACTGTCTGAAAACTGATTTGCAACTTATTTACAACTAAAACTGACGGAACTGATTTGCAACGGATTTTCAACTAAAACTGACTCGAAATTTGAAAAAATTATAAATAAAAATACGAAATGTAAACACATTTCACTCGAATGTACGCGAAGGTACAGTAATATTATGTTTGGTACATAAAATAAAAGTATTCTATACTAACTATAATAGTGAAAATAACTGTGGATATAACTCTCTGAAAATAACTGACATTAACTCTGTGACATTTAACCCTGTGAAATTAACTTCTGTGAAAATTAACTTCTGTGAAAATTATCTTCTATGAAAATTAACTTTTGTGAAAATTAAATTCTGTGAAAATTAAATTCTGTGAAAATTAACTTATGTGAAAATTAACTTCTGTGAAAATAACTGGTTCAATAAAAAAAATGTATCATTGGTGTCTGAAATGTTCACTATGTTTCTTGTTAATTCTGACTTAATACTAGTTAACTGTTAATAATGCTCTCTTCTCAACTGTTTACAAATTACTTAAAAAAAAAACTGTACTTAACAAAATTTCACCGGCGAAATCCTTAGAGACATATCCTGAAGACGTGTCTTCCTGGCTACTTCTTCTAGATCAGACGAGAAGTGGATAACTTGGAGTCGTTACACACCTGTTCAAGGGTGGAGGTGACGAACTGGAAGTCGTCATATGTTTATATATGGTTATCAGTAGAACACAAAGTACATGGGCACATACGGTATATATTTATATACAGCACGACGCACACGATATAACATAACGCATGATAATATGTTATAAATTCGAATCTGAGCGAGATGAGATTTTATGTTTTCCGATGTCAATGTATGCTGTGATCATCGAATTGCGTACTCTGGCATAAGCATTTTCGAGTTTATTGCGAGAGGCGAAATAATTTAAAAAAAAAAAAAATAATAATAATACATGCCAACGTATTTGCACGACTTTCATCGATCAGGTACGGATGCATAAAGGTTTGTACACATTTCATAGGCTGACACAAGTAAAAGGAATATTTAATAAAATTGATATAGGATAACGGTCAAGATAAGGTGGATGAATATGGTCGAATAATAGTTATACTGCATCATACGAGACAGGCCATAACATATAAATAACGATATAACGTGTAACGTTTTCAGACTTCAATTCATAATCAATATGCCACGGCTATTCAATTCGTACATACAGTACAAGTCATTATTGGGAGGATTTAAAAGAAACGAATTAGAGACAAAGAGTGGGTATTAAGGACTAGGAAGTACAACTACGGGTTCCAATCCTGCTTAATGCAATGTACATGCATAATCTAATAAAATTTGGGGAAGAGGTTTAGATGCAAGACAACCATAATAGAATAGCACAATAGAAAGCACAATTTGAAATTCTATCCGAACTTGCTCAGGCGATTTTGGTTTCTCATGTAAAAATGAACATTCAAACAAAAACCATACCAACATAAATACTGTATGAAGACAATGAATATAAGGATCCATATAAGGATTATATAGGAATTATTCATTATTCCGTTTTACATTTATATTGAAACACAATAATTGGCCAAAAGAGAAATTAACTTACCCCTAATTTAATTTATATTTTGTTTTAAAAATCATATTAATAATTTTTTTTATCGTTTAAGCATGAAATTGTGGATTATGATGAAGATTTGTTTTTGCATTAACCTTAGTTTATCTTATATTCGATTTTTTATTTAAAAGATCGCCCCCAAATTCCAAATTGGCCTCGTGGTGGGAACACCACGAGAAGCTCAATACAAAAACTATTGGCATTGCCTTTTTTTGAGACCTTTTCGGTCTACCCCTTGGCCCCATAAACGTATTTGTTTATGTTTAATCGCTCTGTCTATTGGGTCGTATTTAGAGACCTTGTCGATCTACCAGGAGCTGATAATTAAAGCGATGGTGGTGGTTGTGGTGCTGTGGAGGTGTTTGGGTGGTTGTGGTGGTGTAATACTGCTTCACCACCAAATATCTAAGTTTCGACGCTTGGATGTAGCCCTCATATCGGTTACGTGGTGTTGATGGGATGAGCTCCTAAAAGTCGTAGCCCTCATCTCACCATGTGCTGTTGATGGGATGAGCTCCTAAGAGTCTATACTTAGACGATTGGTGGTGATATGGTGCTTTTTTGTGTGGTGGTTGTGCTCGTATATATTTTGCTATTGGGGCTTTGCATGCATCAGTTTATATATATATATCTGTGATAATAGGTGCTTTATGGGCGTACAGTCAGGGAGTGTAAGTGCGTTTGTGTGCGCTTTTAATTCGTTCGAAGGTTATTAATATATACAGGCCATTTATGCCTTCTAAGAAGCCTTCTAAGCCAACTGGCTGATTAGGAACTTATAAGACAGTGGGCGCTTGGATGAACTCTCAATATGCGCTTGGCTCATGCCAAGCGAACACTCTTCTCTCCTTCTCTCTCTCTTCGGTTAGGTATGCCCCTTTGGGGGGGTGAGGCCTTCCTAACTTCTCCCCCAAAGAGGTCAGGTGGACTCCCTCAGCTTGCTGGGGGAGTTCCCCTTCATTGCACTTTGGGGGATAACCCCTCTCCCCTTGTTGCATAACCTCTTGCAACATTCCCCCCTCCCCCATTTGTTCCACACTCCTTGCAACAATCCCACCTCCCCCTTTGCAGCATTGATCCAAATTTGCAATTGCATTGCACTCTCTCCTTTTGCGCCCATACTACTACTCTTAACACCAAGATGAATAACAGGAATAATGTGAGGAAATATAATAATAAAAAAAATACAATTAACTCTACAAAAATACAAAAATACTTAACATGGCCGCTCATGGTTACTGGAAAATTCCACAGGGTACTAACAGCAGGATAATTCCAGAGGAAGCAGGATTTCATTCTACGTGTAGTGAATAACAACCAGTCACATCGATGCGTCCTTTCCAAATACAAAACCTATCAATTTATTTTGTCTTAATATGCATTCTAACTTTATAATAACTAAGCGGTTCCAAAAAACCTTAGCCCCCCCCCATTTGCAGCTTACATGTTTACTTATATCGAAATAGTTTTTAGTGATTATAAAAATATATAAAATTCTTTATTTATTGCAGGTATTAAAATTACTCTAGCTGATAAAGTGATAATATAATGGCTTCTCAATTAATTGGTGATTCGGAGAGGCAACGTGTGATAGATCGCATACGAGCAATAACATTTCGGGAAGCTCGTGATGCTGGAGCAACCTCTATAACGCGTTCATGGGTTGCAAAAAGTTGCGAAGAAGTGAGGACTTCGTCAAAAGAAATTGGAATAAAACTTTGGATGAATGTGAAATGGATACAACCATATCTGGGCGCCCAAATTTGCCACTCTCTCAGGAAACAAAGGACATCATTGAAAGCGGTACGCGTAAGCAGAAAAACAGCTGTGCTAAACTTTCTAGAGAGATCGAAGTGTTGAGAGGAAAGATCGTTAGTGGTGAGATCATTCGACTGTACCGTCATAGTCAAGGTTTAAAGCCTTGGCATGAACTTCCAAAGCCAAGAAAAACTCAACTTAACATCGATGACAGAATGTGGTTTGCCCATTACGTATCTTGAAGATTGGGATGTGGATGATTTCATGCATTTAGCTGTCTCCTATGAATTTTTTGTTTACGTAACACGTCGGTCTAACTACCAGGATGATCGAGTGTGGGCCACAACACCAGATGAAATCGATGACAATGAACATTATCGCGAATTATTAAAAAGTCCAGACTGTATTGGTGTGTTTGTTTTGTTCACTGCAAAGAAGCTCATGTGGGTGCTGAAGCCAAATGGTCAGAGTTGGGATGGACAGTATTTTCGTGATATTATTCTATCCCAGCATGACATTCCTTTTCTAAGAAACAGAAACAATGTTATGGATGTCGATCAGGTCACACTTCTGCACGATAAGGCCCCCTGCTTTAAGGCATTAGCCACTCAACAGTTGTTGCGGAACCATGAGATCGATTTCTTTGGAAATGAAGAATGGCCAGGAAATTCTCCTGACCTGAACTTCTGTGAACACATTGGATCAGTTATAAAGGACAAGGTTGAATGTCTCTTGTTTCAAGAATCTGCAGCAAATCGATTTTCGAAGGATACAATGACGCAAAACATTGAAACTGTTTTAGCAAATTTGCGTAACGATCAAGATCTATTCACGTCACTTTTGGCAAGCTACCCAAAGCGAATTCAGGCTGTCTTGGAAGCCAATGGCGGGAACACCAAGTTTTAATTGTTTCTCATTAAATGCAGGATTAAATTCTCTTTTGTAAGGTATGTTTAGTTTTACTGTACCTCTAATGGTTTAGGACATGGGCCATGGGCGGGGGGGGGGGGCTAAGGTTTATTGGAGCCCCGTATATAGACGATTTCAACTTGTATATATACATACTTTATGATACTTTATGAGAGTTTGAACGACGGCTCAGGATCGACCTACTGTCGACCCCTCTGCAGCATCTCTTCTCATTTGCGGGATTTGGTGAAGGAGGGAATTGCTTTCCGATCTCAACCTGCCCTCGTAGCGAGCCACGCATGTCTGGTCAGGGACTTTGCACAAGAACCTGTCCAGTTCGTTCTTGAAATTATTCAGGTTGGTATGCTGGAGGTTCCTTACTTCTTTTGTGGAGACATTAAAAAGCTTTACGCCTTGTATTCTGAGAATATTTTCCATCCTCGTCTTCATGGCCCCCTTTCCTACCGCAGCTAGGACATTACAAAATCTACTTCTTCTCTCATTCCAGTCTGTTTCTATTTCGTTTCTAGGGTTAGGGACAAAACCCTCGAGTATTTTCCATCCGCATATTGTTAGACGTAAAAGTTCTTTGTATGGCTTCCATGTTCAAAATGTATCGTTTTCGGTTTGTATTTGTGAGTACTAAGAAATGCTCAATTATTGGTAAGACAAGCCTCTTCCATAATTTAAGCAAGGAGGCTCTTCCAGATGATTCCCATTATTTTTCTAGCTGTCGGAATTTTAATGTTATAGTGCTCTCTGAATTCTGCATCCGACGACATTGTTGCTTCAAGATCCTTGACCTGTGGGTTTGTGTTATCTGCTTTGTGTGTATATATATATATATATATATATATATATATA